>JAEBUS010000003.1:446154-959348 GCA_023014475.1 Amanita pallidorosea | reverse complement strand
AGAGATGAGTAGGAGATCATTGAGCACTCCGCTATTTTCTTTTCTTTATTCACTAATGTAGTTCCGCTTCAGTAGTTACAAAATCGACCGCTCATTCAGGTCTATTCCGCACCAAGACTAAAGTCGCGCATTCCGCTATTTACCTATGCTTTTCCCTTTACGCTTACGTCCGCACCATTACTTACTAATTTTAACTTACGGGACCCTAGAGACGCACACAACCCAACGATGATGTCATTCTAGAGACGTACTACAAATTCTACGCGACAAAGTCTACAAAGCCGGCGAAGCAGGCGAGGACATGACTACGTCACCCGCGAGCCCGACCTCTTCCGCAACAACCGACTCCTGTTCCGCAACGGCCGCCTCCGCTCCTGTCTCCGACCTCGCTTGTCCGACATTATCATCCGCTCCGACGTCCGCGCCCACGATTTCCGATTCCGGCTCTGCCTGCTCGCCAATCCCTTGCTCCGTGGTCGCACCAGAAGGTCCTCCCTGTGTTGCCTCCGCGACCGGTGGACAGAAGAAGTCCAAGAGCGAGAAAGTTGCGTGTCTCGTGTCGTGCGCGATAGTCCGGAGTTTGTATTGCAGGTTCGCCTGCGTCGTCTGCAAGTCCAGGAGTTTGCCGCAAAAGCGCGTTTTGCTCGCGCATGAAGACGTCGTTTCGTTCGCGGACCTGGCAATGGCCGCTAAAGATTTGCGCATGCCGCGGACTCTACTTGCAGCCATTGTAGAATGCGAACACTGTCAGGGGCGCTCGTGCCCGCATCGCTAATCTTCTCCAGTTCGCTCGCGGCCGCAGTCTCCTCTACCTCTTCAGATCCCTCGTCGCTTGACTCGACCAGTTCCTGCGTCTTCACTGTCTTCTTCGCTCCCCGACCAGTCACCGAAACCCCGCCGATCTTGCAAGATTGTCGCTGCTCGCGACACGACACGCACGCTTTGCCCCGTGAATTGGCCTGCGGACAGCAGACCAGTTTCAGTTGGACGCATCTAAGTGCGCCGTTAGTTGCGGAGATACCCAAGGAAGCCCACCACGTACCGATCACAGGCTTGCTCATTCGGAGTGCTGGATTTGGACCGTTTCGAAGGACCCACCTCCGCTCCGCGCACTTTCCGCTCTCGCGCGTTTTGACGCTGCTTCCGCGCCCTTGCAGCCTCCATCTCGTTCGCCATGACTAAGTTGCTAAGAGCGGCCGGATCGCTCGCCAAGACCGCTTTCTCCGCGATAGCCGCAGCCACACGGACGGAACCGACATCGACAGGACTTGCACCGCGGGCCTTGGTTTTGCCTTTCGGACGCGGTTGGGTCTCGACTCCTGTTGCGCCCGGGTCCGCTCTTCCAGCACGCGTCGCGCTTGCTCCGCTTTCGCTTCCGCCTCTTGTCGCGCTGCTTCCCTCGCTGCCGCCTGACGTCGTTCCTCCGCCGACGCTCCTCATCCTCCCTAGCTCGACGCTCCGCTGCCTCCAGTTCCATCCGACGCCTCGCCGCCTCTTCACGCGCTAGTCGTTCGGCTTCCGCCTTACGTGCTTTCAACACGGCGATTTGCTGCCGTTCCTCCTCGCGACGCTTGGTCGCGGCCGCTTCTCGCATTCGCCGTTCTTCCTCCTCTTGAGCAAGGCGCGCCTCTGCGGCAGCAATGGCATCGTCGAAGTTAATGTCAGAAGGCGAAGACGACATGGAGAGATAGAGAGAGGGAGATAGAGAGAGAAAGGGAAGAGACAGCAACAACAAAAGAACCCGGGCGATTCCCACGCAACTACAAAGGAAGCCAGGTCCAGTCCCACGCAGAAGCTTGAGAAGTCGCCGTGTCCCATGGACATCCAACGTCTCAGACCAAGTCCCGTACCTGCCACACCGGTTCGACGATGCCGCGCTACGAACTTACGCGCTATCGGACCGCGCGCATTCACTCCAGGACAGACATCCGCACATCCGCCTCCTCGCCGCAAATTCTATCGGACCGCGCACTCTCCATCGCACCAAACTCCATCAATCGGTCGTATGCGCCCAGCAGACTGACTGAGGGCAGTCAGATTTTTAAAGTACCAGGGAGATGATGAGCGGTGTCCCGCTGTGACCGTGTAGTGACATCGTCACGCGTATGCGTCATGCTATGCGAGAGGAGTCCTATCGTCACCGGGATTATACACATGCACTGAGCCCGTCACTAACTATCTGACTGACTCCGAACAAGGTCCGCAGCGTCGCATATCGGTTCTCCACGTGCACACTCGCAGCGCAAGCCGCGCAACCGTAGAAGCTTCATCTGCCAACCGTCGCATTACCAACGTCCGAGCTTTCGCGCTAAACAAACCGCACATGCCGCATTGGGAGTTGCGCCGCAGTCCGCACAGCCACTTCCGCAATAGGCAGGTCCGCCTTCCGAGTACCGCGATCAAGAGCCGCTAGCCACATCCGTATACGATCGACGGAAAAAGCTATTTAGCCAAAAGAAAACTTCACGGACTATTGCGTCGATCAACGAATACAACCGGACGGCTACATCGAGCGTAAAAGGGTCGCATTCCGGCAACCGGCTCACGGTCACTAGTGAATACCCTAGCGCTTAGCAATTGGACGCCGGAAGTCGATCAACGGCCGTCGCACACCTATTCGAGCCGCCCTTAGGGACAGCGCCAATACGGTCAGGGTTCCACTACGGAGTTACACACCGGAGGAAAAAACTAGGAAAATGCTCGTATACTAAGCCGCATCGGACGACGCCTTTCAAAAGCACGGATTGGGACAGTAAAAGACACACGCACCTCGGGGTACAGAAAAAGTTTCAGAGTTCCATCGCTTCGGTAGATAGTAAAAATGTATATAAACCATCTTGTTTCGTAGTAGAAATCATCATATCATACCCACGCGGTTTCACTTACAAAGTCTCGTCGTTCTCGTGCCTCAGGTTAATCTCCTCTCCTCGTCGTTTCGTCCGTCGTCAACGCCGCCTTGCGGAAAAGACTCGTGCGCTCCGTCGTTACTGCCAGCGTTCAGCCACCGCTATCACCCGCTATCCGCACTCGACACCGGCGACGCCACTAAACTACCGCCCCCACTCGCGTCAAGCATCACCTGAGCGCATCAGGAATATCACAAGTTCGTCCGCACTTGTCCGCATAGTCCGCGTTTGTCCGCATAGTCCGCACGTCCGCATAGTCCGCGTTTGTCCGCAGTTTCCGCGCGCGTCCGCATAATCTGCGCTCTTCCGCACTTTCTACCTTGCCCACGGGAATTAGGTCGAGTTTATTACTGCGCGCGTGTCGCTAAAACGTTATCCGCTATAGTTCTCGTACCCGCGCAGGATAATTCTACACAGGTTGACGGGAGCTTCTTTAAACTTGCCTCGCAAACAAACCCCCGGTCTACACAGCAGCTTAGGCAGTGTAGTAACGTATTAGCGGGCGAACAAGACTTGAGCAGATAACTGCGTGGGTATCGTATTCTGTTTTTCTACTACAAAACAAGATGGTTTATATACATTTTTCTACCTACTGACGCGAGTGTACTCTGAAATCTTCTTCTCGTGGTGCGCGGCATTTCCAAATCCATTAACTTGAAAGGTGCTGGCCAATCTGGTTTAGTGCATGAGCATTTTCTTTGCAATTTTCGTTTGGCGTGTGACTCTGTAGCAAACCCTGACTGTATTGGCGTCGTGCCTAAGGGTGGCTAGCGTAATGAAAGCGTTGGCCGATGATTGACCGCCGGTGTCTTATCGATAAGCACTGATGGATTCCTGGGTGGCCATGAACCTGTTCCCTGAACTCGACCCTTCATGCCCGATATAGTCTTTTTGTTGTATTTCGCTGATCGATGCACAAAGCTGTGAAGATTTTGTTCTGCTGTCTTGAGTGGGCTATTGGCTTTACCCACCAAGAGTATGCACATGCAGCTAAATGGATCCCAATCGTGGTGCTTGGAAGGTGGACTTGCCTATTGCAGAAGTGGCGGTGTGGAGATGTCGAATGAGGCGGTAAACTCCCGATGCGGAACATCCGTTAGTCAGCGCGGGCTTTTGGATAATTGGGTGTGTGCACCGGTAGTCTTCAAGTGCAGACGTTGCTCACTGGTAATGCAAAAGGGTACGGGTATGACTGCGACTATTGGGCGGCTTGCACTGCGGATGCGTGCATATGACCGATGTGCAACTCTGGATGCGTGCGAATGACTGATGTGTGACTCTATGGATGTGTGCGGATGTGCGAGCGCTGAGGACCTTCTAAGATATCAGACAGATCGTCAGTGACGGGTTCAGCGCTGATGAGCTTTGGCTCTGTACACCAGTGGACAGGGGCTCTGCCTAAATTGGAGTAGCTTAGTCATACTTGGTTTATAGTTACGTGTCACATAGTCACAACAATAAGAATACCCCTCCTCCTTGTAAACAGCTTTGTTCCCCTCATTTGGCTCATTCTCCCTCCCCCTCCCTCTCGTTTTTTGGGGGGGGGTTCATTATGTCATCACCGTTGCCACAGCTATCATCGTCACACAGCGCTCTCATTGATCGAACAGGAAGTGTCAGGAATCTTCCAGCGGTCTCACAACCCCCTCATCTACACAGCTGCTTTAGCAGTGTAGTAACCTATCAGCGCGTATATAGTCCCGGAGCTGGTAGGACTTCTCTTGCATAGCATGATGCATACGTGTGACAAGGTCACTACACTGTCACAGCGGGACACTGCTCATCACTGCCCAATGCATTAGGGCACTATTGAAAGCACTCCCAGATGAAGAACGTGAGAATACCCTCCAGGAACTTGAAACAGAGGGTTTTTAAGAAGGAGACGCCAGAAAGCAGTTGATGCCTCCCATAAAGTTGAACAGTTAGCACTCGATTCTGTATTCGTACAATCCAATAATGACAAACAGATTTCTATCACTGTGCAAATGAACGATAAACCCGCTGAAGAATCCACCCTCATTGATTGTGGAGCAGAAGGAAACTTCATTGATGAACAAATATCAAAAGATTGGCCAAAAGAAGAATTAAAACAACCAATTAAAGTCAAAAATGCCGATGGAACTATTAACCAAAATGGCATGATCACGCATCGAACTCATCTTACCTATTCTATCAATGGAAAACCATATGATAACTGGTTATGGATCACAAACTTAGGATCAAGAATCATCTTCGGAATACCATGGTTGGAAAAGAATAACCTGACTATTGATTGGCAAAAGAAACCCCTCCAAATAGACAACGATTTAGAGGATGACAAACCTATTTGGCACATGGTGCTAGATACTCAACAATGGGGAGAAGACAAATATTGGATAAGAGTAAAAACATCTGTGTCACAGGCATTTGAACACCAAGCAAAACGTGACAAAACGCCAACAATCTTACCACCCGAATACATTCCCTGGCAGTCTACCTTTGAGAAAAAAGCATCGGAGCATTTCCCATCATCACATCCATGGGACCATGTGATTGAACTCAAAACTGGATTTACACTGAAAGTTAGCAAAATCTATCCACTATCACTAAAGGAGCAGTCAACGCTTGACAAATGGATTAAAGAACAATTGGACAAAGGATATATTCAACCATCCAAATTGCCACATGTGTCACCATTCTTCTTCGTTTCAAAGAAAGAAAGCGACACTCTTAGACCCTGCCAGGATTATTGTTACCTTAACAAATGGACAATTAAAAATGCCTATCCATTACCCCTAGTTTCAGATCTAATGACGAAATTAGAAGGCGCCAATTATTTCACTAAACTTGACTTGCGCTGGGGATATAACAACATTCAAATTAAAGAAGGTGATGAATGGAAAGCTGCCTTCATTACGAATCATGGTTTATATGAACCAACAGTAACGTTCTTCGGCCTTTGCAATTCACCCTCAACGTTTCAGACCATGATGAACAAATACTTCCAGGATATGATTAACGAAGGATGGCTCATCATCTATATGGACAATATTCTGATTTGTGGGAAAACAAAGGAAGAAATACAGAAACAAACTGAACAAATCTTGAAGTGCTTACAGGAAAAAGACCTATTTTTGAAGTTAGAAAAATGCAAATTTTGCATACAAGAGGTTGAATTCCTGGGCATGGTCATTACGCCCGGTCATATTCAGATGGATCCTGTAAAACTTGCTGGTATCAGAGATTGGCCAGTCCCCACAATGGTCAAACAAGTTAGATCTTTCCTTGGATTCGGAAATTTCTATAGATGATTCATCGGCAACTTTGCTGCTATAGCAAAACCATTGACAGACTTAACAAAGAAAGGGTTAACCTTCAGTTGGACACCTGATTGTCAGATGGCTTTCGATGAATTAAAAATGCAAATTTTCGTCTATGCCAGTCCTACACATGCCAGATCCCACAATACCATTTATCCTACAAACAGACACCTCCAAGAAAGCCACTGGAGCAGTGTTGAAACAAGCTGATGCCTCTGGATCCCTCCATCCTTGTGGTTTTATATCACATGCCTTAACCACGACAGAACAGAATTACCAGATCTATGACCGAGAACTGTTGGCTATCATTAAAGGACTACAGGCATGGCAACATTTACTGCATGGATCACCACACCCCATTATAGTCCATTGCAATCACAAAAACCTTTTGTTCTATAGAACCCTGCAGCGATTAACACCTCAACAAGCTTGATGGTCTATGATGCTATCAGAATTCAACTTGAAAATTGAGCATGTACCTGGGACAAAAATGTTTGAAGCAGATGCATTATCCCACCGACCTGATCATATGAAAGATGATGACACTCTGGACAATGTTATCATGCTACCTAATAACAAGTTTATTTGCCTTATTGCTACAGATCTTGCTCAGAAGATTTGAGATGCTACGTCACTTGATAGCTTTGGAAAAACCATCATTGAAGTCATAGAAACACAATGCGCCCCACCTATTAAATCCAAACTCCAGGATTGGGCGTTTGTTGACGGAATCATTCAATACATCGACAGAGCATATATCCCTGATCTTGGAACACTCTGCACCAGTATTATCAAAACAGTCCATGAGTCACCTACTTCCGGACACCCTGGACGTTTGAAAACTTTAGAACTATTACAACAAAATTACTGGTGGCCAGGGATGTATAAACACATCAAGGAATGGATCACAGGCTGTGCTACATGTCAGCAAATGTGTCACGGTTTGATCTTATCTAAGATCTTATTGTTGATCTTATCTTTTATCTTATCGGTATTAGGTAAGCATTCTGCGGGTCAGGAGTGAGGTGGAGGCATGTCGGTCATGTGATGGCATGAGGCGCAGGGTATATAGTCCTGTAGTTTGCATCAAGAGCTCTAGGCTCTTGATTGTCACTGTCCTAGACAGTACAACAGAGTTTCTTGTTTCTTTTCTCTTGTCCCTCGCTGGTTGTGCGACTTGGTCTAGCGACCTCGTAACACTAGCACATGTATAAGATGAGAAAGTAATTAACTCATAGTGTACCATTTGTTATTCCAATTATAAATAATAATAATAATAATTGTGTTTGTGACAATTGGAATGTGGAATTTCAACTCCCAAGAGTATATGTCCATCTGACCTGAAACTCACACCATTGGATGTTTCATACCCCATGGTGTCTGAAATTCATGTGAAAATGAGACATTCAACTTCCATGTTTCAAGCTCCAGGGAGTTGAATTGCAACTGCTCAGAAATTGAATTTCACCTACTCAGTACTTGGTTTGCATGATCTCAAGAAGGTGCTAATAAAGCACTGACTACATTAGGAAACTTTCTCCACTTTTTTTTCACCTCTTCAAGGACTTTTTTTCACATGCTTTAATTCCCACAGTGTCAAATTCTGCCTGGAGTGGGCTCTCTCACGCTTAGATGGCTTACCCCCTACACACCTAGCGGTGCGCATCCTCCCCGACTTCAACTACCTATCCCTATAGCGCATACCACCCTACGCTCTTAGCGGCTATGGCCACCCCCAGACACCGGGAGCTTACTCTTACCAAGCGGCTGGCTATCAGACAGGTGTGACTGGCTATGGCTGGACTTATCCTTACAGCTATGTGCCACAACATCCCCAGTCAGCAGTTCAACGACTTCAGCCACAAACCCCCGCATCTGCACAGACCACGACCCCGACCGCACCATCTGTGCCACAAAGAAGTTCGACCTTCACATCTTACACGCCAAGTTACGTACGAGAGAGTGCTGCTGCTGCGACCACTGGCGGTGCTACGGGTAGAGGATCGCGACGACAGTCGAACCTGAGAGGCCTGTTCACGAAAGAACGTGAGCCATTGCTTCATGTCATGAGATGATTTTGTTGAAGTCATCTGTTACAGTGAGGAGCTTGATGTATGGTTTCGGTGACGATCGCAACCCAGCAAACGATACAGTAAATGTGATGGAGGAGATCTTAATCGAATATATAACAGATGTCGTGTGTTTCTTTTTCAATGGTGTTGTGTTTCTGTGAGCTAACACTCCCAAGTGCATGGCAGCTGGCGCCTCATCTCGAAAAACAAGACTATCTATTGAAGATTTACGAAAGGCACTATCTCGTCCTGCAGATGCCAAGAAGCTGGCAAGAATGGAAGAGCTGCTTTTCATGCAGGAGGACATTAAACGCGCCCGCGCACAGTTCGAAGACTCGGAGATGAATAATCCTAGGGAGTTCTGATCGGGTTCTTGTTGGCATTATTTCTGTACGCAACATAGCATTAGTAGAGAGCATCAAGGGTTCTTAATTTTATTCCATATCGTCGCTGTTGTCACTGTTCGTCCATCGCTTCATCTCGAGCGGCTGCTTCTTCTTCCTCTTTCGATTCTTCAGAGGGAATGTTGTTAACCCGTTTTACGGTCCGGGCTTGAACGCCTTTCGAGTGATTTAGCAAATTGGTTTTGCGCAGCCAGGATCACGAACCTCCACTCTCGGCCAATGGTTTGGCATATTCTCGTAACCATTCTTCAGACTCCCAAACTAAAACCAGTCAACATACTACAAACGAGCCATTAACGTGAGCATACCAGCTCTGTTGCCCAGTGGTTGGATTGGCCCTTTCATAGGTCTAGCCAGGTTGACCTTGATAACCCTTCCCCGCAATTCGTTGAGATCCATGTTGTCAATGGCATCTTGCGCATCAGCCGATGAGGCATATGTAATAAAGCCAAAGCCGCGATGCTTAGCCTCTGTCAAACGTAAGATGCGAAAATATGGATCTTTTGGGCGCCACACCAGCTGGCTGATTTGGGTTGATGGCCGCAGATGGCAACTGCACCTCGATGATGTCCCCTACAGGAAAGTTCACTACAAGAAAAGGCCAAAGCAATAGCGAACACACCGAAAGCTGAGAAATGCTCGTATAAAGCCGCTTCGTCAACGTCTTCAGGGACGCCGCCAACGAAGACGGTTTTCTTGGATTTCGTGCCCTCTTCCATGAGCGTGACAGAGTTGGTCAGATGTTCACACGGTTGTCCAGAAAATCCTTCCCAAGATGGCAACTCGATCATCCGTATTTACTCATTCCTTGACGCACTGACTAGACTACCACAGGAGGCTTATAAAATGTGTCATTCCGTCCCCACCGCGTGTCGCCCTCCCCTTGCTTTCCATGTCCAGCGTTTGCCACCCAGACTCGGAGTCTGATTCTGATTCTTCATTCGATGAAGACGATTTCAATTTCCGTCTAAGACCACATTGGCCGTCATACCTCAATCTCTTCAAACTCCATGGCGTGCGGCTCGATACCGTCCGCGATGCCAAGGAGTACTACAAGAAGACAGGTTGGGTGCATTTGCCAGCTGGATCGCTTCGCTCGCTTAGCTTGGACGGTTCCCGTCCCTGCGACGACGACGCTCTATGCCCCGACCACGGCTTGGTATGTACAAGCCACTCTTACCGTAATTGTTTTTCTTTCTTGACAAATACCGACTCCAAGCCCGACAACTTATTTCGGGGTACCCGGGTATCCGATGGGAAAAAGGTGGTCATCAAAGCCGCCCATATGGACAGCCGAGAATACAATGTGATCCGTATCCTTTCGACCCCACCGCTGCGAGACGATCCTATGAACCACACCATACGTTTGTCGATCTCCTTGTGCCACTCATACGAGGACTTATTTGGCATTAGCCATCCTAGAATTTATAGAGGTACCTAAGGATAGGATAGTCTTCATCGTTATGGAGCAATGGTCCTCGCAACTCCTATCAGGTCCATGCTATTGCCTCGGATCATTTCTCGCTGCGATGAGACAATGCATCGAAGTGCGTGGACATATAGCCCGTATGATAAGTTTAATCTTCATTGGTTTCAGCATGTAGCCTTTCTTCACAAGCATCAAATTACCCATCTCGACATTTCGGTTTACAATATACTCACAGATTACAATGGCCATTACGCTTACATTGATTATGAGACGAGCCAACAATTTGTTGGCATCGACCATCCAGTTTTGTATCATTATCGCGGCACGGAAGTCCCCCCAGAGTATGAGCGGGAAGGTCGTTGTGATCCGTACAAAGTGGACATCTGGGCTTTGGGCATGCTCATCCTCTATGCTTGCAAGGTATGGCTAGGACTTTCGAGTATAGGAATTAATCAACTAGCCAGACGATGGGCCACAACCTCCCTGACTTGGCGCAGCTGGTGAAGAATATGCTGCACGCAGTACCCGAGCAGCGTCCAACAGCCTCATCCGCTTTGAAGTCGTTTGATGCCATGCGCGACTCCATTCCCAACGCTTGTACATCGCGAGGTCTATGAAAGATAGTATACTATTAGATATATACGTGACGTTAAAACCGTTCCACTGGCATTAAGTACTGCATCAACTTGCACCCTCGGTACTTTGTTCCATCAGCCGCTGACGCTTCCTTTGTAAATAACGCTCCCGAGCGTTCTGTACGGAGGAATCGTCGTTACGGCGTGCTACAATGCGCTGCATGGCTTCGTCTTTTGCTCGTTCCCTCTCTTGCAACACTCGGTCCTCCTCTTCCTTCATCTGCTTCTGTATCTCTCGCGCACGTCTTTCGTTTAATCTCCGTCTACTAGCGGCCGTCCCAACTGCGCTGTGAGTTTGAACTGGTTTGTCTCCCACATTCCCATCAGATTTTCCAGCGTGCTTGTTCACACCAAGTCGCCTGGTATTTGGTAGCGATAGGTTAAGGCCAGCTGACAAGAGTTCGCGTTTATCGACAATTTGGTTGTCGTCATTGAACTCAACTTCTCTGCCTTGTGTTTTGGCATGCGCTGCGAGCTCCAGATCAGACATTGGCGCGTAGTCAGCTGGTTTCGTGATAGTCAAGTTTGGCGTGGGGCCTTGAGGCCCGATTATACGCTTCTGCGTAGCAGCCACCGTAGCCTCGTGATTTTCTTCGGTTTCCTCCAACATTTTTCGGTAGAAGAACGCAAGGCCTGTCGATGGCCCATCTTTCTTTTTCTGTTGCTCTGGACAACCTAATTCAGACTAGGACTTGGCGGGAAAATTGACTTACCGTCTCTTCTCTTCTCCTCTTCCTCCGCCCTTCTGACTTCCTCCATCTGTTCTTTGTATGCTTGTGTCACGAAAGTCTCCTTATCCTTATACATATCTCCCTCAGTCTCGCGCTCATGTTGCATCATCTTCTCTTCAGCACGAAGATGGTCAAGTCTTCGTGTTGCAGCGGCGGATAGCAGGCCTTGGATGTACTTGGGCTGCATGCCATTTCAGCAACTGGTTATAATTAAAATATTACACGTCCAAAGTACCTTTCGCTCCTTTGCATCTTGCTCCTTGACTTCCTTCTGCCGCTGTTTGACTTGTTGCATCCGGTCATAAACCTCGTCGTACTCGTACACGGATGGATCAACCATCTTTTCAGCCTCCATCCGTTTTTTCATGACTTTGGAAACACCCATGTTTTGTGCCAGTAACTTCTTGTTCGCTGTCGTCCTGGCGTCTGCATTGGTTGAAGTAGGGGCTGCGTCGACGTTATCCTCATCTCCTTCGCCGAATGCAGCCGGACGCTTGAGAGAAGGGGCCTGTTCGGGGTCCTTTGGCTTGGCGTTGAGGGAGAACGAAAGCTTCATGGAGAGCCATAGTCATCGGGCTTTGAAATTTAAATCCTTGCCTCTCGCCATGGCTCAAGCTGGTCCTGATAGACGCAGAATATCTGGGCCTGAAGTCAGCAGCCCTCCACTATTTATCCCAGATGAACAGGACAGTCATGGAGACGGCAGGCAAGGGCGAACCGCTGGAGATGTCAGACCAATCTGTATGTCAGAGCTCCAAGATTTCGTTTCTACACCATCACTGTGCATTAGTCCTCCAACCAGGTCTCATCAATCAGGCCAATGGCTCTGCTTATATCGAAATCGAACGGACTAAAATTGCGTGCGCAGTGTCAGTCCTTTATCGTCCCTGAAGGGCGAAGGTCTCATCACGCATAGATATGGACCACGACAGTCAAAATCCGTCCCGTATCATGAAAAAGGAAAATTGAACGTGGAAGTCAAATTTGCATCGTTCTCAAGCCCCCGAAGACGCGCACCCCTCCGTGTATGTAACTAACATTGTAGACGGAAATGCATTTGATAAGTCACAGGATACAGGATGCCGAAGATCGTTCGCTGGCATTGGCAATCTACCAGGCACTCGTACCTGCTGTCCGTCTTGAACTGCTGCCCAAGTCCACGATTGACGTGTTCATCAATATCATCGAAGCTGACGGCACGGATGCCTGTATCGCGGCAGGCACCACTGCTGCGAGCACGGCACTGGCCGACGCAGGATAGAAGATGATCGGCCTTGTCACGTCATGCTCAGCGGTACGAAGTGAGGCCATATGGTGACGAAAATCTGAAACCTGTTAGGCCATAGTTGGCGGACAAGTCTGGCTGGACTTGAACAGAAGCCGAAACAAAACAGTCAACTGGTTCTCTTGTGATGGCATGTCTGCCTGCCCCTTGGGACGGTGACAAGTATATGGCAAACGGGCTCAATGACTGTGAGCGAAAGTTTCCAGGTCAGTCGATCATTTGTTCGCGTTTATTTGCTGCCTGAGCTTCGCAGTGCATGGATCAATGTCAGTCTCGGTGTATAGATATACATGTTGTTGCTCAGGCTCTGCGAGAATGTGGATATGCATAATATTAATTGTAGTGCTGAATGTGTTTGGCGTGACTCGGTTGCTCCACCCACAACCATGTCTGAACGTCCGGTACCTCCAAGGCATTATCATCTGCTCAAGAACGAAGATTAGTAGATTACCTGGATGAAAAATTCCTGGAATTGACACGGGGATTTAGGAAACGGTTAGTAGACCATTTGACGGGTAATGCAGTCTGACTATCTACAGCTATGAACCCGATTCGCCATTTTCCACACTGTCTGATTATCTGGAAGCAGCGAGTAGGATCCTTGTTATGGTTCTTCAGATTCCACCCATTGATCCATCAACGTCGCTTCGGACGGCTTATCTGCTTCGGTTGACAAATGAGGTGCTGAGCTCTATCTCTGGATATGCACCCTCGACGTCTACGCTGGAGGATGCGACGAGCTGGATAGACGGCCTGGATCAGGCATGGCTGGTAGTGTTGCAGTCTCAGGTGTGGGATGCGAAGAAAGGCGAAGGCGTGGATCTTGTGCTGGGGGCGAGGGAGGCGGCGGCTGGAGTGAAATCGACGGCGATGAGCGAAACGGAAGTGACGCGGCTGCGGAGTCTGATGGTGAGTGGGATGGCAGTACTGGACGAGTGGGTGGGCGGCGGGGGCGGCGGGGAGTATGATGATGAGGTGGAGAACAGACTGCGGAGGCTTGGGCTGCAGGACAGGCTTGACGAGTTGTTCTCGGGGACGCTCGATTTCCTGGGCGGCCTCGGTGGGTTTGTGGTAGAGCCACTCAGTAGCCTTGGTACTCACGCTTTTTGATGTCCTCCTCTCCACGGATCTCGCACGACTCGGATGATTCTCTGCGAGCTCTCGAGGTTTCTGAAGGCCCCATGGCCACCACATCCAGATATGGACGGTCTGCTTCCCTTCGCTTGTCCCTTTTTCCTCGTCTCACACTCCTCTTCTCTAGTGGTCGATCATACTCTGTCTCTGGCTTTGAATTCCAGAGAGATCTTGTAAGCTTAAATCCATCACTAGCCACTCCTCGTTGTCCAACGCTTGCCGTTAGCTTCCCCTCAGCAGCAGTGTAACCGAACCCGACATTGTACAAAGCGTGGGCAATGACAAGAATGTAACGTTGGTTAATGGTCAGTTCACATCCCACTCTCTCCGCTCTCCGTCCACTCACACTCTGCATGTCAAGGGATTGCTCTTATTGTAGGATTACAGGTATGTAAACCACCGTTGGCATGCTCTCATACACTCACCGCAACCGCAAGATCGGTTCAGGAATCTTGTGAGGCCAGCTACAGCTACACCCATTGCAAACGCACTCATTACCAACTAGTTCTTCCCCCGGTGTAGTGGTCGCGAACACTAAAAGTGTTGGTGCCAGTCTTCTTGTTTGGCTGATTTCCGGCGCATTGGCCTGGACTGGAGCCAGTAGTTTTGCAGAGCTGGGCTCTGCTATACCCCAAAATGGTGGCGCTCAAGCCTACCTATCATACGCATATGGCCCTCTCATTTCATACCTATTTGCTTGGACCGCCATCATAGCACTTAAACCTGGTGAGTTGTCAATGCAGACTTTCTGAACCGTATCAGAACTGCCGAACTAGGCGGCAATGCTGTCATTGCTCTTATCTTCGCGGAATACCTTAACAGGCTTATCTGGCATAGCACTCGGGCAGAGGTATCGCCCGACGGCATTCCACAGTGGGCAATCAAACTCACTGCAGTTGCGGCAGTGGCCATAGTAACACTTCTCTGTGTCGGAGCACGAAGCTTAGGCACCCACACAGCTGTCGTCTTTACCACAGTCAAGGTATGGCCTCAGCCGCGTTTCGCCCGTTGATATCATCGTAATCATGTTGCAGGTTGCGGCCTTGGTTCGTGTTGATTAATTGAGCTTGGGTAACCTGACTGGTAAACTGTTGAACAGGTCATGATCATAGTCTTGGGATTGACGCAGCTCGCTCGTGGCAAAGCATCCACGTCATTCAAAGGGCCATGGTTTGACGGTTCCAGCACTAGTCCTGCCGCTTATTCTCTCGCACTTTATTCGGGTCTATGGGCTTTTGACGGATGGGACCAAGCTAACTACATTGGCGGAGAGATTCGCCACCCGCAGAAAAACATCCCCCGCGCTATACACTCTAGTATGTTGGTTGTAATGGCATGTCTGATCTCATCTTCCGTCATTACCTTGCCTCTAACTTCTTGTGCAGCTGCTTTTCTTATTGACAAATGTCTCCTACTTGGTGGTCCTCGACAAGGTACCTGTTTTGCAAATCAGGGAGACAACGCGTAACCATTCGTTCAGGACATCGTCGGATTGAGCAATACTGTGGCGATGGATTTTGGACGCGCGTTTTGGGGCCCTATCGGAGGGTCCATCTTTGCTTTCATGGTCGCATTCTCTTGTTTCGGCGCTTTGAATGGTGAGCGTGCCGGTTTTCCATACCTTACTTCCTGTATAAATGCATTCAAAGGCTCCTTTTATACTAGTTCGCGTCTTATCTATGCTGCAGGGCGCGAAAGATATATCCCTGCGCTTTTTGGACGCTTACATCCTACGCGAAAGACACCTCTTAACGCAGCGCTACTCCAAACCAGTATCACGACTGCTTTCATACTTATTGGCGGCGGCTTTAGATCATTGATTAATTTCTCCGTGGTTGCATGCTGGGCATTCTACTTCTTGACGGTGAGCCACTTCTTGTGGTAAAGATGACTACATTCGTCAACTTTATAGGTCCTGGGGTTGGTAATACTTCGTGTGAAGGAACCAATGCTGGAAAGGTATGGCTAATCGTTGCTGCAATGAATGTAATCTTAACACAGTGGATTTTTAAAAGCCCTATAAGACCTGGATTATCACACCTTTAACGTTTTGTGCCGTACGTTCATTAATTCAGAGTACTTTCATATCACTTAGGGCGAACTCAGGTTGCTCTATTCCTTTTATGCATGCCTGTTATTGCAGCACCTCTGGAAGCGCTGGCAGTCTTGGGTATGGCACTGTGTATTACACTATACGTTGGCTCACAACATAACTACAGGCTTCATTCTTGCAGGCATACCTGTTTACTACATGACACAAACACATGAAAGTGCAAGGCCACGAATAATATGTAAGATTATCAATTATGTCACGGGGGCGGACTGCCGATATTTATTCAGCCGTGTGTCGGTCGTACCTTTTGAGGTTAGTAGGACGATCCCCTGTGGCTGAGGGATGGCAAGCGGTTGCGACAGATGGGGATGAAGGGGTAGAAATGGTGGAAAACAGGAGGGTGGGATGAAAGTGAAACGGAACTTTCAAAATACCGTACATATTTCCAGCTAATCAGGCTTACATACCTGATATATAATGCTTATTCTTCCCATCTTTCTCGTGAACTTGTACCATCAGCATCAATGTCGGTCAGTATCTGCTATGCATCGATAGCACCAGTGACCTTATGCTGTTTGATATAGAGCGAGCATACTTACAAATTTGACGTCAAGGTACGCCAACGCTAATCGCCTGTTTACAAAGCCTCACCTGCATAGATGACGTGCGCCGGTTGTTCCGGGGCCATCACCCGAGTTTTAGAGAAAGCAAAGACGGACGGTGAGGTGACCGATTTCATTCGACCGCCCATCTGACAGGCATACAGGCGCAGGCGTGTCCAGCTACGATGTTTCGCTCAAAGATCAGACCGTTACCGTCAACGGGACGCTGCCTTACGACGATGTCTTGGCCAAGATCAAGAAGACTGGTAAAGAGGTACGTGAAACCACAGAATGGATTGAGTCCCCCGTATTTATTATTTTAGGTGAGGTCTGGGATCACCGTTGCTTAGCGTCGAAATACGATGTAAATGTAGAAAATAGTTATCGTTATCGTTGATCGAACGCGTTGACTGTATGCGACATTACATTTGGCGTCGCTACAGTTATTTGCCTTGGCTGCGACTTCATCGCGGGACACCGTACTGCTATCCGCATTCTTCGCTTTTCAAGGCAGGAATGGCAACAGACACCGACATCGTCGTTCCCGACGGCCTTTCCCTTCACGTTGAAAATACGACAAGAATACTACTAGATCCGAATGAAACATTTCTCAATCCAGTGCAGGAGTTCAACAGGGACCTCAGCGTCGCCGCTATTAGAGTATGGAGCGAAGAGCGAAATAAGTCGTTGGAGGCAAAGCGGTTGCAAGCAAAGGAAAAGGCACCTCATGCGACAGGACGAAAGAAACGCCTGAAAAGTTCGTCTCTGTGCTTCTCTCCTTTTAATATATCTGCATCGGTGTTTAGCGGATAGTGGACAGCCTGTGGATGTTGCTGCGAGTGCCAGTCGGTCTGTCGAATCATCGCACAGCGCTGTGCCTCTGAATCCTCCCGTTGAACCCGTCGAATTAAAGAGAAAAGAGGTACGATATATATGCTTGTTCTTACGAATTTACTTGTATTTTTCCTGTGGTCATTAGTCGTCTGTTCGTCCATGCAAGTTTGTTATTCTCGAGGCGCTTTCTGCAACAGGCCTACGCTCTATCCGTTATGCTAAAGAAATACCTTGGGTAAAGTTCGTGTAAAGCAGCCGCCCCTCTTTGGTGTATTTACAATCCTTAAAGATATGTCATTGCAAATGATTGTTCACCTTCCGCTGTTGCTGCTATGAAGCGTAATGTGGCGCTCAATGGGCTGAGCCAGGTCGATGAGGTATCACCGGATGACGAGAAAGAGTCTCAGGCCACTGTCCGCATAAATGAAGGTGATGCATGGTCAGTGGTGGTCGAGGTGTTATGCAGTAACGCTGCTAATGTTGTTGGAAGCAACTTGCTGTATTCTCACCGAGAGGTGGAACGCCATGTCGATGTGGTAGATCTTGACCCGTATGGAACCGCAGCGCCTTTCCTCGATGCTGCTATTCAGAGCCTAAACGATGGAGGTGCGGAACATCTTGTCAATCCTGAATATTTAATGACCATTTGACAGGACTCTTATGTGTTACGTGCACTGATTTAGCTGTGCTTGCAACGACCAATTTTCCGGAAAAGTGGTATGCTGCAAGAAATTATTGCTTGCCAAGGAGGTCTCTAAAACCTCTAACGCAGTTTTTCTAACTATGGTGGCGTATCTGTCAAAGCAGAGTATTGCCATGAAGCTGTAAGAATTCGTTTTCCATCAAAATATATATTTGATCAACTGTTCGAAAGGCTCTTCGGCTCGTTCTGCACGCTATATCCACAGTGGCATCTCGATACGGCCGATATGTCGAGCCTCTACTTTCCCTTTCCATCGACTTTTACGTGAGAATATTCGTCCGCGTGCAAACTTCTGCGAATGAGGTCAAAAAAGCATTGACGTAGGTCACTTCGCGCTGGAGCAATTTCTGACAATGATGATCTTTCAGTAAAGCATCCATTTACTACATCTGCTCATCTTGCCAAGCCTTTTATGGACAGCCACTCGGACGGGTCGTAGAGAAGAGACATGGGACATCCGCTAACGTTAATTGTCAGTATAAGATACAAGCCGGTCCAACTGTCACGGAGAAGTGCCCTGAATGCGATTCCGCCATGCATGTAGGTGAATAACATTTTCTTTCGGTTATTGCTGAACCACCCAATATCAGCTTGCTGGGCCGTTGTGGTCAGCACCCATTCACGACTCAAGGTTCGTGGAAAGGATTCTTGAGCACCTGGAAACAAGTCAGGAGAGTTATGGGACCACTGTTCGAATGAAGGGCATGCTCACAATTGCGAAGGAGGTAAGCAGCAACCGTCTCCAGCCGATACAGGGATAAATCGAGTTGTTAAGGAATTGCCGAACCCATTCTACTTCACCACTTCGAGAATGGCAAGCCTCTTTCATTGTCGGACACCTTCATTGGATGATATCGCGTAGGCTAGTTGAACTTATGGGATTGATTCGATGCTCATGAATATATAGGTCAGCCCTCCTTAATGCGGGCCATAAAGTTTCACGTTCGCATGCGTGTGCTGGATCTATAAAGACCACGGCATCGCACCACGATGTGCACGATATTTTTAGGTCTTGGATTAAACTCAACCCAGTGAAGATGGAGACTCTGTCTGAAACCTCACCCTCGCGACGTCTATTAGGAACTGAGCCGAGGTACTCACGTACTGAATTTGTCCTCATCGAAGTTGACAAAGATATTGCAGAATGATTGCCAATTTTACAAAACATCCCGAATCTGTCACCGCTAATAAAGTGAAGCTCGTCAGATACCAGGATAACCCTCGGAACTGGGGGGCTGGCGCGAAACCCAATGTGAAACGGAAACGTGACATGGATATCGAGTGAACGGCAAAAATATGGCAGTGGCATAGACCAACTGTCGTTCCTATGCTAAGGTATATCGATCTATGCGTACGGGACGGAAAAGGAAAATAGTGTCTACGACACATTGACTCGTGGGGTATATATCATACATATATCAGTACCAGCGCATGAGCTGTCTGTGAAGTCAAGATAAATAATAGCATATGCTCATAAAGGAAAGGATATCATGAACATCTCAAACCAGAGTTGGTTTCACCGATTGCTTTCCAACCCATGAATGACGCAACAGTTCCGATGCAGAGGGTCTAGCTTCGTAGTCAAGCTCAAATGTACGTCGCAAAAAATCTTGTGCATCTGGAGAAATATCTGACGGAATGGAGGGCTTTTCTGAAGAACCAATCTGACAGTGTAGCGGGTGAGAGTGAGGTGATGTTATCTATGTTATACTTGTCACTTGCCTTGAAGATCGCCTGCATTTGAGTGAGTTGCGCCCACGGGTGTTCACCCGTCAGCATTTCAACCACCAGACAACCCACGCTCCAGATATCAGCTTTTTTCGTGTGACCACTTTGCTTGACAACTTCTGGCGCCATCCAGAATACTGATCCTTGAAGAGACGTGCGGTGTATCTTATTTGCTGCAAGCAGATCTACATCAAGGTAAATAAAGTTGATACAGTCATGTGGTTGACCGTAAACTCACTTGTATTGACCTTCTTGGAAATACCAAAGTCAGAGATTTTGATGCCGCCTTTGTTGTCAACAAGGATATTAGCTCCCTTGATATCGCGATGCATGATGTCACGTTCGTGAAGATAGTTGAGACCTTCCAGAATTTGCCGTACAAAGTTCTTCACCAATGGTTCTTCAAATGCACCGTAACTGCGCAGCAACGCAGTGACCGAACCCCCTGGAACGTATTCCAGAAAGATATTAAGATGATCTTCCTCAATGGAGGAATCTGCATGCCATCGTGTCAGAATCTCGCAGATCTGAAGACAAAATACATACACAGATATTGGACAATATTTTCATGCTGAAGGTTTTTGAGGAGCTCGATCTCACGTTCCAGGGCACTAAGCATGCTCTTTTTCCGTTCTTCATTGGGGCCTGATCCAGTGGGCAATTCAACCTGCTTAACAGCCATCAAGAACCCTGTGGCAGCATCCATCCCAAGGTAGACTTTTCCGAACGATCCAGCACCGATAAGAGCCCCTTTGATCCATTTATTTGCTGTAAAGAAAAACGTAAGTGTGGTTACGAGCGTAAATCGTCATGACTCGCCCTTCGTTGTCACCACGGCGTCTATTGGAACATCGTCGTTGTGCAGGGTCGCCCCCTCCTCATCCTCATCAAATTCATCATTAACATCCTCCCCACTATCGTGTCCATCATCCGTACCGACTCTCGTCCAACCATCTTCCACATCTGAATTTTGTTCGGCAGCCTTAACACTTACTTGATTGGTCGCACGTCGGCTTTCCACCTCAGCTGTGATCTCATCAACGGTCACCATGCTAGCTGTGTCCGACCTATCTCGTTTGCTGCGTAACTCAGTCATGTAACTCATTCGATGGGATGCAGTTGACATTGCTCGCGACGCTGGGCTTGAGGATCGTTGGCCAGACCCCGAAGTAAAATTCTGCAAGGAATCCGAGAGAGATTCACTTGGAAATGGGATAGGTGGAAGTAGTTGAGGTTCTGATAACACCTTGCCCGGTGCTTCGACATTGTCCAAAAGGATGGAATGTCCATCGTCTGTAGAAAGTGACATTCGAGGGATGTCTTCCGCCTTTATTTTAGTGTGGGGCTCTTTATTAATTGCGGAAATGGATGAACTTTCGGGAAGTTGAGGTGGGACGGACAAGATGGATGCCCTTGGTGAGTTCCCTATCGTAACACCCGACCCCTGCGAGCTACTGCTAAATCTAGAGGGCAAAGGGGGTATGAAGGAAGCGGAACTATCTCGACGCGTGCCAGATTTGAACATCATACTGTTTCTAGCGGTGCGCTGCAAGACTTTCTTCTCGGTAAATGGGAAATACTCCGATAGGTGGTTCGTGATAAGCTCGCTCGGCGGGCGCTGGCCGAAGAAGTTACGAAGCTTAGATGGGCGACGAGCGTTTGCTGACAGTGCCGCGGGGCTTGATCTGCCGCTGATACCGGATCCAGATTTTGGCGACGGTGGTGGCTCCACAGCAGGTTCTGAATCTTTCACACCGAAACCACTGAGGCCGCTAAGCACACTCATAGTACTTGCACGCTTTGTGCTTTTGCTCGTATTGCCTGCCGAGACCACGACATTTGAAAACTGGCCTTGACTCGGGGATGACGATCCATTGAGATCATCCTGGCGTCGCATCTTGATCATACGGCGAAGAAATAAGCCGGGTTCGCGGCTTGGGTGATCAGGAGGCGCATGACAAATTGACATCAGTTCTGCTTCGGTCAAAGGCTCACCTGTCGATTATCAATAGTCTGTCTATCTTTCACGGGTAAATATATGCGTACCAGGTGTATCATCTCCTGTTTCAAGGTATACACCCCAGCCATCAATAGTAAGACCGCCTTCTGTCTGCAGGTGTTCTGCATGACCGTCCGGATGACGTGACCCCTTGCCAAACTTTTTCAGTACCTTTTCAAGAACTTCGATCCCATTTGCACAGGACGTAACATCTATTGTGAAGGAACTCTCTTCATCTGGAAGTATGAACTTAACTAACTTCCAACGTAAATCACCCAGTGAAGGGGTGTTGTGATGAGATGGACTGTGACCGACCCCCGAATTGGAGTACGATTGGGAAGGAGGTGACGGAGAACTGGAAGCAGGGCCATGAGGGGTTCCAAATGATTCAGCAATAGGTGATAGGCCTTGCGGACCCGTGGGTATTTGCAGAGTTGGTTGTGCGTTAGCATAAGGGTGCAGACTCGTCGGAGTTGTTGACGGCCGCGGAGGAAGCTTATTGCCAGATGCAATAGAGGGAGTCTGAGAAGAAACTTGTAGTGAACCATTTCTACCATGAGTTGAGTGACTGCCGGGATTGAGGTAATTTCGAAATGAAAGCGGTGAAGTTTTGTTTGCAGCACGGAGCTCCTGCGATGGTTGGTAGCTGGTTGTATGATGGGGCGCAGCGGAATGGGTAGCGTAAGGAGGTGCTGGATCGGACGGGGTCGGAGTGCGTCGATCGTTATTACGAGAGGGTGTTCGGGTTCCTAATGTGGAGCGGGGGCTGAACACGGTGGCGGGGGGAGGCGGCAGGGTCGAACGAGTTGAATGCGCCCATTGGGGTCAATGATGACGCAGGCTGGTTTGGCAGCGCAAACGGTGTTCCAGGTTGGCAGGGGACGAACCGCTTGGAGAGTGTCCTTGCGGATTCGGCTGCTGGTCACGGAACATCAGGAAGATTACCTCTGGGGTTGGGCTGAATCTGGAGTGGCGCAGGTCGCCCTACGTCCAATCGGCGCTTGGAGGAAGGTGACGACTCCATTCTATCCTGTGGGCTCTGCGAAGTATCACCTTTCTTACTGGGCCAGTAGATGGAAAGAGGAGTTGTGGATTTGCCATGTACACGCAGGCGTAGAGTTTTGATCGCATTCAATATTCTCAACCTGTCGCCGATGGTTGAAATACCCAATTCAATAAGAGAAACTTGATCTAGGTCTAGAATGATGTCTCCTCTAATATCGTGCGCTTTGAAGGTGGCAGCATAGGCAGCACATTTTATGTCGGCGAGCCAACGGGCGACATGAGTGTCCGACCAGGATCTGACGAAGTCCAAGAATGAGATGCCCTGTGGGGGGTCGATGTATGAGCGAGGCAATGCAGCGGGCGCCATGTTGATGAAGGAGCGAGACTGAGAGGGGCTGAAGCGGGCATTGGGGGAGGCCGGCGAGGAGGGCTGGGACATTGGCGGAGCACTGCCGCCCGGCGCATGTATGAGCATGCTTGGCTACACCCCTAGAACCAAATAATACTGTGTGGCCGTATTTGGCTGCGCCGTCTGACGACTTTCCTACCTTCCCTCCGCAAAGGACGTTCATGCGTCCCTTGCTTCTTCCTTTATTTTTCCTGCTCGCGTGTGCATCGCCTTACCGCGATGATCTCGTAAATTGGAATCTCAACGTTAATAAGAACGCCTCATCGCCTTTGGAGTACTATTCGACTCGCCCGAACTCAACTTACACGCCCTCGCCCGACAACTGGAGATCTCTGCCGACGTACACCATCCTTCTAGACAAGTTTGCAGACGGGGATCCGTCAAACAACCAGTTCTTCGGGTCGCCGTTCGAAAATGATTACAGAGAAACCCAGCTTCGCTATGGCGGTGACCTGAAAGGCCTAGTGGATCGCTTGGATTATTTGCAGGGCATGGGCATTAAGATGATATTTATTGCTGGAACGCCATTTCTTAACATGATATGGCAGGCCGACAGTTCGTATCTATCCTTTATTCACATTTCAACCCCGTCATTCTTATCTTGCTAGGTTATTCTCCCCTTGACATCAGCGTCTTGGATCCCCATTGGGGTGTCATACAGGATTGGAGGGACGCCATTGATGAAATACACAAACGGGGAATGTATTTGATGCTGGATTTTACTGTCGGAACCATGTCCGACCTCGTTGGCTTTCAGGGGTAGCTTTTCCTTTATTGTCGAGCGATCAGTTCACTCACCATCAGCATAGATACCTTAACACGAGTGCTCCATTCAGTCTTTCCGAATATCAGGCTCTTTGGAAGCATCCAAACTACATGCCTTGGAATTTCACTGAGTATCGTGATTTTCAAGTGAGTGCTAAATTGATGGCAATTGCGTGTACTAGTTAACGGATCTTCTTTATTCAGGTCATCAATGAACGCAACACGTCTTGTGTCCTCCCTGGTTTCTGGGGCGACGATGGAACTCCCGTTTTAGGCATTCAATCAGATGGTTGTTTGATGTCGGAATTCGACCAGTTTGGTGACATGGAAGCTTTTGGTGTTCATCCGGACTGGCAACGTCAGCTCTCCAAGTTTGCGTCCGTGCAAGATCGTCTCAGGGAGTGGAAACCAGATGTTCTAGAGAAGCTGCAGGTATTCTCATGCATGGCCATCCATGCTCTTGATTTCGATGCCATCCGAGTCGACAAGGCAACACAATTAACGTTGGATGCTCTGGCTGCCTGGGCTACTGGCACTCGTCAATGCGCTGCAAAACTGGGAAAACATAATTTCTATATTTCTGGCGAGGTGACGGGTGGAAATACGTTCGGAGCCCTGTATATGCAAGTCCTTATGTTTATCTGTTCAGCTTGATCGATTGATATGCTCTTAGAGGGCGCGGTCGAAGGCCAACGCAGTTGCCGCCTGGTTTTCTGGCTGCGGCAAATCTTACCGCAGAACAGGATGCATTTTTTCTTCGCGATGCGCCTGTTAA
This sequence comes from Amanita pallidorosea, assembly GCA_023014475.1. Classification (NCBI taxonomy): domain Eukaryota; kingdom Fungi; phylum Basidiomycota; class Agaricomycetes; order Agaricales; family Amanitaceae; genus Amanita; species Amanita pallidorosea. Next base: position 934,580 of record JAEBUS010000003.1, on the reverse strand, counting down.
CGGTATAGATGGTGTCGCATTCCATTATTCCATCTATCGTTCCCTGACTCGATTCCTTGGTATGGATGGAAACTTGCAGGTTGCATATGATGTCGACGTCAACTTTATCACGGCCTGGAACGAAATGTTCGTTACTAATGATTTCCTTAATCCAGCTACTGGGAAAGTTGATCCAAGACACTTATATGGCACAAGCAACTTTGACGTGTTCCGCTGGCCATCACTTGTAAATGGGTCCCAGAAAAGTGCGTTGGGAACATTCATTACAAACTTGATCATGCCAGGCATCCCTCTGGTGCGGACAGTCAAGTTTATTCCATGTTTTACTATTTACTGTTGAAAATAGCTATATTACGGCGAAGAACAGAATTTCTACCTATATGATAATGGTGCTTCCAATTATTTATATGGGTATCATAATGTTTTCTTTCCTTCTAGATGGTATTAACACCATGTCAGGCGTCAGGCAATGACCAGCAACACTGCATGGAAACGGCACGGATGCTATAAACTTGGCTCCGAACAGTATTTCAATGTACCTCTCGGAAAGAGCTTGATTGGTTGCTATAATGATTGGAATGCCCTCGATCACTTTGACCCTACTGCCGAACCGAGGCGTTTGTTTTCACAATTCATCTATCTACGAACAGTTTATGGTGCCCTACAGGACGGGTTTAATTTGGTCCAGCGTGGAAATTGGACCTATTTTATTCAGCTTCCAGGATCCAACGGGACCATGACTGAAATGGGGTTATGGTCAGCATCACGAGCGGCAATACGGGGCGTGCAGACACTTGGAGGCAAATACCAAGATCAGATCTGGTTGCTCTACACAAACGAAAACACTACAAAATCTTACTCCTTCGACTGCATGAGTTCCTCATGGATATCCTCGCCTTATACCTCTGGCACAGAAGTAAAGAATCTCTTATATCCGTACGAGACCTATACTCTCGCGGACTCCCGTTCTTCGTACCACAATAATTCCCAGGCGCCTTGGTATGGTTGTCTGCCGAATGTCACCATAGATGCGTACGGTTTCAAGGTCCTTGTCCCCGTAGACATTTGGAATCCGCCTCTACCTGCTCTCACGAAATTTAATCCGGGACACGACCACCGCTTGTTAGCTGCACCTGGTGATTCCAATGCAACCGCCGTTGATATATCACTTGAATTCAACACCGCTATGGATTGCAACAGTGTTACCAACAGTATTTCACTCTCTATGTCTTCCTCCGGTAAAGGTGGCAATCCGACCATCACCAATATCACTTGCAATGTTGCTCAAAATCCTGAACCTTCCCTCATTACGGGTGTCTCGGTATCCATGTGGGCTTGGTCAGCGACGGTTCAAAACGTTCCTGATGGCATACTAACCATTACTATCAACCAACCATCCGCAGCTTCGGGTAACCAGACCACTCAGGTGCAGTCCTTTATCGTTATCTTTCTGCGATTTTTAACGAAATCTGGACAGGCGGTTGACCACTTACTGTTGAGAAAAGGAAGTTCAGATAATGTCATGGTTTTCCCAGACAAAGACTATGATACTTCCGGCGCATTTACGTTCTCGAATGACCAGTATTCGTTTACTCATAGGGCCTTTGGCGCTGACCAGTTTCGATATTCTTGGAATTTCGGCCAGAATTGGACGGATTGGCAGAATTGGGAAGATACGACATTAATCAGTCGGAGCATCTTTCAAGGAGATGACTTATTCTGGCAAGGTGATCATATCATAGTGCAATGTCAGTCCCATCTCGATTTCTCTCATCCTCAATTTTACATTGCGGTAGATTGGAGTCGAGCGACGCTGTCTACAGATGGTATTATACATGCTGACTACGGTTATGCGGGACCACAAAGACGTGTACCTCAATTTTTAGTCCGCGGTCCATACAACAGCTGGGGATTTGACCAAGGGCTTCCATCAGCCATGCAACTCAATAGCCGAGGTCAATGGGAACTAGAAATCATGTCATCTTGGCCTACTTACCTTCAGCTCAATGTGTGGGGTTATGATGACTATTACTACGGGGACTATGATGCCGACGGTGTTCTAGATCGCTTGCCTCCCAATACAGTTGCCCCCAATTACCTCAATCTCTCGGCACCTCCATCTCCACATCTGTCATGGTCTCTAATCGTCGATGACGCCCAATTGACTTGGTCTCTACAACCGCGTGGTGAATCCTCAGTAGGAGCGATCATGTTCGCTTTGCTTCTTTCTATCCCCCTAATTACAGGAACGCTAGCTGCTGTCATCTTCATGTGGTCTTTTTATGGGATCAAACATAATCGATATGGCGTCAAGACAAAAACATCCCATATTTACTTTCCAATACTTGGTGCATTGGGTAATAAGTCCATGTCCGATTTGAAGGAGGCTGTTCCTTTGACAGAGAAAAGGTTGTTTGGGCACAAACATGCTGTGGAAGTCATTGGCTGGCCAGAGGACAAGAAGAAGAGACGAAAGGTCTTGATTGCTACGCTTGAATACGAGATCATCGACTGGAGGCTCAAGGTCAAGATCGGTGGTCTGGGTGTCATGTCGAGTTTGATGGGAAAGGCAATGACAGATGTTGACCTCGTGTGGGTTGTACCGAAAGTCAAAGATATCGATTACCCCGCTGGTGAACCCGCCGATCCAATAGAAGTTATCATATTCGGAGAGCCATATCTCATGGAAGTTGAGACTCACGTTCTGGACAACATAACCTATGTTATCCTCGACAGTCCCGTCTTCCGTGCTCAGACCAAAGCTGATCCTTACCCTGCCCGTATGGACGACCTGAGCTCAGCCATTTTCTATTCTGCCTGGAACCAAGCTATCGCCGCCACCATACGTCGTTTCCCTGATATTGACGTATATCATATCAACGATTACCATGGCGCTCTTGCTCCCATATACTTGCTCCCGAAAGTAGTTCCCGTCTGCCTTTCACTGCACAATGCAGAGTTTCAGGGTTTGTGGCCCCTTCGTACCAAAGAAGAAATGAAGGAAGTTTGTTCGGCGTTCAACATCAACAAAGAACAGTGCACCAAATATGTCCAGTTTGGCAATACTTTCAATCTTCTGCACGCAGCCGCTTCGTTTATAAGTACTCATCAGAAGAGTGTCGGAGTTGCTGGAGTGTCGGACAAGTACGGCAAACGCAGCTGGGCCCGATATCCTGCCTTATGGACTCTGAAGCACGTCGATTCTCTGCCTAACCCAGACCCCACAGACATTGCAGCTTTGGACGAAAATCCAATATCTGCTCGTGATGTCCAAATTGACCAAGCTGCCGAAGCTGCTCGACCAGAATTAAAGCGTCAAGCTCAGGAGTGGGCTGGAATCAAGCAAGATCCCAATGCTGACTTGTTTGTCTTCGTCGGCCGCTGGTCGAAGCAAAAGGGAATTGATCTCATTGCCGACGTGATGCCGGGCTTGTGAGTGATTCTGTGTTGGAAATAAAAGTCGCAACTCACATTACTTTGAGGCTGGAAAAGCGTCCCGATATTCAGCTGATTACTGTCGGTCCTGTCATCGATTTGTATGGGCGTTTTGCGGCAGAGAAACTTGCACGCTTAATGGAAATGTATCCGGACCGAGTTTATTCCAAGCCAGAATTCACGATTCTACCTCCATATTTATTCAGTGGGGCAGATTTTGCCTTGATTCCATCCCGTGACGAGCCGTTTGGTCTCGTCGCCGTAGAATTTGGTCGCAAAGGAGCACTGGGTGTGGGCAGTCGACTTGGTGGTTTAGGGCTCATGCCCGGTTGGGTAAGTACAACCCGCGATCATATGTCGATGTATTGTCACTAACTGCGGCAAGTGGTATCCCGTTGAATCGAGCTCCACTGCACACATGCTATCCCAGTTAATCAAGACGATCAAGCTGGCACTTAAATCAACAGAGGAGGAGAGAGCAATTCTACGAGCTCGATCTGCTGTTCAACGGTTTCCCGTTGTCGAGTGGCGTCAGCGAATAGAGGACTTCCACAGACGTAGCATTATGGCAAGCCGAGGTTCTGCAAGTGTCAATGCATGGCGCGTATCTGATGGCGGAGACAAAAGAACCCAGCCCTTACCTGACACTGATGATTGGAATCCAGAATCTCTGGTTTATCCCATACAGCCAGAATGGGACGGACGCAGTGCCCTTGATGTTCCCAGTTCTTCCCCTGGCCATTGGAGTCAGGAAACGTTAACTCCCCGTTTACCACAAAATGATGGAAGTGCAAGACACTCATATGCAAGTGATGATTACTTCTCAGCACACTCGCGAAATGCCAGTACTGCAGATCTCAATACCACCATTTACAACGGATTCTTGGAGAAAGCTAATAAAGCCATTGCCCGGGATCACAAAAATGCACCAGACCCATTTCTCGACGGAAACCCAGCCCCAGCACGTCCATTTGGCTCTCACTCTCGAATCCCATCCGTTGAGTCTATCTCGTCCATTCTAGATGATAAATCTAGTTCACCATTGAACAAAGCGATAGCCTCGGTAGGTGAAATTTATGACAAAATTTCTCCCGTCTAAAAGCTGTAAATCAGTTCACCGATGCTGATGGGGGAGTGGCCGCCGAGTTCGTTCAGAAGCTACAAATGCTAGACGCCAAAAACTCCCGTCACGAATTGTCCATTGAAAAGTTCTTGGTGAAAAGTGAAGAAGACTTCTTTGGCAGAGTACGGCGAGAAAAACTCTCCAGTGCTGCAAGCATCCATTCTCAGCGCGACTCTATATGGGGAACACCTTCACCCTCCATGTACTCTCGTCCTAGCTGTATGTTAAAAATCATCACGCGTAATTCGCTTAACATAGACCGTCTTGCACAGCGCCAAACACTCAAGTGGGATTTTCCACTACTGAATATGAAGGCCACTTGCGCATGTCACAACGAGATATTGTGTCCATGACAAGATTACAAATTGCAATGGCGAGAGAGATCGCGGGTTGGCCATTGTACACCATTGTGATTGGGCTAGGACAGGTAAATTGATCCTCGCATTGTTTGTTTGTCAATGCTCATGTCGATATTAGATGTTATGCGCAACGAGTTTTCAGATCACACTTTTGAGTGGACGAATTTGGCAAGACGATCTGCAGCTCTACGTCTTGGGTGCCGTATTCCTCGTTGCGACTGCTGTGTGGTATTCTTTATTCAGGTTGAAACCATCTGTATATGTGCTGTCGGCCCCTTGGATCTTCTTCGGTCTTGCTTTTTTCCTGATCGGACTCCCATCGTTGTCACCTGCTCTGGCCCCGTCCCACCGAGCGCTCTCGAACGTAGCAACTTGGTCATATGCCATTGCCTCCGCTGCAGCTTTTCTATTTTTCGGCCTCAACTTTGGCGAAGAGGCGGTACGTGTGCCCATTTTATGAACGGCAAGTATCCCCTGACCATCCATTAACAGGGAGCTGCGACGGAAGTCTGGACACTCAGAGCCTGTGTCGTCCAAGGATCTCAGCAAATATGGGTGGCCGCTCTTTGGTATTGGGGTTACACGCTGAATGGGCGCCCAGATGGATATATTCCTTCGTGGTGGATTGTGCTAATTCTATGGCCCTTGTCTTGTATGAGCTTTCTCTTCGCTTACGTTATGCTCTATGGTCTCCCAGGTAACGTTTAAAGGTTTTATTAATGGCACAAATCGTTGAAAAGCACCCAGATTATTATCATCAAACGCCACCCAAAGTTCCTCACTTTCTCAAGACTTTGTTTCGGCGCAAACTCGTGCTTTGGTTCCTGGCTTCCGAAATTCTTCGAGACTATTGGCTCAGTGGAGTATGTGAACATTTGTTGCCACATCCTGTCTATGATGTGACGTTTTTGCTAGCCATATGGACGTAATTGGTCCTTCCTTTGGAATGTTCCAATCCCTAAATGGCAAACTTTATTGCTTATCATCGCTTTTTTCGTTGGTGTTTGGGCCGCGATGCTGCTCATTCTCACTCATTTTTCTAAAACACATACATGGCTCCTACCAGTGTTTGCAGTAGGCCTTGGTGCTCCTAGATGGTGTCAAGTATGTACCCCGCTCATCCTATGACATCATCTCAGAACTCTTGTAGATGTTATGGGGAACTTCCTCGTTAGCGCTCTACATCCCCTGGGCACGCAAGGCCGGACCGTATCTGAGCATCTCATTGTGGCTTTGGCTAGGTGTTCTTGATGCGGTTCAAGGGGTTGGATTGGGTATGATTCTGTTGCAAGTAAGTGAAGGATCACAATGCGCTTGTCGTTCGAGGTTAAGTGGCATTAGACTCTATCGCGTCTCCATGTCTGTGCGACGCTTGCATTTTCGCAATTTATTGGCGCAATCTGTGTAATGGTTGCTCGTGCGACTGCTCCAAATCGTCTAGGGCCTGGCACAGTATTTCCTGATGCTGGTAGTTGGGACTTTTCGCAAGGGCTTCAAGGTTGACTCGTTTTCTATCATGCTGACAGGCCCTAACACATTATGCTTCAGGTAGTCCAATGGCTCATCCGCTGTTTTGGATTGCCCTGTTCTGTCAACTTGTGATAGTATTTGGCTACTTCTGGTTCTACCGAAAAGAACAGCTCGGTAAGTCATGACTGGACTCAAGTTTTCAATACAGCATTTACGATTGAATCCAGCTCGCCCCTAATTTTTATTTCTTTCTAATCGTTGTAAAGGGAATTTGGACTAGTACTCTCTTGGGTAAACGCTTTCGCAAATGGACTCCCACGAACTCTTCCGCGTTACATTCCTTCAAAGTAGCATAGACGTGTATATACATGTGTAATAGGTAATACTAGTAGACATAATGACAGTGTTGTTGCTTGACAAACAATTACAACCACAACCATGCTCGAGATTGAAGACTACGGCAGTGGAAGTGAAAGCGAGCATGAAGGTCCGGCCAAACTTGTAACAAATTCCTTACTTCCTACGTTACCTGCCCCGTCCAAACCGACTTCCATAATTACGGATTCGACAGGAGCCTTAGCGTCCAAAGCAAAGCGCCCAAAGAAAATCACCATCGGACTACCCACGTTACCGGTTTCTGACATCGATGAACAGGGCGAACCGCCTGTAAAGAAGGCGCGAACAACTGGGGCTGGCGCTTCGTCACTTTTGTCGATGCTTCCGGCTCCAAAGCAAGCACCGTCTGTTCCACGACGTATCCTCGGTGGAAAGTCAGGCCCTGCCCTTACATTTAACCCAAGCTCATCACGACCCTTAAATGACCAGGAGACGGAAGGGTCGCTCTCCAAGGACGAATCAATTTCGTTTCTTCCGGCTTCATTGGCGAAAGGAAAGGCGAACATATCCCTGGATTCTTCAAAGCCCGTTTCATCTGACCAGTCGTCATCGGCAGACTTTTTTGCTCTTGGTGTGGCACGTCTACTGGCTGGTCATGGTTAGATAATGACTTCATTTCCAGGTGTTTCTTCCACCAGTCCGATGCCGTCCCGACCACCGTCGTCGTTCGCCAGCTATTCGGCTGCCCCAGAGGTGCCAACATACGAGCCTCCCGAACCCTCCTCAACAGATCTATATCCTGGCTATTACCAACTTCCGTCGGGTACATGGGCTGCTTACGACGCCGCCTACTACGCAACTTTTCTTAAAAAATGGCAGGATGAATACGATGCGCACGTACGTGCGCTTGAAAAGGGCACTGCAAAAGGTTTTGAGGGATATGACTCTGCATCTGTCCAAGATGTCGATACTCAAAAGGAAATGGAAAGGGCGCGTGTGGAACTGAAGGAAAGAGAAGAGAGAAAGGCGCTCACAAAAGGTGCAGGTGCAGGGCCAACTACACCGAATATGAAGATAACAGTAAGTCAACGTTATCCACTGTTTTGGCTATGTCGTCTAATGCGCTATGTAGGCAAGCAAAATGAGTGGCATTGCGAAGACTAGACACCAATTGGCAACTTTGTTAAGGGACGCGTACCAAAACCGGGAAGCCCTGGAAGAAAGAATCGCAGAAGGTAGGAGGAACAGGAAAGAAGCGGGAAATAAATATGGTAACGTGTTTAATTTTACTCTTGGACGAAGGCTGACCACGATGTGCAGGCTTTTAGCTTCTCGGCTATGGGTGAGCCACTCGCTCAGCCATCCTTTTCTATAGAACCAATCATGCCGACGGTTCCATTCTCATCTACGCACCACAACTTGGCTGTCCGTTCATCGAGCCATGTCCCATGCAACGTCATCTCACGATTCACGATCAAAGGATTAACAGCTCGGTAGTCAAACGACTTGAGCTTCAGACCTCGGTTATGGAACATAGTTGCTTCTAGTAGCATCAGCGCTGTCAAAGGACCATGAACGAGCCGCTCTGAACTCTCGGTCAACTTGGAGCTTGATGTTATGCTCTAGCAGCTTACCTGGATAGCCTTCGAAGCTTTGGGTCGTGTCTTTGTCAAGGTGAATGTGATGTGCGTTGAACGTGAGTGCAGAAAATCGAAAGAGGGTCGTTAGAGTCGGCCGGTATGTGAATGAGAAATGGGATTTGTATGGTAAATCCTTGACTAGAACACTAAAGTCGGTTGCAACGTATTCAAAAGACAAGCGCATCTCACCTTTTCGTAGCTTACTGCTTGGTTTCGAGGTTTCGGGTAGATAGACGTGAGACCTGATCTCAGTTAGAGAAGGTTTTGAGCAAACATCCGGGACAATCTCAATCTTTTGATCAACAAAGACCATTGGCTTCCCATCTTCGAATCCTTTCTTTGCTACCTTTTCAACGGTGGTCGTTGCCTTTGCCTTGGCGCCAGCGAGCAAAGGATTGACGTTGTTCCATTCAAATCTTCCGCCCGCCCACATTCTACGTGTGAAAGGATTTGGAGGACAGAATACAGGATCAGTCCCATCTGTCCTCAGCATAGACTCTGGTGTGCGCGGATGGAAAAAGATGAGATGATGACCATACTCGATGGGCAGCGATTCCTGCGGTGCTTTGAAAGACCTGAGCATGCCATCGCGGGTGGGAAGCGTTATATACAAGTCAGAAAGACGTTCAGGGCTGAGCGTGTCGAAGAGAGTGGATTTGCTGGGGCCCGACGCTATCCAGCTGTCGAGGGCATCGAGTTGGAGATGTGTGAACTGGGTTGAGTATGAACGGCGGACAAATCTCATGAAAACTGACATAAGATTTGACATCTATTCTAAATCTACGCAGTATTCTTATTCTTATTCAGGCTCAGTGGAAAGTCAGTCACGTAATGCCCATAAAGACTAAGCAGTGTTGCCAACTTGGCGTGCACTTCGACTTGGAAGTTCTCGAATGGCATAGCTTCACCGTCTACCGATAAATTTCCATGATTCTTCAAGGGCTCGATCCGATAGGCACGGGCTTTGATGTAGCGAAGCTGCGTGTGATTCAGAAAACGTGGTCATCAGATATATGGGATTCGTTACTTTTGGAAACCAGAAGCTTTCACCGTTCGCTACTCCTGATAGGGCACGCAACATATCAGAACGGCTCGTCTTTCTGATTGAGTGGGTATTACATCGCATCGTTAGAGATTAACGTACCAGCGGCATCGCTACAATGTCAATCAACCCATCATCGGGCAAGGATACGGGGAATGCCATGTAGTCCCTAAGGTGAACACGCCTCAAAAACTGGACAACCGCGCTATCTGGTTCTTACCTTCCTACGTATGGACCCTTTCCGGCATAGACATACAGTAAAGGTTCTTCAACCGTTGTCCAGCCTTCTTTGTCCTCTGTCGAATGCAGCAATGGCGGAAGTCCGGCGTCTGCATCTGAATACGAAGCTGGCTGCATCCTGGTAGCGTTCTGTGCACGTTGGGCAAGAAAATTCTCCACCATCTTGTCCTTGTCACTCTCCGCTCCCTTATACGACAAGCGCACGGGACATTGTTTGGGTAATAAAACTGCCATCAAACATCGTCATGAAGGTAAGACAAAGCATTCGATGCACCAACTCACTCCCATAAATGAATCCTATCGTGAATCTGGTGTCACCCATCCAGCGTAGATGTTCCGTCCCAAGATCGATGTCTGCCATCAAACCCAGGGCTTGCGACATGAACGAGATTGTGCGCCTGTTGTTTTGTATAACAGAGAAAGCGTCTACTGGCAGAGGAAGCCCTGCCGGGCATCAGGGCAAGAAGTCATAGGGTCAGAAGACACCCACCTTTGATCACATTCAATGTTGCCAGAGCTATGTCAAAACCATCCTGAATATATCATTGAATAAGATAGAGTGTAACTTGTGCTACAGATACAGCGCACCCGCCCTCCGAGCAAATTGAGAGACAACCCGTTTCCAGAACCACAAGGGACTGGTGCAATGGGTAAGCTCAAGGCTTTGCGAGGCTCGGAATGATTTGCAAAGCCATTCATTACTTCATGAACAAGTCCATCGCCGGATACTGTGACCAGGACATCGTAGCGCTCAATGGGAAGTTCTTTTGCGATATCGTAGGCATGACCCCTGTGAGTCGTTCCTGTGGACAATGTTAGGACGAGAGATAGGGAGCCAAACGAATCGACTTGCTTGTCACGTCTATGGTGCATCCCGCAGTCCGTAATATGGGTTCGATCCTTCTCGAAAAGAAAATAGCACCTTTCCCCTGGAATGAAGATCCTCATACGTTGCATGTTTTCTCGTACGACGGTCACTTACCATACCTCCGTACGGGTTGACAAGGACACGTAATCGTCGATCCCGCTTTATGCCAGCCCCTAATTATGAAGGTATGAAACGTCTGCCTGAGAAGAACTAAATATACATACTTTCATATGCGGAGTGCATCAATTCGTCCACCCATTGTGACACGGAGTCGTCCGGGGTATCTTTTACTGAACCATTGTATCGGTAAAGGTAGTACTTTTTGGTGCGTTTGTTCCTGGCCAAGAAGGCAATGTCCACTATCCTATCAGGTAGGGTAAAGTTTGCGTTGATGACTTGACGGTAAGGAACCGTGAGTTTGGCTTGTTTGGAGGGGGAGATGCGGCGGAGAAGCGGCGTGCCGCGAACATCTGTTGAACTTGAGAGTGTCAGCGCAAGTTCCGTCAAGTTAAAGGTGATCTGCCCTCCAGTGGAGAGCTCAATGGTGATTTCGCTCTGGCTCATGCTGCTCCTTGCTGAGGGCGAACAAGCGGCTGCGGCTGCGCCTGAAACCGTCTCACGGCCAGCTGTCGTTTGATTCCCATCATGTCGTCTGTCCATCATATCGCACAAAATGGTTTCGCTACGGGCACCAACAATCTCTATCACAGGTCTGCCCTCCTTCATTCTTTTTCTCTTCTCTCACTTATCATCAGAGCTCGTCCCTCCTACACCCCCGCTGCTCTCACCCACATTCGCAATGCTTTGGCCTCCAAGGCCCCGTTAAAAGTCGTCGAGTTCGTACGATGATAGATGATTGCCATTTATTGACACACGCAGGATCGGTTCTGGTACTGGGATCTTCACACAAGCCCTTCTTGATCATCCCGATTGGTCCTCCTCCATTCACCAGCTAAAGGCAGTCGAACCCAGCCAGGGAATGAGAGCTACATTTTCCCAAAATGTCACTGACAACCGTGCTACAGTCCAAGACGGCACGTTCGAACACACTGGCGTAGACGACGGATGGGCAGATATCGTTGTCATAGCCCAGGTAAGTAAGGCTTATCCCATCAGTATGTTTCACCCATTTTGGTAGGCATTTCATTGGTGCCCCGATTACGACCGGGCCTCTGCTGAGCTTGCTCGCATTCTCAAACCAGCAGGAGTTGTAGCTTTTATATGGAACTTGGAGGACAGGTGGTGACGAGTTTTACTCCATGCGTGCATTTGATTTACTTTTTACAGAGATCGTGCAAAGTGGGTTGCGCAGTTGCGAGAGCGTATCGAAAGACACGAAGCGGGATCACCACAATTTCGGCTCATGCTCTGGCGACAAACGTTCGAGACGACATCATATCGAAAATATTTTCAAGCCCCTGTTGAGAAAATCTGGTCTGTTGTGTTCCCTGCTACGGTTGACATTGCGGTCGATCGCGCCTGCAGCAAGAGCTACATTGCGGTGTTAGAAGATGACGAAAAAGCAAAATTGACGCACGAAATCAAGCAAATAGTGGACAGAGGGGAGGATAGGGTGTGGATTGATGAGGGCGCAGGCGTTTTTGAATATCCGTACCAGACTTGGACTGTTCTGGCAAGCAAGCTTGCCTAGTCACTCTCGCGTCTTGTCACCATCACGTGATGAACACGTTGCTTATTCACATGTCATGCCTCATGGCACTGGCAATCAATACTTCTGGAAGTGTGGACAAAACCTAAGCTTCTAAGATACCAAAGTACAAATCTGGCAGTGGTAGTGCCAAAAATACTCAAGGAGGCATACAATTCTTATACAGTAGCTCAAAAAACTGTCCCAATGTTTGGTCATTTTGAAGAGATCAGCTAATAACATTGCAACCAGTAACTTTAATGTTTTGACTTGTATGTAAATATTGTAGTGCTTACTCTTGACTTTTACACAAGCCATAAATTATGTGATTTGTGTGGGAACTGATAGAGCAATGAGCAAAACATAATGCCTTCTCATTCCTTGGAGATCCAGCAAACCATGCAATAAGCAAAGGTAGCCAATCACATTCAAGCTATGGTTCTTCTCTGACTCCACTGTTGCAGGATGAAGTTGGTGACCAAGACATTCATTACCTTGCTTGGCAAGGTCTCTCTGTTTGCTATCTAATCTTGAACACCTCTTTCACACCAACCTCCTGTGCATGATAACACTAGTGACTGCTTATTCTTCAAATCTTGTACCAATTAGCTGAACCATGTTTGATAATATACCAAATGAGTCTTTGCTTTTTGTCTGTTCTGCAATCATCTCATGAAGCTCATTCCTCAACAATTGAGAAAGAACCTTAATCTGAGACATCAATCCAAACTGATGACAACTACCTGACAAAGAAACAACTGACAATTATAGAAAGAACATGTTGTTCGTACTTACGTTCGCACAACAACAATAATACCACATACATAGGAAACAGGAAGCAAACCCGCCAAGCAAGGTCATGGTCGGCATATGCCGACACTTATCTTGTTGTTTGGTACTGTTATAATTGCAAGTCACGTCGCGTTGCCTGAAGCCATGTCTCCTACTCCGCCTCCTCGCAAGTCTGTGCGAGCCAGAGCTCCTGTGGCATCACCTCCTAGAAGAGCAAAGGTTGGCTCAAAACCATCCCCACGCTTAGCGACGCCTGTTCGCGCCTTGGAGCGGAGTCCGTTTCCAGAACATGTTTCCGTTGTATCGGGAATGGACGTGGATGAAGCAAAGTCGAGTTTTTCAGACAGAAATAATGCAAGATCCTCCCATGAGATTATTTTTGCGAGGTCGGACGAGCTCGCTGTGTCTTTCTACGCCAACTCGCCGGTAGAAGTGAAGCATATTCTCAAGAATGCTGGTAGGCTGAATATTACCTACGGAATGGCATTATCTGACAGAAGCAGATTTCTACAGAGATGCCTACACGGGTGAGATAGATACAGTAACCGGATTCGCCCTTGTTGCTTCGGTGCAAACGTGTTTTGTGTGGCAACATGCGCAGGTGAGTGCTCTGTTCTGAATGCACTTATTCGGTCTGATTCCCTTAGGCTGTCCGAAGTATACCCACTTGTTATATTTTCTCTTGTCCCTTTGACGTCAACACGACCACTCCTCCATTCCACGCTCTAGTCCCCTACAGTCCCAATCGCGAACCAGGATTGGTACTTGTTTCATCATCGGGTATGATTCGCTTCTGGGACAGCATTGGCATTGGCCTTGCTGGTGGAGAACACTTTTATGCTGCAAGTCTCAATCTGCCTTCGGGACAGCAAATAACAAATCTCATTCGTTCAGATGTAGGTATTGATGAAGCTATCAAACATGCAAGTAATACTGATGCTCACTAGTCAACTACCTACATCGCATCAACCACCAAGGGATATCTGTACTGCATCAGCCTGACGTCCGGCGAAGTTGACCGGTTAAAATATCATTTGTTTGCTCGACCCTCTCCATCCATGTCGTTCACCCGTTTGTTACCCTCCTTATTTTCGTCTGCTGTGGCCCAAAAATCTCCCGAGCCCGGAAACATCAACTCCATTGTCTTAGGTGCTAAAACCCCATCTGGTGGCAGGGAAGTCTGGACATTGATAGAAACGCGGGTGCAGAGGTGGAACATGCATCCAGAGGGATGGGAAGAACTCCTGTTGGATTGCTCAATACTTGGCAATCTTACAAGTGCATTGGACTCTTCTCTCGGTCCTGATAGGAAGCGGCCAGCTGAGTTGGACCTCGAGTTGCTGGACCTTGCGATTGACGGGTGAGCAATGCGAGTCGTAACTTCTTTACTTTGTCTTACTTTGTTACGTCAGCGAAGGCCAACTGATCATATTAGTGTCGTACGGTGTCGAGGAAGAAGGACGAATGGCTGTGGATTTGACCGGTGTCAGACGTATATATGCACTAATGAGGTTGACACACTCAGCGGATACGTTCGAAGTGAACAGAGTCATCACTGTGCCGTATCAAAGCGTACGTTTTCTTGTAACATCGGGAAGAAAAAGATTGACGGGTTTGTGGATCCGGTAGACATCCAGCTCGGGGGCTCCTATGCATCCCCGCATTCAGTTAATTCTCGGTGGCGTTGTCGTCGTTGTCCAGTTCGGAGATGCAGTCGCGCTCTGTGCTCGAGGTAGGAACGTATGCCATGTTCAAACTTCCACGTATTTAGTTATCATGTCAGATTCAGAATATCGGGATCGCCTCGAGCTCAAGTCAATTAGCGATCGGACCCTAGGCCTCGGCGTTTGGCAGTCAGACAGCACATTTTTGTTGCTCACCGCAACTCTGATGATGAAGGCGTTTGTTGACATTGACAAGATACAGAGCTTTGATCCTCGGTGTGTTTACCATTTCTCGGTCGCAGTCCACCCATGCTGAAGTGATCGAAGAACTGGTCACACAAATCTCATCAAGTCAATCATGACACAAGCCATTTTGTATGGTGCAATATCTGAGGTGAAGGGTCCTGCACGACAAGTCACGACGTTGAATAGTTAATCTCGTTCAATAGAATCCGTTACATTTCAGCTTCCCACCTGAAGTTGATGAAGAGCATCTGATGCGAGGTGCAGAACAACTCAGTCTTGCCATCTTGGAATCAGGTGTGCACGGCGCGTATTCAATCGTTACGTGACGCTGAATTTTTGTTGGAAGACCTAGCTCTGGTCAAAAGAGACCATGATTTAAATGCGCAAATGACTGCACGTAAAGAGAAACTGAGCTGGTTGATTGGTTTTATCAATGATAATGGAGTGCTTGTCAAAGTTTGAGGCTAATTTTTCTTTGATGAGTTGGTCCCTGATCTCTTTTCAGATGTCACAACAGTGTCGACAAAAACTCGCAACCGATGCAGAGAAGCTTTATGCCGCTCATCAGCTTTGGCTGTGGTACAATACTTTCCTGACGTGGGTAAATTCAGTGCGCCCAGGCCTCTCATTGAATGCGCTTTAGGTCGTCTCCTACGCATAGTGTGTTAAATGACGCCATTCATGCGTACATGGAAGATGTAGGAGACGCATATCATGACGATGTGATGCGGGCCTTCTTCCGTTCAATGGTCAGTAAAGTAGGCAAACTCGTCAAAAAGGTTGTGGATGTAGCAATGCGAGCTGCTGAAGAATCGAATGTCCGTCTGGAGCAGTTATTGCCAGAGACAAACCGGATTGTACAAGTGAGCTACATCTTCTTTTCTATCATTACCTACTAATTTCATCCAGATCCTGCTTCAGTCGGCATTGGATTATCGACATTACAACTTGGGCGTTTATGGTATTCAGCTACCTATGATAAAACCCTGGACAAGTCGCCCTGCCGTTATTGATGCCGTCCTGGGCTTGTTCGATGCTACCACCAAAGTGGTAGACCAACCCCTGTCCGATGGTTCTCTTCCTAATGTTGGACAGGAGCCTAGTACGCAGTTGCCAGAATTAGCGGAAATCCTTTTTGCATGTATACAGGAGCGGCTCGATTGGCTGGGCAGGTAAGGTTGATCAATATCGACTATAACTTTTGATGCTAGCCAAGCATTTACTTAGTGCTGTTGCTGCCAACGAATCAGGAACAAGCACTGATAAGGACGAGCTATCACAAAAATTTGCTCTTCTGCGGCCCGAAGTTCTTGAAACACTTCGTGGGTCTTTCTGTCTCCATAATCTCGCTCTCACTAACCTCCAAGGCTCGATACAGGAAGGACAGGTCATCCGGAAGCTGCCTTTTCGTTGGCCGAAAAATACAGAGATTTCAGTAGCCTTGCAGCTCTCTGCAACAGAGATACTATTTATCCCCCGGAGGAGAACCCGAACATAGATAGGATCCAAGCCTATTTGATTCGCTTCAAATATGAATTTGCACAGGAATTATACAGGTGGTACATCCAACATGGTGCGTGGTTACAAACTGCATTGAGTGCTTCCATTTCATGATGTTACAGGCGAAATCCGGGTTATGTTCTCCCAGGAAATCAGTGAGGGATACATGGACAAGTTTTTCGTAGACAATCCGAACAATGCTATTTCGTGGTTGAATGATATCGGCAAGGTAAGATATGGTGAAAGTGCGGCGTCTTTGTTGGCGGAATCGCAGAAGAGCCATAATCTCGAAGTAGCCCATGTGAGCCGATATTGTATCCTTGAAAACGTTATTAGTTGATCCATGTCTACAGCTTATGTTAAGCATTGGCAAACTTTCTTGTCTAGCACAAACGTTTGGGAGTGAGGAAAAAGGAGATGGCAATCTCGATGGTGCGGATTCTGATTATTCACAATCGTTCCATAAACATTCGGTAACAGCATTCCACGATGGCCTTGACTTTGTGAGCGTTCACGAGACTCTCATACAAGCTTTGAAGGCGGCCTTGGGAACTGTCCGAGGACGCCGGTCCTTGGAGAATCAAGTTGAGACGATCGTCAAGGTCAAGGCGACTTCGTTGTCCGACCGACCTTCCTTTCTAAAGGTGCGAACGTTCAAATAAATGTCCTTCGAATTCACGGAAGCCGAACAAAACAGCTTTTCAAGGATTGCGTGCGTCAGCTTCTTCAAGGAAAGGTTTTATCTGCGGAAGATATGGTGGATGTGTTGACACTCAAAGATAACATGAACTCCGTGGAAGATTACTCGATTGCACTGCATCTACTAACCCGGTCACAGGTGAGGGTCCTTCGGTTCTTGACCTAGACCACTAAAACACTCAAAGCGAAAGAATATTCCTGAGGCACGGCGCGACTCCGCGTTCCGAACGATATGGAGGCGTATATATATCCAGAATGAGTATGTAATGACATATCGTTGGACGTGCGATCTTCTGATGGTGATATCAGCTGGGACTCGATACGCCAGACGAGCAATATATCCGACAATGAACTGACAACGCGATATCGAAATACGGCATTATATCCTACGCTTTGTACAATATTGCGTGACGGAGAGACGGAAACTCCCAACATAACGCCCGACGAGGCTCTGATGATACCTTCTGACGCCGAAATTGCATCACGCTGGCCGGGCATGTCAGTTGAGCAACTGGAAGCAATGAGCAGGGATTACGAATTTGAGCGGGACAATCTTGGTGATTATGACCTGAATGATGTGTATCACCGCGTGCGGGAATTGGCGACGGAGGATATGGAGTCATCATGAAGGCAAAAAGTAATGTAGAATTTCGTATGTTTGTTATGAATGGCCATTGCGAAAGGACAAGGAACTGGACAGGCGTTTGCACAATCGCTGATACTCAACACGAACACCCAGGGCAATGATTGTAAAGTTGCGCTTCCGCCACTCTGCGGTATAAGCGTCCGTTTGCTCCGATTCCTGTAACAGCCATTGCCGGTAGAAGTCGGACAATGCATGTTCTTTGTCTAAGGGAGTGGCGGAATCCGGAAGAGTGTCAAGTATCATTGCCTTTGCTGCCTCAAATCGCGAATTGATCTTTTGGGTAGTGAGTAAGGAGCGGAATGAGCAACAGGAACCACGCACGTCGAGCCAGAATTGGTGATTGAATGCGTCTAACTGTTGACGTTGTAGTTTGTATTGCAGCTCAAGCTCTTCGAAAGAGTCCTCTGCTGCGTCAAACTCAGCGAGGGAGTAGGGATGGTTGAGCTGCTTTGGCTGCATGGTGACAAAAGGCTCGTCATAGACGACGGGACGCATGTTTGATATGGGGTCTGGAGGACCGACGAGCTCGTATCTCCTGTTTATTGACTTGGTGTGGATGCGACGGGAGGTGAGGACGATGGCACGCAGAGAGAACATGATGGTGGAAAAGAAAGAATGGAATTGAAAATAATCATGCTACAAATGATCTAATTCACTTTACAACATTCGACGCCAATTCTTCCTTATCTCTTCCAATGGCGCCAAACCAAGATCAGTCGCCATGTCAGATAAAATTCCCGTATTTGGCGGATGATCCTCAGCCTTGACGTCCTCGTTCACTGTCTCTGACTGGGTTGTTTCTTCGAGCAGATTGTGTGTCGGACCACCGCTGTGATGGATGCTAGCGTCCCCCGCAACCAGCAGTTTTGGCAGTGGCTGCTCGATGGGCGCCTTTCTAGCAGTAGACGAGTCCCAAAAGTCAGGCAGATAAGGCTGTAGACAGTAGCGATGAATCGCAAGAACACTGAATTTGCCGGAAACGCACGATTTGGACGGGTGGGGCAGGATCAGGTTGAGTTAGGTCAGGCAGTTTGATGTTGAAATACTGTGCCGAGGAGCTAAATTGGGTCGAGTTGGGTGGGATGCCAGGTGCTATTCCTTCTTCTCCCGGTGATGGCGACGAGTCTGATGAGGGGCTGTGGATGGTGTAAATTCTGGAGATGATGGCAGGTTTAGAAACCCTGGTTTTGCGCCGTTAGAGGAGCGGGGAGGGGAAGGAAAGATGAACACACGGGCAGCGGGTATGCGGGAGACGGAGGCGGGCAAGACGGAGCATGGGTCACGTGGCGATTATCGTGCGATCGCCTCGTGTCGAGCCCGAGCGACGCTTGCAATCATATAACATGCTGCATTCCCCTGCGTGAGTATCTTATCCTCCCCCGTTCACTTCTCATCTTCCCCTTACAGCCCAACTGCTTCCAGTCTGCCGTCCACATCTTTTTGGGGCAAGTTCAAGCCCAAATCAAAGGAGGAGGGTCGTCCTCCTCCTCAGATGGCGCTGCAGACCCAGCGCCATCTGACCCTTATTTTCGGCGATTTGGAAACAGTTCAGAAAGTACGCCTCTTCATTTTTTTTCATCATGCTTCTAACGCTGTCCAATCTTGCAGCTGCCCAATACGTTTACTGTGAGTTTCTGACGGCGCGCCCTTTGCCCTCGACCAACACTGTTTCCAGGAACTAGATGCAATCGCCCGCGACTGGACAAAACCTCCACCAGACGCCCTATTCACGCTCAGAGTCCCTATAGAATATGCGTCGCTGCACGCCGCCGTAGGTGTCTAGCTTATGGGTCAAACGAACTGTGTCCATTACCCACATTAGCGCCTCGTATCTGGTCCTTACGTTTACGTAGGTTTGTGTTGCTAGATATCGCTGTTTTCTAATTGTCATGTCCAGCTTAGCAACGAGGATTCTTATCAGATCGCTACAATGGGTGTAATGGGTCTTCGCGTCGAAATCGTCTCTGATGCTCCGCCACCACCAGACGAAGAACCTCCGTAAGTGCAGTTCAATCTATGCCCTTGTCTGTGTCCACTAACGGTATCTCAGTCCACCACCGTAAGCTTGTCAGCTCAAATCGTCCTCCTGCTTCTCAACTAATTTACAGACCTCCTCCTGTCCTGGATATGCCCGCATACTTCAACTTGGAATTAACACCTGGTCAACATGTTGCGCTGGACGTTACAGTGAGCTCTGAAGAACTCGATATGGCCCGTATGGAGGATGGTACCACTGTCGATGGCATGTTTTGGGGGAAGCTGGACATTGTTCACCAAGGAGACATGCACAAAATGGAGTTTTCTGGAACGCGGCTTCCTCCAGGAAATGAATATGCACCCGAATTCCTGGTCGATAACCGCATCATGACAAAATTAGCTGCTGTGGCAAAGCCAACAGCCGCCAAATGTCATCTGAATATACTGACTCCCTCCGTTCAGTATTGCGATGTGATCTTAACCTTTTCAGCTTATTGGAAGCTTGGTCTTACATGGCCGCCAGCAGAGACCCTGGGAGAGAACAAGGTCAAGTACTTCCTTCGAGCACATCCAGGTGGTGCCCTGGAGCACTTTGAGACGGAAATTGTTACCACGGGCCTATACTATGAGGCAGTGTAAGTGGCAACTCTTCTTCTTTGTATTCACCATATCGAGTCAAAGTGCAGACCCGACCCCGCGATGATCGATCCTATTGAATTGCTCAATCCCCGGAACGGCTATGCCATGTCATTCCGGGATTTTATTCCCCATCTCATGAACGTCCTAGATCAACTTGGAATGTCTATCCATGCTCGTACTACCTTTATCAAGTACGTCCAGGCGACTGTACATCAATTCACATTAACCCAAGTTACTTTAGCAATAATCTGTCAACATTCTCAGCACACAAAAATATTGCTTATCGATTTTTGTCCCCCGGAAAAATTGCAGCAGCGGTTGATATATCCGTAACAGCCGATCCATGTGTGTTTACACGCTTGTTCCTCATTTTTCGTGGGCTAAGCGACGATGACGTGGGCCTCTTTGATGGCGCCGGAGAAAAGGAGGCCAATTCTGCCAACTGGCGCGAAGTGGTTGGCTGGTCCGAGGATGCCAAAGATTCGACAATGTTCCGTGTCCTAGAAACATCCATCCTGGAGGCGACATAATTATTTGCTCGAACCCCTTTGCTTTCTGCTTCGTTTCGTTTATTCTTGTCTATGAACCGTAATTGCTACGCTGCTAATTGATTAATTATTGATACCTTGACACGTCTGTCACATTCACGTGCATTGTGACATCAACTGGCCTTTGACTGAGAGTTCATGCATCATGGCTCGATCTAGTGGCTCACCGAAACTGTCCCAATAGTGCGTAAATTTTTTATTTTCAGAATAAGATGTTGTATCTGAACCGCCGCATAGTGAGACAGAGCGCGAAGCGAACATAGCTCGCAATCGTGCTTTACTGGAGCAGCTCGAGCTGAAACAGGCTGTGGACGAGATTGGCTTGTCTAAACCTAATGCAAAGTCAACAGCCAAACCTGTACAATCTGCAAAACGAAAACGCGAACAAACCGAACCAGAAGGACCTAGGCGACAGTCTGCGCGATTGCGAGGCATCATTGACCCCAATGAAAGTCCAGGTAAGAGACAAAAACGCGGAGTACGTCAGAATTTTGTAAATCAAGATCGCGTGGCTGCATGACTGTCAATAGGCGGAACTTGAGATTCAACGCGCAAAAGAAGCTGAAGCGAGACTGGAGGCTGAAGAACGCGCCCGCATCGCCAAACTTCCTCGCCACCAGAACTTGGAGTTGTCTGTGCTTCTGGGAGAGGAAGAGTCTCACGAGGTGGATGAATTAACGTCTACGTTTGCAGCCTCGACTCGTAGTCCCCATCCACGTCGAGAAGGCGACACAGAAGCCTACGTTGACAAGAGTGACACTGCCGCGGTGGAAGAGTTGAGGACGAGACTGAAGTCTATGAAGATAATCTCGCGCGCCAAAGTTACGCAAGATCGTGTATACTCTTGCGCGTATCATCCTGATCCGACGAAAGATCTTATCTTCTTTGGAGGCAAGTTTTTCTACTGAATGTTTCCACCTTGATAAACCTTGCCACAGACAAGCATGGCTCGCTCGGGATTTGGGATGCAAGAGCTCCGCCGGAGGAAACTGCTGATGAGGATGGCGTCATCTCTGATCCCGATGTTGCCGAACAGGGGAAGTATTGGCGTCTGCAAGTTCATTGGCCTGCGACTGCAAAATCCTCTATCTCGTGCATAAGGATGGATCCAGTTCACGGACACTCTGTAATTGATTTCTCCATTCAGAACTGTGTATTTATCGCTGAAGCTTGCAAATAGCTTTATACTAGTTCTTACGATTGCACAATTCGTTATCTGTCGTTTACCACCGGAATTTCTCATGAAATCTTTTCTTTGGACGAAACTCTTATCTGCAGCATGGATTTGGACCCGACGGGGCATGAAATGTGGATATCAGACGGTGAAGGCGGAGTGTCACTTTTGGATTTGCGGCAGCACAAATCCAAAGCCAAGCGATTCTTTTTGTCCGACGCCAAAATCGGTTGTGTGAGCATCAACCCCACAAGACCCAACTTTTTATTGACGGCCAGCAACAATAGATCTCTGATGTGAGTGCTGTTGACGTTATGTTGTGCTACGGCTCACGCCTTCTAGGATATGGGACGTACGCAATCTGAAAAAGATCGAGAAAGACGTTGCTGATGATGCGCCTCTTAAACCACTTGCATCGCTTCCTGGCAAACCGGAGGAGTCAATTCACTCTTCCATTGAATTCAGCTCTGATATAGTGACCAACTACACTGAATCTAAACGTGGTAAAGGTACTCTGCGTGTGGACATGGCATCATGACAAGTCGGTAAGTTCTGCATATTGGGATCCCCGAGGACGTCAAGTTGTCAGCACGAGTTATGATGATACACTGCGTTGTAAGTCCTGCTATACCAACCACGTCATATGTAGTTCATCGAGGGCTTGAACAGTGTGGGACTTCAATTCTCGCTTGTTCGAATCCCAAGATCCTTTCTCTGATTCTAAGCCGTTCAGTAGGATCAAGCATAACTGCCAAACGGTTAGAGTTTTGTTTTTCCGATAAATTTTGTACAGCTCACATATCCCAGGGAAAATGGCTGTCAATTTTAAGAGCACAATGGAGCCCCAATCCCGATGCCTATCCACATTTTACTGTAAGCGCATTATGTCACCGTTGAGACCCATTATCAACGCCCAGACTAGATTGGCAATATGAAGCGCTCGCTGGACATCTTTTCGGGCAGAGCACGTGCATTTTATTCATAAAGTCTGAGGATCTGCTGACAACCATCCAGGGTGAACTGATTGCGCGACTGTCTGATCCTCAACGGTTTGTCGTCCGTCTGATTCATGAATCGTTATTTACCTTCCGACAGTATAACGGCTGTGCAGGCTGTTACAGCATCGCATCCTAGCATTGTTGAAAGAGCCGCGAGTGGGAATGCCAGCGGTCGCTGCGTGCTCTGGGCACCTCAGGACATTGGATATTCCTAATTTTTCGGGTGTTTACTAGTTAATTGGATGATTCTATCAGAGCTGAATGTTAAATGTACATGTCCTCTCCCCAGTCCTCAACCTCTTCATGCGATGAAGAAGAGGTGATTGTTGCCTCTCCATTGCCCCTTTTTGGATCAGGTGGTAGGGGAACGGATACGGCAAAATACTCCTCGAGAGCACTCGGATCCTGCCACATATCTTCGTCTTGGGGTTTGTCGGCATATTCCTGAATCAAAGCATCCATATCAACGTCTGAAACGTCGTCGATCACATGGTTCGGGTCTGATTCCATATCAGACGTTGGAAGGGAGGAGTGGGATGCAGAACGTCAGCGCTGTCTGCCATGTTTTCTTGGGTTTGGCCCTCCATATTTTGATCTGCAACTTGCTCTTCCTCAGAGGGCTGATCATTCGCGTCTGGTATCCCGTGGGCTTCGTCACGCCAGACACCTAGAGCAGACTAAAAGTAATGTCAGAAAAGGAGGCTAAAAAAACCACAATCACGTACCAACATTCGACGCGAATGGCACAGTTTTTCTATTCGCAGAACGGTGTCTCTGAACTGCATCTTGGGATGGAGTTGGTGAGTCCAGAAGCGGTATATTTGCAACAGGCGATCAAGGTCTGTGGCCTGTATGGACGCAGTTGACATTGGGGATGTCTTGTCGACGAAGGCTAGCGTACCTCGTGTCCTTTCCCCTTGATTTTAAATTCCTGCGTAGCCTTCATTAACTGAGGAAATCCTTGGGGACTCAACAGTATCCCCTCGTCTAATCTAGTTGATTTCTGGCGCGGTTTTGTATCACCAGTTTTTCCTCCGGCGTCTTTGGCGGCAGTATTCGTCTTGGAGGTAGACTCTGAAATGATCACCGACTTGTTTTTCTTGTCGTATTCCTTTCGGTGCCGGGCCAGAGATTCTCTCTGGTAGGCTTCGAGGTCAAACGCATCGGTAGTTGGGACAGCTAGTTCCAGTGGGGCGTCTGTGGGCTGCTCCTGGGATGGAGCGTCCCGCGGGAGGTCTGCGGCGACGAACTCGACATTGTCGTCGTCGTCAAAGAGGAAGAGGGGCTGGCTGATTTTCGACGCGTCCATTTGATTGCTTTGTTTTGCCAAGCGATGATAGAGCCCGTGGTGGAAGACGGCATCGAGTACTGGAACACGCAGCCTGCCAATTACGATGGCGTGCTAGGTACGCGCATCTTTGGGCGCTCAGTCTCTCACTTGTTTCTTATCGTTCTCAGGTGGATTTGGCACTGGGGTAACGCCCGTTTCCTTGTCATTACAGATATTTGCGATCTGAGCTAACCCCAAGTCTCTTCCCCGCATCGATGCGCTCGATTCCAGGCTCTTCCTGCTCAGTATCTACCCAGAATTATCAACAGTACCCTCATCTCTCCAGCCACACAAGGCCGATGAACGTCTAGAACGACGCACTCGGGCTCTCGACGTGGGTGCCGGCGTTGGTCGAGTGACTGCCGACGTTCTCCTTCCTCTCGTATCGGATGTAGTCCTGCTCGAACCTGTCGACGCGTTCGTCAACGAAGCACTCGCGCGCGCACGAGGAATTTCAACGTCGAGCGACGATGGCAATGCAAATGAAAAAAACAGTATCTGGCAAGGACTTGCCGACCAGGCCAAAAGTGTAACCATTCTACAGGGCACGCTGCAAGAATTCGATCCATCATATCCGCATCGCGTCAAATTTTTGGATCGTGTTGGCCATCAGCCCGCACGACCGTTAGACGACATCAAAGCTGGTTACGATGTGATCTGGTGCCAGTGGTGCATGGGCCATCTCAGTGACGTTGATCTCGTCGCCTTCCTGCGCCGTAGCCACGCAGCGTTGCGCAGGGATGGACGGAAAGATCGAAGCCTAATCGTGGTCAAAGAGAACCTATGCTCAGATAACGAGGACGGGACTGGAAGAACGACCTTTGACGGACAGGATTCTAGCGTTACAAGGTGGGTCTTGTGCCTTTAGCCCTGGCAATAAATCGACGTGCGGCCGCACAAAAAGATCGGACATGGCTTGGAAAGAGCTGTTCAAGCTAGCTGGATTGAAAATAGTCAAAGAGCAGGTGCAATACGGATTTCCAGAAGCCTTGTATAAGGTTAAAATGTAAGGTGCGCTTTTCTTCGCTGTATGTGCCATTAATCCAATTTCATTTGTCAACAGGTATGGCCTGCGATAATCGAAGCTATAAAAATTATAACGATACAAGTGTCATTCATAACTCGTCACTTGTCGTCAAAGTGGAATGCAGTCATCATTCTCTCACACCAGCGTTCAGGCCAAACCCATCGGCAAGGGCTGCCTCGCTAAGGCTGTGTCGCCTTCTCTTCTTTTTCATCTCGAGAGTCTCAACGCGTTCTCGGAGAGCGGGGAAAGTACCCCGGATGATGCCATCGAGTTGTGGCCAGATCTCGTCTGAGGTTGATCCAGTAAGGGATCTCATTTTAAGGGTAGGTGGGCCGGACTGTGGGAAGGAGAGCTGGTGAGGATGTACATTGGGGTTTCGAGGTGGCGAGATCGTCTTTGAAGCCTGACTAACATAGTAATCGAGGAGGGGCGCCGTCGCGGCATAGAACTCCGTGAGACGACGGGCAAAGACGTCTGGATTGTCGTCTGGCCTCTTGGTGAGCGGTTCGCCTGTCAGGTCGTCGTGGCCGGGAACACGAGGAGGATTGTAGGAGAGATTATAGACTCTGCCGGATGACAGATGGACCCAGCGGTCTGATATGCGGCTGAGAATGATGTCATCTGGGACGTCGAGATTGACGACCAATGAGAGGGGCATGTTGCGCTTGCTGCAGCCGTCGTCAAATTCGCTTCGTGCAGTAGGCCGCCCTACTCACCTCAGATACGCATCGAGTAGTTCGACTTGGCCAAGCGTCCGCGGGAAACCGTCCAGAATCCAGTGATGCCCGCGCAGTTCATCCAGCTCGCTGCTCACTACACGCAGCATTACCTCGTCCGGCAGCAGTCCCCCTGCCGCCACTATGTGCTCCGCCTCTCTCCCGACCTCCGTGCGTCGGTCAATGTGCCGCCGCAGCAGATCGCCGGTTGAGAGTGAGACGACATCGTATTTTTTGACCAGCCGCGCTGTTAGAGTGCCCTTGCCTGCGCCTGGCTTGCCGAACATCAGCATACGCAGCATTCGACGTCCATCGGCATCAGAGGGAGCGGGAAGGGTTCGCGAATGAAGATTGTGGGATGGATGGCGGGCAATGGGTCTGGCGGAGAGCCGAGCAAACATGGCTGGGAGGCGAAAAATGGGCCAAGTTTTTATATTTTATTTAAGTAAAGAGATTTATAAAATTATCACTCGTCCCACCCAATCAGCTTCCGGATTCCGCGCACTGTCACAACGCCGCGTACATTGCCCTCCACTGCAGCGCACACCGCGTGTCCGACGCTGTCGACATGCACCGCATGAACAGTCAAAGCATTTGCCATCGACTCAAGTGCCGATCCTTCTCGCGGTCCTAGCGCTGACCCGACCGCTCGCAGACCCCCTGCAGGCGTGGGCATGCCGCGGGGTATTTTTTCATGTAGCTTAGCTGACAGTTCCACAAGCACCGCCGCGGGCGTCGTCAACGGTCGATAATGCGCGTGATAAACAAGTCCTGCCACCAGCTTTAGCTGCCTCTTGCGTCATGCATTCATGAGCCTACCAGGTCGGATGTATACTCCTCGGTAATCTGTCCGTCCTTGCATCATTTCGCTTATCCCCTGTTCCGCCTCTCGCTTCGTCTCGATATACCGGGCCGGAATTAAGGGCTTGAAAATATCTTCTGCCGATATGTATATGAATGGCCGAGGTCTTCCCTCCCTGGTGGTGGCGGTCGTAGTCGGGGACGAGGCCATAAATGCCTCGCAGACGCGCAACGCTGGGCAAATACCGTCAACAAGGTCACAGGATGCACCCTACACTTACCAGTATCTCGATTCAAAGCCTCATAACTTCCCTTTCTTGATTCCCCACCCGCCGCAGGCTTCGCCAACGGATTTCCACTTGTCCCACCGCCACCAAATGGAGCAGCTAGCAGACGGCTGACCAGACCGAATAGATCACCATCCCTGACGGACTTTTTGTAACCAGGCTTTTCTCCTTCATCCTCTAACAATGTTCCAATTGTGTGCACCACCCCTTCCATCTCCGGAAATAAATGTGCAAATGACTTGGGTTCCAAGGCGTCGCCCTTGTGCCATTCAACCTAGTGTTGAATGTTGAACCGAAAGTGGCATAGTGCAATCATACACGCATTGCAAGTGAGGTGAAGGCACGGTCAATCGCTTAATAGCGTGTGATATAGACAACGTACATGTTCTGTCCAGTCTGGTCGATGACCTTTGGCAGTCTGGAAAGGTTTACCTGAGGAACTGTCACGAGGCTATGTATGGCACATCCATTGGCAGATTCTCAAGCGACGCTCACCTGACGCTCGCGACCTGCATGCCGTGTGCCAAGGCGGCTTTGCAGATAGAAGAGCCTAGTGCGCACTAACTAAGACACCGTGGGGAGGGTAAAAGGACGTGGCATGGGCACCTATGAAGCCATTCCCGCCAATGACAAGGAGCTTGTACACCATGTCACAGTCATGTCACACATGACATCCTACATGTTTCTATTTCGTACATATTGTACAGAGGTCTAGATAGTGGCCAGCCATTAATTGGATACGCAAACAGCTAAAGAGCGAAACAATGAAACCATGAATCTATCCCTCAGGGGTTCATATGGAAAATGCCGCCGGCAGATAACGGGGACGGCAAAACATATGCAATGAGCCCAGCTCTGCGATGATAACACATAGAAAAGACGGCAAGAAACGAGAGTGAGAGAAAAGTCGGATTACTCGAACCACCACACGACTAGGAACGCGTAAGATAAAGGTAGCGCCGAACGGACAAGACAACGTAACGTACTGCTGACAATGCCTAGGCTCATATCGGCAATATGCTGAAATGCACCCACGGAAAGATCAATGGAGTTGGCATTCCTGCATGTAGGGCACGCATCCGCAATGACAACAACAACAGACTGCATTGTATGTTAGCTATTAAAAACAAGTTAGACCTGACTCATGTACCTTATTGTTGGCAGGGTTGAGAATTTTGACCTTCCTGCCACAAAGATCGGAATGTCCCCCGAGGTCTCCATAACGTACAGAATCTGGTATGATGCAAGTTGATCAAATGTCCCGACTACCATGTGACCACTGACCTATAGCTGCGATCAGATCGTAATCGCCGTGGTATGCACCGCAAGCACCCGCATTGCCATTCTGGTAAAAGTACGTGGCGCTGTAAAACAACAGTGAGCAACCTGAACAATTGGGATTATGTCACGCACAAGCCACCAGTGACCATGCCAGACGATTGTTTAACGGGATACTTGTGGCCGTGCATACTGCCATGCTTTCTCATTGATGCTAACGCAGAAAGGCCGAGCATGTGTGCCGAACTTGGCCGAGCAGTAGCAGATGCAACGCTGCTCATTGATTGACTCGGAACGCGAGTCGAATTGATCTGAGAGGGTCCCGACAACGTCGTCGGAACGGGATCCTCTCCTCGCGTTGGAAGCGGCAAATCGCCTGCTTCCTCACAACTTTCGTCATCGCGGGAGGATTCGGTCGATACAGCCGAGGGAGACGCATGTACACACAGGGAAGGTAAAGTTTTTCTGGGAGATTCCGATGCCTGAGAATGCCAGGTCATTAGCCACGGTCTACTTTCTCCTTGGGATACGTACTAAGAAGGGTTGGCAGCATTCGCTAAAGAAGGGCGTCTTGTGTTTTTCGTAGCAGTTGAGAGCCATGTATCTAAGGTGATATATGTCATAGGGCTAATAGGGGCGGTAGATGAATATTTGCACAAAAAAAGTTGACGACGAAATACCTCGAGGTTGCTAGCCCAACCGGTAGGAGCTGCAGAGCGAGGGGTCGCAAGGCCAGATACAGAAGGAATAACGATACAGACAAGAGTGACGAGTGATAGCATGCGGGACATGAGGAGTCGTTGAACGAATGGCGTTGATAAAGATTGAGCTGGCGGGGGCAAGGACTGGTGCTAGGGCCCTATTTAAAGGCAGACTAAAGGCAGGCTTCGGGTGGGATATGAAAGAAGCACAAAAGCAAAAGCACGAGGACGGTCCGTTGAGAAGGGCCAGGACAAGGCCTACAAGAAGTCAATCTCACACGACGGAGTGAAAATAGTTTATTGATACCTCAAATTGGCCGTCCGAGTCCTGCCCGCTGCCGTCACCCTCCCCAATGGTGTCGCATGTTGACATCCAGGGCGAGAGTTTCAGAGCATGCTTTGGCCTAAACGTTAGCTGATCAAACTAAGCCTGCTTATCTTCATCTCGTGTTCTCAGGGGTGCATCTTGTATTTTGGATATCGGGTCTTGCCAAATATCGGCATTTCGCGAAATCCGTTGCACAGCCGCTCTGAAAAAACAAACGCCCCACGTTCCATCATGTGTAGGTTGTAGTATCTTGTCATTTCGACTGGTCACTGATCAACAATATAGCCAGCTATACGAATCCATTCGCATCAACTCATTCGCTGGATGCAAATCCTTTTGATGATCCACCGGCCGCTCCACCTCCCAGTAGAAGCCTCAAGATCAGAGGACCTCCGCCGACGCGAGCAGGATCTCGAGCGACGGGAAGAAGAACTTAACAAAAAATCCGAGCATCTTCGCAGGCATGGAAGGAATAATTGGCCCCCCTGTGAGCGCTTGATTAACCCCTTCTGGTTGTCATTGACCTATCTCCTCGCCAGTTTTTCCCTTAATCTTCCACTCCATTCAGGATGAGATCCCCGAGGCGTCTCGGCCGCTAATAACGCGCTTGTACCAGCTATGGCTTGTTCTACTCTTGACCCTTGTTGTAAACATGATAGCTTGTATATTCATCCTTCTCGGGGGATCTGCAGATGGCGGCAGAGATCTAGGAGCCAGTATTGGGTGTGTGGATCTGACTATACATATTGCTTTCCTTTTGACACCACCAAGGTACTTGTTTGTTATTCCAATCACATCCTTTCTCCTATGGTACCGGTAAGTGTTACTGGGCTTCCTCGTCTTTGTCAATCTAACAAACATAGTCCCGTTTATAATGGATATATGAAGGTGAGTAGGCTCTTGGCATTTTTATCACTCCGCTAACCTCACTTTTGTAGGAGCAAGCGCTATATTACTGTAAGATCGCCGGATTTCCCTTGCATTCCATAATCCAGTTACATGGAAATTAGACTTGTACTTTTTCTTTGGCGGATTCCATCTTCTCTTCAGCGCATACATGTGAGTACATGCCATCTTTACTCTTGAATAGGAGTTCAGTCCCCCCTCCCCGCAGGATCATCGGTGTTCCAAGGTATGCACATTTTTCAGTTACATCCGAGGGCAGAAGCCGATGATAGCTCCTATCAATAGCACGGGCTCCGCAGGGCTTATTCAAACTATCCAGCACTTTGTCAAGCACTCATGGGCAGCAGCTGTGCTAGGAACGGTGGCAACGACTGGGTGGGTCCTTCAAGGAGTGGGCAATGCATTGTATTATCGCCAGGTGAGCGCTGAACCAGTGTCGTTGTCTTAAATGCTGATATCTGCGTTAGATTTACGCCCACCACACAGCCGCAGGTCACACAATGGACAAGGCGAGTTAGTTTCTGAAGATTTCTCTGCATAAAATAACTAGGATGTGCAGGCCAAGGCTGAGCTAGCCACAAGAGGTGCGAAGGCGTACTTTACGAGAGTATAGGACAATACCAGTCGATATCCATGTGTATGCTGTGTCGATATCCATGTAAATGCTGTTCAGTACTTGTCGCCATTTTTGGAAGTGAACAGTGCGTAGCGGAGTTTGAAAGGTTGTCAAAAACGAGAAATCGCTTGGTTGCTGCTTTCTTCAAACAACCATCATAAAAGGTAAGCTCGCCATCCTCACCGCCCAATTGTTATCGCCGACCATGGCAAAAAGTTGTTATATAAAATCCATAAAAACCCAAATACAAGTTGTGTTGTTACCTCTTTCCTGTGTACGTTCTCCGTGATCAATATTGTTCTCGATTACATCGTCCCGTCACAGAAAAAGTCCACAAAGCAGTAACGACCCCTTATACCACAAAAATCTAACACCATCACCATGTCTACTCCTGCCGTTGTTCAACCCGAGGCCGTTCCTCAAGTTGTCCCCGAAGCCCTTGGTTCTGCTTCTGCTCCGTACAATCCCCCTGCTCCTCAGACTTCCGTCGCCGCTGCTCCTTCTGCATCTCTCTATGTCGGCGAATTAGACCCTTCGGTGACAGAGGCTATGCTTTTTGAAATCTTCAACATGGTCGGACCGGTCGCCAGGTCAGTGCCAAGCAGCTGTTCATAAGATTATCCCTCATACTCTCTTTAGCATTCGTGTCTGTCGTGATGCAGTTACTCGTCGTTCTCTTGGTTATGCGTATGTCAATTACCTCAATACTAGCGATGGTCTGTCACCTCGTCTCACAATACTTTGATCTTGTGTGCTCACGTCATGCGATAGGCGAGCGGGCTCTGGAGCAGCTTAATTATTCGCTGATAAAGAATCGTGCATGGTAAGCTGAAACTGATGGAATTATGGCCTCGAGTTCACGACCTGCCAGCCGGATCATGTGGTCTCAGCGCGACCCTGCTCTTCGTAAGACAGGGCAGGGCAATATATTCATTAAAAATTTGGACGAGCAGATTGACAATAAGGTTTGTCTCAAGGCATGTCAACTACACATTGTTTTTGATACTTTATAGGCTCTCCATGACACTTTCGCTGCTTTCGGCAATGTCTTGTCGTGCAAAGTTGCCACTGATGAACACGGTCGTTCCAAGGGTTACGGGTTCGTTCATTATGAGACGGCAGAGGCGGCAGAGAATGCCATTAAGGCCGTTAACGGTATGCTACTCAATGACAAGAAGGTGTACGTTGGCCATCACATTTCCCGCAAGGTTTGTTAATTCCTATCAATTTTGACAAATGATTCTACTGTCTGATATATAGGAACGCCAGTCGAAGCTCGATGAGATGAAGTCCCAATTCACAAATCTTTATATCAAGAACCTCGACACTGAAGTCACACAGGAAGAATTCCAGCAGCTTTTCGCTGAATTTGGCGACATCACCTCTGCCCTCGTTGCTTTCGATGAAGAGGGAAGGAGCAAAGGTTTTGGATTTGTCAATTTTGAGTCGCACGAACAGGCTCAGAAGGCGGTTGACGCTCTTCATGACACCGACGTTCGAGGCAAGAAATTGTTCGTAACTCGGGCCCAGAAGAAAGCCGAGCGCGAGGAGGAGTTACGGAGGTCGTACGAACAAGCTAAGATGGAGAAACTTAGCAAGTACCAGGGAGTCAACCTCTATATCAAGAATCTGGATGACGATTTCGATGATGAGAAGCTGCGCAATGAATTTGAGCCTTTTGGTACCATCACAAGTTGCAAAGTCATGCGGGACGATAAGACCAAATCCAAGGGTTTTGGCTTCGTTTGTTTCTCATCTCCCGATGAGGCAACCAAAGCTGTTGCTGAGATGAACAACAAGATGATCGGAAACAAGCCATTGTATGTTTCTCTTGCTCAGCGACGCGAAGTACGCAGACAGCAGCTGGAGAGCCAAATTGCTCAGCGGAACCAGCTCCGCATGCAGCAAGCTGCGGCCGCGGGTCTGCCGGGAGGGTACATGAACGGTCCTATCTACTACCCTCCTGGTCCTGGCTTTCCTCCCCAAGGTCGTGGCATGATGGGCTATGGGCAGCCAGGAATGATGCCTCCTCGTCCCCGCTATGGGCCCAATGGTCAAGTTGCTGGAATACCTGTTCCAGCACCATATGGACAGCAGGCACCCCAAGGTTATGGCATGGCGCCCTATCCTCCCCGTGGCGGTCCTCGTCCTCCCGTAGCACGCGGGCCTGGCTCTTCCCCCACTAATCCCAGCGCTCCTCCCATCCCTCGGGTCAATGGTCCACCTCAGGCTAATGGTGCTCCCCGTGCCACTGGTCCCCAGGCTGCAGCGCCGCAACGTCCAGTCAATGCTTCTGTGCCAGGTACGTGAGACGTGGGTCGATAAGCAACGCTCTAAGTCATTTCCAGGCATCCCTCCAGCTCCTGCGCCGGTGCAACCCCAGCCATCTGTTGTACCTGCTCAGGATACTCCTACCATTACGGCCTCTCAACTGGCAGCAGTTTCTCCTATGGAACAAAAGCAGATGTTGGGTGAAGTCATTTACATGAAGATTGTCTCGTGCGTCCCCCATGATTCATCTAGAATTCTTGATTCTAAACAGCGACATCATAGTTCGCAACCTGAATTGGCCGGGAAAATCACCGGCATGTTACTTGAAATGGACAACAATGAGCTCTTACACCTCCTCGAGAATGGTGATGCCATGAATGCCAAAGTCAACGAGGCACTCGCGGTTCTTCAAGAGTACTCGAAGGCCGGCGTGGCCGAGTAGATATGGGTTGTGGTTGTAGGGTCGCTTGGTGCTTTTACGTTGTGTCTGGGACCAATTAAATTTGGAACCCGTCCTCTCGTTTAGACGTCCTTGTACTAAATATGACGTTGTGTGGCGATCTCTGTTGGTGGCTGAATTGTGATCAGATACTTCAGTTTTAAAGATATTTCAGTTATTGTGAATGTGTGGCACGTTCTTGATTTTGTTTTACAGCGTATACTACATGGATAAGAGTGAAATAGGGAGTGGAAGGATAATACAAGTCCCGTTGAGCCTCTTTTATTACGCGATCAACGCTGCTTTCCGGTACGCCAGTCGAAAGAAAGAGTGGTTTCAATGCAGGGATAAGCAGATCGTAGTCCAGCCATTGTAATTGCCCGACACTGAGTTGATGCTCATCTTCCTTGATGAGCTATATGTGATCTTGATTAAGATAGGACTTTACCTTTAGGCCAAAATCCCACAGGGATGTGTCCATCATGGGCAACGACACTCTCAAAAGCTTGGGTGGTGGTGAGAAGCTCCGAAAGACGTTGAGGGACAGTAATGTCAATCCCTTGCCGTCGAAGACATTCTCTATACATGTTCCACAGCGTATACCAACCGTTCAAATCAGTCCTATTATGTGGAAGAGCAATAATTTGCCCATCTGCTTCAATGACGGGTGAAAGATCTGACTCGATAAGCAATACAAGGCCGCCAGGGCGCAAAACTCGTGCGACTTCTCGTAGGAGCCATGGGTAGTCACGAATCTGCATTTGATGTGAGTCTTGGTCTGAATATATGGTCGTGTTGTTTGCATACACCCATGTGCATTGAGCGTGCATGTACCACATCAAAATAATTGCTTGGATAAGGCAAGCTCGACTGATCAAGATCACAAAGCTCAAACCTATAGCCATTGCATGAGGTCAAAAGGAGTCATCATTACTGTGCAGGATGCTTACGTGCAGTTTGGCGGAACCGACCTTGATGAAATTGTTTTTAGTGGTTGAATCGTGGTGCTACGTAGACTAACCTGGGTTGAATGGGAGCAAGGTCTACGCCAATGATTTCTGCTCCAGGGAATTCATCTGCCATATCAATGGCCCTGTCACAATAATTCATATTGCAACTTTCTCGTTGAGCTCAAATACTCCACCAATGCCCAGCGCCGGTGCCAAGATCAAGGACTAGACAGAGATGAGGGACCGATTCTTCCTGTGGAACAAGGATCGTACCTCTCCGTCGCTCACCAAACTGCAGAGTTTGTTTGACGGGTCCTATATAGTTCTTTCCTTGAAAGACAAATTGCAGCATTCTATGATGTAGTTCTGAGCGCTAAACCATGAACACAGGAAGCAGAAATCAGAAATCAGCGAGCCAAATACTCCAGAAGCGAAATACCTTGACCTCGTCCTCGTCAACAGGTAACATGTAGGTGGTATTTAATGTGTTCAAAGAGCGCTCATGAACGATGCGAAAGTAGTCAGAATCGTCATCTCCGAGAGGCGAAGAATCCGGTGACATGAGTTTAGCGAGAAAGTACGAGCGGCATGGCGTGTACCCAGAGCTTGTGCTGGTCCTTATACACACCCAAAACAGTTCTAGTTGTGGGATATGTCAGGCACTCACAGGGGCATTCAGGGTGGCGAAAACCCTAACCCGAGCTTGTTCGGAATAGCCAAGATGGCCAGGTATGAGCATGATAGTGCGGGTGTTCAGCATTGCGCCTGCTTTTCGCGCTTTCTTTATGTGTAGCCATGGTTTTGTGTTCTGGCACCAAATCCCTTCTCGCATGTTATTCGGATAACTTTCCTTTCACCCTGATGCATAACGTACGCAGCCATCTGCATCATTTCTGGAACCGAAAAACAGTGGATGGCAAAGCCCACCCTGCCCATCGGTTATTACGGTAGACAACTGCCGGGAGACGCCCGTGACAGGTCACGCTTTTATCGTGGTCCAGCGCCACCCATACCCATCATCTTCCACATGTCTGCCATCCCTCCTCCCAGTCCACCCAACCCGTTCCCCATTGACGCCATCATCCCTATCTCATCAGTATATGTATACAAGACAAATGTACACTCTTACTTTGCATCTCTTCCATGTCAAATTGATCTCCTCCCTGTCCTTGCATCATTGCCTTCATCATTTCCTGCATTCCACCGCCCCCTCTGAGTTGTCGTTGCATCTGTTGCAGCATTCCAGGTGGCATAGCACGCTACAGAATTTAGCGTTGAATACTCTATCTCTAGCAATTAGTCTTACCTGCATCGCCTGTATTTGTGCAGGCGTGGGCATGCCGCCGACACCCCGCCCTTTCCCACCAGCAGCTGCCTGTACCTTCTGCATTGCCTGTAACCTGTCGCAAACGTCAGATTGGCAGCTCGGAGAGCCATCATTGTCACAAACCATCCATTTTTTCCACCGGCCTGTTTGGCCATATTGGCCATCATTCTATATTGACACAGAAGCTCTTCGACCTCTCGAACACTGGTTCCGCTGCCTCGCGCAACCCGAGTGACACGCCATGTCAACCCAACCGGTTTTCCGTCCTTGCCCATTTCCATGAAAGGTGAACCGTCTGAATCAAGTTCCACAGCAGTCATGCTATCAGTGATGTATATCATGCGCTTCAGTCGTAGCGATCCCTCCTCATCAGAACCTTGAAGGAGATCCTGGGGCAACCCTGGAATCATTGAAGCAATTTTACTTATAGGTCCCCTGTTAAATTTATGTTTAAAAGCTGTGATGATGCAGAGCTCACGCAAAATTACTTACATGTTCATGACATTTTGAATCTGTTCACGCCAATCGCGAATACTGAGCTTGCCTTCTTCGAGCTTCTTGGCCATTTCCTTCTGCTTATCCGGATTTTGGGTGGCGAGATCTTGCATATGTTCCATTAAACCTTGCATATCACCTAAACCAAGAAGCTTCGAGATGAATGGCTGAGGCGAAAAACGGTCAAGGTCTTGAAGATGTTCTCCAACACCAAGAAATATGATTGGGGTTTTTGTTGCGGCAACGCTAGTGCAATATGAGCGCGTTTATTGGCGCAGGCTCTTAACGTACGCGGATATCGCTCCTCCTCCTTTGGCATGTCCATCCATTTTGGTGACTATAATGGCCCCAAAGTCGGCACTCTCCTTGAAGGCACGACTTTGTGCCTCTGCCGCTTGACCTGAATGGCATAAGTTGCCATGAAATATGACTAGAGGATAGAGAATTACCAATGCTTGCATCTAGTATAAGCACTGTCATGTTAGGTTTTACCGCC
The DNA here is from genome assembly GCA_023014475.1 of Amanita pallidorosea. Taxonomy (NCBI): domain Eukaryota; kingdom Fungi; phylum Basidiomycota; class Agaricomycetes; order Agaricales; family Amanitaceae; genus Amanita; species Amanita pallidorosea. The sequence continues at coordinate 897,568 of JAEBUS010000003.1, read as the reverse complement.
TCGCCAATTTGTACCATTTCCTGGAACAATTCGGACTCTTGCTTGTGCCGTCCAGACGTGTCAACAATGATAACATCAAAACGTTCTTTCTTAAATTTTGCAACTCCTTGTGCCGCGATGGAAACAGGATCCGTTTCCGTGTATGATCCAAAATAAGCGACCTTGGCTTTCGTTGCCGATTGTCGCGTCTGATCAAATGCGCCAGCACGGAACGTATCAGCGCAGACAATAGCACTCTTGAATCCGCGCTTTTGATAATACACTGCAAGTTTTGTACATGTAGTCGTTTTCCCATTACCCTATGATGCGATGAATTTGAGCGTTAAAATCATTCAGTATCAAATGCATGCACCTGCAGTCCAACAGCCATTAGCACATTGGGTTGGCCTTTCGTTGGCTTATACGGCTCGACTCCTGGATCTACTAACGATACCAGTTCATCAAAAACTGTCTAGAGAGACGATGAAGGACTGATAATAGGATTGAGAATACACATTGTACCTTTTGGACTACATATTTCCTATTTGCTTCCTTCGCCTTGTCCGCATTACCCTCGAGAGACGCCTTTACTTTGGCTTTGACCTTTTGTCTCAGCTGAGCGACGAGTTTGACGTTGACGTCGGATTCGAGCAATGCAGCTGTAATCTCTTTCAGAGCACCATCAAGCACCTTGTCTAAAATTCAGAATCGACAAACAAAATCAGAAACACAAAGGCAGTACTTTCTCATCGATAATTGGTGCCCTATTCAACGAAGAAAGAGCGGCGTTGAGTTTGCGGCCCAAGTCCGCTAAAACCATAATGAAGGGTCAAGGTCTGGTCAAGGTTACATTACATATGTATCCGACTTGTACTTAATCAATTATCGTCATGTCGCCGAGCGACTCAGACGACGACAACGTCGAAGACGTCGATTTCGATAATGAAGATGCGGAATTAGATGGCGAAGACGATGGCCTTGACGGTCCAGGCGATGCCACAGAGGATCCGGATGAGGTACACGGTGGACTTAGCTATCTCGTCTTCCGGCGTGTTTACCTGCTGCCAGGATTCGGTGGAGGATTCTGATGACGGCTCTGACGACGAGGAAGAAGAGGAAGAAGCTATTCCACCTGCTCAGATGGCAGTGGATACAATCAAGCCCGCGGTGTCGATTCCTGGACCGGATAGTGTGGCAAGAGCACCTACATCGAATAAGAGTGGACGTATGTTTCTCAAATTTCCCAATGAGTAAATCATAAGAATGTCAAGCAGCTGTGTCCTCAGAGACGCCGCCTATACATGCCCCTCAAAAACGATCCCCATCGCCAATCCAGTTGCGCAAAAAGGCCCTATCAATATCAGCAAATGGATTTCCATCTCTACGCTCGTTCGTAGTAGAAGCAATTTGTGCAATACCTCATCCTGTCCCTACTCATGCACTCGCAGCATCCTATTGCATGACACATCTTCTCACTGGCTCGGACGATGGATATATTCGTGATTACGATATTTTCACCGCCGTCAACGGGAAAGGCTTTTTGACGGCACCACAGAGACACCATTCCGGCGTAGTTGAAGGTATCATGAAGTCAGGCCAATTAAGGTGCTGGTGGGAGAATCCTCTTCCGCAAGATCCATCCAAGTCGAAGAATACGGGGGAAGACGAGCCCTCGCCATGTCCCGTGTACAGCCTTTCTATGCATTCAGATGCATTGTGGGCGCTTGCCGGCACAGATGTAGGAATTTTCTGCCATATTTTGAGAATCGTTCATCGCCTTCAAAGTCAGGCCATATCAACCTCTTCACAGTTCGTCATGATCCCGGTCGTTTGATACATGTTATGAATGGACACCGTGGACATGTCTCTGCCTTATCCCTTGATGCTGATGAAAAGGGGTTTTTCAGTGCTGGATGGGATGGGGAGACTATTGTACGTCGCGAAAACAGGTTTTGATCGGACCGGTGACAATATCGTACATAGCAATGGGATCTAAACACTGGGCAAAAAACCAGGCACTTTACAGCTCATGGAGCACAGCTCACCACCGTCGCTCCACGGCCGCTAACATCAGGCTATTCAAATACTCCTTCGCCCAGCTACCGGGGTGAAGAAATGGGGATGCAGACCGTCCATGATCGGTTGGGATATTATCATGGAGTCTTGGAGGGCAATAACAATAGAATTCCTTCCAAACCTCAAGTGCAGGCTGAACTAGAAAGCAAAAACCAACCGGCACTGGACTCGGACGCCAAGTCTGACATTTCCTATGACCCGCTGTTCGATGACGATCCAAATGGCAATGATGCAGACGAAAAGGCCGTTAATGATCTTGCTCAGAATGCTTCGAATATTGTCACATCAAACCAAAACGTGGAGACTTTACGGCCCACTTTGAGCTCGGTACCTCCACCAAAGAATGCGCCCCCATTGCTGAATCCTGCGGCTTACGCGACATACTCGTCTAATATTCTTATGACGGCGTACATTGATGGCCAAGTCATATTGTGGGATAGGCGAGTACAAACACCTGGAAAAGGCGTCGGAAGACTTTGGATAAGCGACAAGACGCCGCCTTGGTGTCTCTCCGTGAGTTTTGTGTAGGTCATGTGCACCTTCTCATGTACATGGCAGGCGTGTTGGTCAACAGATGGCAATCAGCTTTACGCCGGACGACGTAACGGGACGGTTGATGTCTGGGATGTGCGTCAACTCGGATGCTCGGGCACCTTGAATACGCCAAGAATCCTCAAGACTTTACGCAATCCTCCTAGTTCTGGTGTCGTGTCTTGCGTCGTGGCGTTTCCTGATTGTCGGCATATTGCTTGGTATGCAATGAGCTCTATGGTACAGCACTTGCCAACTGTCTAATAGTGCTGCCGTGGATAACTTGCGATTGTGGAACGTCGCAGAGAATGTTGAACAAGACAGTGTGAGCAGAGCCAAAGGTGTTCAGTTCAAGATCATTCCTGGGCACCATGGTGGTTATGTATCTCAAATGAGTATGTCCAGTGTTTCGACCACGGCTATTTAAGATCTCACGTTTGCATAGTTGTTGATCCCGGTGCACGATTTCTGGTCAGTGCGAGCAGTAACAGAGGCTGGCATGGAGAATCGACGAGGACGGTCTTCGTGCATGATATAAAGCACATTATGACACCACCATGAACTTGAAAATGGATTATTTCTAAGCAATACAATAACTACAATATAGAAGGTGAAGCTACAGATTACATCCAACCTGAACTTCCCCAGCCCGAAGATGTGTTGTGTTGTGGAACAGCTGTTGCACGATCTGCTATACCTGGAGGACCAAGAGGCCGCGATGGTGGAGGGTAAGGCGGTCGGTGGGGTGTTTGATAACCATATGGTGTTGACGGTGGCATGCCATAGCTTGAGATTGGAGGCGCCCCATAGGACGCCGGGGTAGTACCACCATACGGATTAGGGGTTCGCCCGACCTGGCGGACAGACATATGTCCTGGGGTTGCACCTCCAGGACGCGCTGGCGTTCTACCGCCAGCTCCGAAAGGTGTCTTCCCGCCAGCAGCATTTGCAAGGTTCTGGGATTCGTGCAAATGCCTTTGAAGCACTGTCAGCAAATGGGCATGGACAGACCCGGCCATGACGTACCTGACTTTAAACGCATCGCATAATTCGGAAACACCGACGGCAGCAGCATCGAATAAGTAATATGCCTCAGGAGTCACCCGTACTGGCTGATACGCGGAATTATAAACGGGTGACAAAGTGGCCTTGAAATGGACATACCCATGTCTGAACAGTTGAATTCTTGTTTGCAAGGAAGCAGAGATTAAAGTGTCCAGGTTTCTTTCTGTTCAATGTAAAGCCATACATGCTCTTGGCAGGATTGGCAGCGAGATAATTCTTCAAGAAGAGGTCTGCAACACCTGTCAACTATTTCGGAAGCGCATAGTATATGATCAACTACTAACGCAGGTCATCTTCTGAACCGGCTTTAAATTTTTCATGGTTCATAAGCTCCTCTACGCGTCGGGCCATGGCTTGCACATGATTAACAATTAGCTCATCCAAATCTGCATAGCTATGCGTGCTGTCCACGATGAGCTGACTTCCAATTGTCTGGCCCGTTGGGTCAGCATTTGGCTCAATTACATCTATGCTCCAAGGTTGATATGCGAAGCCTGAATTGAAGGACCCATAGCTTACCGATATGCTGGTAGAGGCCTTCGTCTACTTTCCAGGTCACAGCTAAGTGGTTGGATCCTTTTGATGAAGGTCTAATGACAACATCGCCACGTTGTTGTTTTTCCAAGTGGACTTCTGCCTTCACAGCATTGAAGTTGTGGAAGTTTGGATGCTTAATAACTCTTCTGGTGCGATCCACTTCCGCACGTTTCTTCCTATCCATGACTTCCCTATCCTTGTCATATCGAACGTGATCCCATGCTTCGTCGGGTCTGACTCGTCTGTATGTATCATCGCCATTTTTAGTATCCACTGGACGAAAAGATAGTTCCACAATGAAACAATCTTCGTCGTAGATATTGGGCTTGATATCGATTATTATGACATCTATAGTCTGTCCTTTTTTTATCACATCACCAGCATGATTTTGAAATTCATCTGCTATGAAGTGTGAATTGATGACACCCTCCACGCCAGAGTCGAGTCGAACGTTGACACATTGCTTTTGAACTCGAACGGCCTGTACGGAGATAAGGTAGCCCGGCCGAAGGGTCCGCTGGCTTTCGCCACTGAGCATTGTCACAACCTCCCACTCGTTTGGCAATAAGAATTTGTCCCTTTGCTCTGCGAATGGTCTAACCAACTCGTCACGTATCACGTTGAGAGTATGTCGCTTCTGGTCATTGTTCGCTTCATACAGACTGATGGCGAACTCATCCAAATTCAGCTCGGATAGCTTTTTCTCGTTGTCAGGATCACGCATAATAAGGGACACCACGTGAGACGGATGTTCGTCGTGTATGTCCTCCTCGTCCAGCTCCAATGCATCGGTGGCCATTTTTCTTGCCAGTTCGTAATCTTCTGGATGGATGCGAGTATCGTCCAAAGGATCTTGAGCGTTGTCCTCATCGTGGCGATGTTTCGATGGTTTCGTATCTTGTTCTTGTAGTATGCGCAAGAAACCGGCGGCATTTAGGAAGATCTTGGTTGTCAGCAGGCCACCCTTAATGAACTGATCTCGGTTCACTAGGCTGCCACCCTGAACAATCTTATAAATTTATGATGCACATAAATGGTAAAAACTTGCCAAAGATCCTATTTTCTTTACCAAAATCTGGGCCTTTCGGGGGCCCAATCCACAGATAAAAGGAAGAAGATGCTGATAGTAAGAATCTGCAACTGCACGATTGATGTCAACTCCAACTTTGTTCGTTACGTCGACCAAAACGCGCTCAAAGGCAGTCAACAGTTTTTCTCTCGGGACCTGGATATGGTCAGGATAGGGTACGATTGCATTATGGAAGGAATGCTCGCCAGATGTTGTTCATCTTCTTCGAGAGTGACTGCCGCGATATCGGGACCCAATGCGGCAAATTCGTTCAAAGGATTTTGAGCATATCTAGCCAAACCGACGCAATATCTGGCCGTTGTCGGAAGAGCGCTAAATTCGTCTATAGCACGATTACTGTGTTGATATATGCGAGCAACGTCGTCAAAGACATAAATGACCGGTATATTGAATGTTTGGCCGTTTATGGCAGCACCTCGCACCAAGATATCACCACCCTTCAGGATCTCCTTGACGCGGTGCGTGAGTTTAAGCGTTGACATGCTTAAACCACCAACAACGATAACATCGGGTTTACGCTTCTTGAGAATATCAGTGAATTCCTCTACCATCTCGCTGTCCTGAAGGTTATCAATCTTGTTGTATTCACGCATTCGTCCAGCTTCGTCAAGGATGACGAGATGTACCGCATCTTTCAAAGGATCACCTTTTCCCCATGAAAGGGCAAGTACGGATGGTGTATCCAGCTTCATGGACGGTGTGGCTTGAGGCGCTACATCAATGCGCTGGACAAATTCGATAATTACATTCAAATAATGAGACGGAAGGCACGCACTGCACGGAGACGACTGGCACATCGTACAGCCAAGCAATCTTCTACTTCTTCTCGTAGGTATTCTCTGGCCCACTTGGTTCCCGTGGGAATTAAATGTTGTTGAATGACTTCCTGCACGACACGTAATCTTTCACCATTCCATGCCCTTGCAGCATCACTGAAGTTATCTGATGCAAACGCATCGTTGAGACGACGTTCGAAATCGTTCACAATGGGTGTTGGAATGCTGATGGTGATGTTCACCAAATGCTCTGCTTCAGCAGCACGGATATGCAAAAATTGAGAAGACTCGAGCAAATCCTTGATGTCTTTTCGGTACAGATATTTGAAATTCTGGCATATAGGATCAGATAGTGATTGGCTATATAGATGAAACTTACGAAGTAAGGATGACGCTCGTCGATTTTAATAATGCCACGTTCTGTCGGCTCGACAGTAATCTGCGCTTCATCTCTGAATAATTTGCGAAATTCATTCCTTAGTAAAGGATCCTTGCCGATCTCTGTCGACAGAAGCATGCGAGCGCGGCTCAGCAGCTCCTCAGGAGGCTGGGCTTTTAGTGGATCCGGATCTGCAAACTGTTCAGCGTATGCAGTCGGATTCAATTCTTGGTCATCGACGAAGTGTAGACGTTGAGAGGCTAAAAAATTGAGCACAACTTGGTGAGGTTGAATTCCGAAACCCTGGTCAAGTGTCAAATTCGCTGTGGATGCTATAAAAGGTGTACACCTATACCTGTGCCAATTTTGAAACGACACTCTTCCTTGCAATTTCGTAAGCGGATATGCGGCTTGGCATTTTTCTCTTCTTATTTGATTCCACCTGTTCATCATCGTGGAACCGCAATTGCATGTCATCTGCCTTTTTGTCTTTGTATTTCAAAGACAACCACTCAGTGGCATCAGCGACCATCTCCGCACTGTCCGTTTGAGGTAGGACATCGTCCTCGAAGTAAGCGTCCTTGACTTTGAGCCGTTCATATGACAAAGAAAGCGCTCGACGCCGCTCTACCAGAGACCGGTACTTCATGCCAAGAGAATATATGCGCCACAACTCATTCAAGCTGAGAAGTTCGATCCTGGTCCGCATATCCTGCATATCAAAGTGACAAATGTAGTCACGTTTATGCGTCCAGATGTAGGGAACCTCGAATTCATCAACAAAAAGAAACCGGAGCGCCAAGGTTACCGCCATGACCAGTGCAGCTTTCAAATGCTGATACTGCCCATCGGGAGCGAAGAAGTCGCGATTTTTTCTTAACGATATTCGCTGCGTTACCCACATCGCCGTCCCACCAAGGTCGTCTTCTGTCAGCTGCGCATGTATAGATAACGTCGACGAATGGGACAATGAAGAAGTCGCAAGTTGCATGCGTTCCGGAATATCTTGAGCACGTATTAGATCATCATCCTCGCTGAGAAGGCGTTTGCGAATTTCTGAGGGCTCAAATACCTAGATAAGAAGGAAAGCTGTAAAGACGTATGGTACCAAATAACGCACAATTACTCACATCCGCCAGCTTCATTTCAGCCTTTTGTTGCTCTTCCTCGTACTCGCCGTCGTCATCATCCAAAGCCCAATCGTAATCAAGGCCATCCCCAAAGACGTCATGTAATTCATCCCAAGCACTGGGGCTAATGAGTGACTACTGTCAACCATGTGCACGAGACTCACTTTGCATCAATGCCTTCGACTTCAGGCCGAACGCCTCGAGCTCTCTTCCGCCTCTCCTGTTCCTGTCGTTTCTCTCTCCTTCTTTCTTCACGGGCCTTTTCATCCATGGGGACTCCTCCATCCTCCTCCTCATCATAGTCGATGAAGTCGTCCATGTCCATGTCGTCATCTTCTTCGTCTCGACCGTCATCCCATATGTTGTGGATATCTGGGACCGGGCGGGATTCGTCATTCTCAATGTCTTCGTCCGACGATTCAACAATTGCTCTACGTTTTACGGACGACACAGCAGGAGGCGATTCAGATTCGCGACCGCGGCGAAGTCGAGTCAGACGACTTTTCTTGAATGAGGTACCGGTATTTTCTTCAAGTAGTTCTAAATCATCTTCTTCAAGCGCCTCGTCCTCTTCGCCTGCGCAGTTTAAAGGCATAAGATGGAATAAGTTGAAGGGTAAGCAGCCACTCACGTCGACGGTGTTTTCTACGCCGCTTGTGATGCTTTCTTAGTTTTTCCTCTTCCTCTTCCTCTTCCTCATCTACGATGAACCCTTGCCGAACACGCCTCTCTTCTTCCTCATCATCTTCGCCTTCTTCTGAGCTATCATCGGTAAGCATGGGGTCGCCCTCGCCTTCTTCTTCTTCCTTCTCAGAGCCCCGCATAGGATCATCCTCGTGTAGGTTTCGCGCATTTTCGTATTCGTCAAGTGGGGAGGACATGGCGGGAGACAAGAAAGTCTGTAGCAACGTGACTGTGACATTACATAATGCTGACTATGCAACCCGATAATATTCACCTCCAACGCATCTCGCTTGCTCTGCGCGAAGCAGAGAAGTGCATCCCCACACCCACTGCATTTTGTGTCGGTTGTGTCCTTGCTACGACATGGCCGCCAGAATCGGGTACCTCTGTCGTTCTTGCCGCTGGTTATTCAAGAGAATTACCAGGCAACACACACGCTGAAGCAAATGCATTGACTAAAGCCCGAAATTTCACTCAGTCAGACATTGCGACATTCTTTCCGTCGCTGGATGTATTGCCTAGTGTGGAGGATCTCCTTCGCCAAGCCGAAGTGTATACCACTCTGGAGCCCTGCTCTATCCGGACATCAGGCCTTGAACCATGTGCAGATGCACTCATCGATGCGCAGATCAAGAAATGTTACATTAGAGTGGGAGAACCAGATGATTTTGTGCAATGCGAGGGTGCTCGCAAACTAAAAGAGGCTGGGATTGAGGTGATATGGATCAAGAGTATGGAGGATGAGTGTCTGAAGGCTGCTCGCAGAGGCCTTGTGTTACTAGTATGATATAGGAAATTATTCTCACGATAATTAGTACGCTCCTGCCACAATGCGTATAGAAAAGTGTTACTTTTGCTCAACAAACGTATACCCTGGACATGGTATTCACCCATTCTGGCTGGTTCATATGACCATCTCATATCTCTCAGGCTCGGCTTTCGTCCGAAATGATGCCAAAGTCTTCAGGTTTTGTTCATCAAAGTAATGATCATCCCATTCTTCATTCGTGGTCTAACGAGGCTCTCAGATGCCATAAAAATTTCAAGTAAGGTCGCCTCGCTTGAACGAACTCTACTTTGAACCTCGTTAGAATGAAACGCAATCCACGAAAAGTACGTTGGACGAAGGCGTTTAGGAAGGCGGCTGGGAAAGAGATGACAGTCGTACGCAACGAGTTCTGTGTGATCTCTCGCATGTTATTCATACAGCTTTACCTTTTCAGGATTCAACGATCGATTTCGAGAAACGCAGAAACGTTCCCGTACGTTACGACCGCGAGTTGGTGCAGACAACCATCAGTGCCATGAAACGCATTGCCGAGATTAAGAGCCGTCGCGAGCGGGCCTTTTTCAAGCATAGGTTCGAACTTTTGGTTTCGAATATTCGTGTTTTAAATACTTACTGCAGGATGGTTGCTGCTCGTGAGAAGCAACGTGCTCACCGGAAAAAGAAACGGGAGGCCGTCACAACATCAGTCAAGCTACTTGAACCAGTGGTGAATGATACAGTCAAAGAGGCGCGGAAAGTTAAAGTACTTGTCAAGGCAAGAAGTGCTCTCGTGCAGGGCGAGGGTAGATCAATGGGGATGGATATCGATTAGATTAGATGTTGCACTACTACGACATTTTCTTTGCCGATAAAAAAGGGCAATGTGTTGCTATGAAGAGTCATCAATTCATCATCGTTGTTTGTACTTGGCCTGATTGTCGTGTCGAACGTTAGAATCAAGGGTGTTGTGAAGGCCCAGCAAGGTCTTGCTGACAGCCTCCGTTGCGCCAATCATGGGCTTCAAGACTGCAATGGGCACAGCACGTATGACAGAACGGATGGCTCCCTATTTCAGTGTCAGCCCAAGGCACTTTCCACCTGGTTTGATCAACGCACCTCATCTCCTGACCTTTCATAAACTTCCATGGGTACGGCCAATATAGTTTGAGCTGCAGAACTGAAATTCTTGCGCAGACTCTTGTACGCCGAATGCACGCCTTCCTTGATATCCCTGGGCTGGTCTGCATACCTAGATATGACATCTGACGAATCGTAGTCACTGAAATCGCCTCCCATTGAGAGTTCTTCCTCCTGGATGGCTTCTGTCGTGACTGTTTCCTGGAATTGCCCGCCCAGCACGCCCTCCGCCTGTTCTAAGATAACCTGTGTGCCAGTTGCCAGTTTTGCACCGAGCTTAATAGCTTCCAGCGCAGTCGACTTAAAGAATGCAGTCGTGCCCTTTTGCAATCCTCGCAAAAACCTCCCATCTTTCTTGTATTGTGCGATTGGCAGCAGGACGAGGTCAGCCACACCGGAACCAACGTTTACCACTGAGCGTATGGGTGAGACGCCAGATATCACATCGACCAGCTGCGTCGCCTTAACATCAGGCGTCCACAGGTCGTTCAAAAGTTCAAATAATCTTGGCCATCCCGTTACCTGGTCAGGCAGATGAAGGCAAGAGCCTGAGTTCGAGGCAGAAGTACTCACCCCAGATAGGGTTATATGGCGAAGCGTCATCTCTGCTCCGTCAAAGTGGAAAAAATTCATAAGCTCTATGGTTCGGCCTTCGCGGAGCGCCCTATAGTCAACGCGACGAGGCTTATAGTCCAACTTTAATACTACAGGGAAAATCTCTGCGAATTCTTCATAACAATTAGCACAGAAGAATGGGGCAAGATAGCTGGGTAACATACGGATAAATGTCTCGCCATCACCGGAACATTCGGTGTCGTTGGACTTTACGTTCGGATCTTTGAAACTGAAGAATTTTTTCAGAAAATCGACAGCATCTTGATCAACATATAATCGCAGAGGCAATATTTTTGCCTGCCAAATGTTAAACTATCGGAGAAATGAGCATCTTTTGAACTCACGCGTAACCGAACTTCTTCAGCCGCAAGTCCTGGAACGGGACGAACATTCTGCAATTCCGCTCTGACCATGTTAGAACCTGTCTCGCGTGTGTTACCACGAGAATCAAGCTGAAGCGCGGTCAAAAACTTTCTCCACGAAGAAGTTTTGATATGGTCAAGAATTTCTACGTCTTTGATGGCGACAAATGTCCTCGAAACCAGCGCATCAGATGGATCATAGCGGTCCACCTCAACATTAGCACCGCTAAGTATGAACTCCATGCTTGGACCCTTTGAGCGAGTCAACCTCTTCCCATGAATACGTATGGGTTTGGATATCGGCCTTTCTGATGGGCGGGGGCGCAGAGATTGCCAGGAACTCTGACTTGCGGTTTCTATGTCGTCATTCAATTGTTCATCAATTGCAGCAATTAAAGCAATAGGCTCAAGACCATCGGTGTCGTTGTCCAAACCAATGCACACAGAGTTGAACAAGACAGTGCTCATCTCTTCCATACCAAAGTCTGGCGTCTGTCCGTTTGCCACAAGTTGTCGAATCCTAGCCAGGCGACGCCGCATATCTTTAACCTCTTTTTCAATCGTCTGACGTGTTTTGACCCAGTCATAACCCTCGTAGAGAAACAAAGTCAATTTGCAATGATGGGCGCGGATTCGAAGGGTAGTGTCACTAAAGCTGCAACCCAGTGAGTCATGAGTCGTTCAGGTCATTCATGAAATATGCCATACCGCTGGGGTGCATCTGGTGCATCCGCTGCGAGTGACTCGAAAAAATTTTCGATGATCTGGACACCTTCCGGCCGTATCATTTTGACCGTTTCCCCACCTACCCGTGATACGACGCCCGTGCCGCTCTGTTCCGTGGCCAATGAAGCCGGATCAACTTTAGAGTCATGGCCATTATCAAAGTCATCCAGGTCCTCGTCACATAGTTCTCGCAATCCTGCCGCAGCGCCAAAAGATTCATCCAGATATGCCATATTCGTCGGAAGGTCATCGTTGATCATATCTGGCGCTGGCCCTATCTCAGGCGGACGTTGCAGGGCGAAATCTTCCACAGATGCTTTATCGTTGTGTGACAATGAGTAGATTACCTGGCTTAAAGCTATGAACATACATATCATACTGCTTCCAGGCGAGTGCCGCTTGGACACCATGGCTGGTTCTGTTCGATGCATTGGAACACTGCATGACATTAAGATATGCAGTATTGTGTGAAAAATAAGCATACTCTTTGTCGGGGTTTAATCTCTGTTGCCAGTCGTTGATGACACTTAGCACAGCGGTCAATGTATCTGCACAAAGATGCACCCGCAAGGTGATTTTATCAACCACGATCTTTTTCATAACGTTAAGCAAAGATGTCCTACGTCAATTAAAAACGTACCCGCGTATCTGACGTCTCAGGGACACTGTCAAACCGGAGAACTGCATCCACGGCTTCAGCTACAAGAGCGTATCCACAATGCTAAAGATGTGTAAGATCAAAATGGCAGTGTCGAATATCAAATCACCTTCCAATACGAAGCGCTTGAGCTTTGATGAACAGCACTCGTATCCTCACAACATGACAAGTCATCAATAGTTAATAGAGAAAGGTTGTGAACGAGTAGATGGAATGTGTTCTCTCTTGCATTGCCGATAATATCTGTCATGAATTCCAGGTCTCCTACGTGAAGAAGCAGAGCGCCAGGGAGAGTGGGGCCAAATACACGAATGGAGCTTTCTTGCAGTCTCAGAGATACACTTGTCCTTTCGCTTGGTACCACCGACTCGAATACCTGGAGTTTGAGTTATCAACATGATGAGCTTTAACATAAAAATGCGATGTTACCCCTGGGGGAGACTTAATAAACGAGTACAAGTCGTCGAGCCACTGATTGTCTGAAAGTATATTACCAGTTACGCCGTAGAGAGCAAACTTTAGTCTCGTTTCTTTGATGCCAGATTCTGGCGTCACTAATGATAAAATGCTCGATTTCAGTGATGGCTTCGAAGGCATTAACTGGATTTGATAAGCCTGGCACAAACACTAAAAGGTGAACGAATGTACTTACAAAATTGCGAGATGTGGTAACTTCCAAGATTGTCCGAAGCTCATTCGTCAAAGACATGATCGCGACCAAGAGATCCATGGTTTCAATCTCAATAACAGTATGCTCCTGAGCGTTGTCAGTACAATTTTTATCTCCGTCAGAGACAAGCAAGTACCATTCTATTTGGATTCATCTCTATCGACAGAACGAGATCGGAAGCGGAGACGTCGAAAGGACGTCTTTCCGAAAGAATAACATCGGAGCGGGACATCAATAACCTAACCATGACTAGGATCCAAGTGAATTTAGTTCGACAGCGATTGGAATAGGCACGATAGGACAACCTTCTGTGACGGACGCGTTGATGCGCAATGAACTCGCCTTAGAAACATTCCTGTGTGTTACGTCGCGACTCGAAAGCGTGGAATCTCTGGCACTTTCCGCGCGCCACAAACCTGCTACCCGGTCCACAAGTTGTGTCGCATTGTCTGCCCACACTAATAACCCATCAAAGACTTCTTTGGCAAGGTTGGTATAGATCGAAGGTATGTTTATATCAAGCATTGTCATGGAGACAGAACCAACCAGCTTCGAGATGGAAACGCGTGGCTTCAATGGCGTCTTTACCTGAAAGTTGTTGTCCATCGTATCACTGAAGTCATCCAGTGATGTTACTATAGCTATGACATTCGCGGTCGTCTCACAGGGGGGCAAAAAAGCGACCAGGACGCCATCGCATTGAGCTTGAAACGCGGGAGCAGAACTTGAAGAATCGAGATGTGGTTGCATGGACGAAGTAGTGAATCTTGCGGTTCTCTGGTCAGAGCGATCTCCAGAAGAGAACTTCAAGTGCTGGAAATCCATCACCAAAGTTCCCGACTGAGAAGTTGACCGATGTGATAGAGGTGGGCATCTCAACTCTATGCGAATCATCATGAATGTAATGGAAAAGCTAGCCTGTGCATGATTTTGAGTATGTCGTTGCTAACAGACAGTGAGATAACATCAATGAGCAAATTGTACGACAAACCTTCAATGGCGTTCTCGCATGTTCATTGAGACCTGTGTGTATATTCCAAATTTTCAAGATCAACCTTTCTTGCCGATTGCTTCCCTGCTCACCTTCAGAAAATTGCCGAACCATGGTAGCTGGCGGGGTATTCGCCTGATCATCGTCAACGATTGTTGCGACATCTCCACTGCTTTCATCGGAAGTGTTACCCTTGTCGACGTCGTCCAAGAACTCTTGCAAGAATGTCACCACATGGACGTCACTAAGCTGCTCGATGTCCAAGAAGAGATGTAAAGGAAGGATGTCGACCAACATCTCGTCTTTCGATAATTGTGCCTGCTTCCCATGCTCTATCGCAGTGATTCTTTCGGCTTTCAACAGTATTGGTGCAGGTTCTTCATGTTCCCCAGAAAATTGTGGAGGTGGAGTCTCAACAATCGCTCCTGCACTCCCCGACGCATTGTCAGGTTGTGGGTTAAACTGCCAAGGTGATAGATCCACTTCCATGTCTTGATGCGTCATTGCCCAGCTATCACTTATCGTGAAAGTTGGTAGAGGCATAGAACCTGCACCACTTCTGGGTCGAACGCGCGGCGGAACATACTGGCTACGAAGATATCTGTCGGTTAGAATGACAGGGTGGACCAGCATCTGTGATGTTGATTTCGAGAAAGAATGGATAGAGGCATTGAGGTCGGTGCATCTGAGTTCATATTCTAACTTGCTTTCGGAAAATATATTGCTTTGGTTTTTCTTTCTGGCTTGACGGACTTTATTCGATACGATTGTAGCACGGATGTCACCGATATAGAATCGAATGTAGCCGCTCGAAAGGCGAGGAAGTGTCAAAGGATGAGCAAAAAAGTCGGGCAAACAACGCGACTCGGTTGAATGGTTAGGCAATCCTAGTACGACCAAACCTCCAGCCTTTACATCAACCTTGCAATTCAATGTACGAGGAGCCGAGGATGTAGATCCTACATTTGCATGTGGTGTAGGGTGTTTCATGTCAAAACACCCTACAATTGTGGCGATACCTGCCAGCTGTCTTGCATTACAGGCCAGCCCTACAGCACCCATGCTTACGCTGACTCTGAGAAGGTCATCGCCATTTGAAGTCTTGTCTCCATCAGTATCGCTCGAAAGTGGCGCCTGGAAGTGCATCACGAGAGGCACTGAGCCAAAGCTTAACAATGTATCACCTGGCTTGTCCTCTTGGCCTACTTTCTCTCCTCTTGATCTTGAAAGATTGACTTCGTCTATACTTGAAGCTGAGCTGTCACGGGTGGGAGGCTCTCCGGGTGATTTCAACGGATGCTGACGGCTAATTTCCTCTGAGAAGGCACTCTGATATAGGCTACTCGAAGCTGATCCTAGAAGAGAATCTGATCGGGGTGGTAATGAAACCAAACTTTGAGACATGAATTCTCGAGTCTCCTCGTCCAGCGACGAGGAAGACCCAGCTGGAGAGGTTGAATAGTCATCTCGCATAGCTTGGTACCGCGGAGGTCTCGTGCTCTCGATAGGTGAAGATCGATTGATGTGAAGCTCGGCATGATGTTGACCGGTATGTGGCCGCAAATCCCGAGTTGCAATACTGACACCAGAAATTGACAAAACCCGACGATTATCTTCTTTTGAACTTTGGTTGGCATCAGCATTTGCATCAGGTCCATAAAGAATTTCGGCTATAGAAAGAGTTAGACTCATGTTTCCAGGGTGAACCACAGTTATTTCAGTATTCATAGCCTTGAATTCAAATCGGGCAAGCAACTTCTCAACCAGGGAGGCAAAAAGCGAAACCCCTTGGGGGTCACCCTCGGTCCGTGCAATCCCTTCTTCGCTTTTCGCAAACAAGTCTAATCCTCCTGGGATGACAGCTTCTACATCCAGAGGTACCTCCAAATGAGTAGAGTTAAGCAAGGTGGCGTCTTCCTTTGCAGTAAGTTCCTCATGCATAAACGTCTCTGCTGCCGATGCAACGGATTCGGTGAGATCAGCACCTTGGGAAGGGGAGCTGACATTAGGAATGACATGGAACGTAAGACGCAATGCATCTAGAGATATAGTCCCAAATTTGAGGCCAATGGGTTGGGCCAAGGCACACGAGCTGTGACGGATGATATGTAACCATCATGCAATACAAGAGGAAGACCGGCTAAGAATGGGTTTATGGCCTGCGTACTACAGTCAGAATAGTCAACAATGGGAATTCAGGAAACAGACTTCGTTATCCAGTTCAAGGTCATTAACCTGCACAAAACCAGACCCGATTTGAGACTCAATTTGACGAGCATCTAGTTGTCCCGGTTTGAGGAAGTGTCCCAAGCATTTCTTGAGGACGAAGGATACGAAACGTCCTTGTAGACTTGAGGGAACGGCGAAATTAACGGAAGGTAGATTGGGCAGCCAAGAAGAATACCACAAGGGCATTACTTATAGCAAGCTGTTATCAATGGCCTATGCGAGCCGACTCTTGTGGCCAGAGTCGTGGTTCATTGCAATAACCAAGTAGCTACCTTTATTGGGTAATACTGCACGTGCCAGTTAATTGACTCCCACAGCACTTAGAAACCCCGCAACGTCTTGCGCGACGATGCGGTGCACCTTGCTCGTCGGATGCAGGTGGTCTGCCCAAATGCTTCCTTCACGCCTCCGTACATCCCCAGCATCAAAGCCATAGTCCTCCGGATTGTCAAGAATTTTCGTGAAGGTTGCATGTGAAGAGTACAGCAACACTGTTACATCCTCGTAACTGGAGGCAAACGTCTCCACTGCTTTTCTCAGTGCAGCATTCCACATATCGTAGTGGTTTTCGCGTTTGGAAAAGTAATTGAGAGGCACTGTTAACATCAGCAAAAGCTATGTTTGGTAACCACAGGCCGTACATGCTGGGCTCCGACCCATCGGAGGCACGTCTACGAAAAGGAAGTTTCGTGCACCAGCCTCGTATAGCTCTCCGTGCAATACCAGTAAATCTTTCATTGACGTGGAATGATCTCTGCTGTATCTGAACTTATCTCTCAGAATAAATGTAACAAATCATCCAGGTCACTTACGCGCAGTCATTGATTCCGATCCATGTTACTGCGTAACAATTTAGTCCTGTAATCAGATAGTAATTATTGACATCCTTACCGAATAGGCTTGTATCAGCCGACCAAGGACACCACTCGGGCTTCTTGCCAGCCATTGAAAGGAACCAACTGCGAGTTTGTTGCTTGACATCGATGATTGTGTCACCACCCCGCGCGTAATCATATACGAGTAATGGCGAACTCATGTAGGCAGGATCTTGATCCTTTTCATCCCGACCAGGAATATATCGCGGGGCGGGATAGTAGTCACTGATCAGGTATCCAACCCAGTTAGGTTTGTTCTCCTCGCTCCATGTATATCCCGGATATGCGACCCCGAGGGGCTGGATCGCGTCGGGCGGGCGATCCTGTTCCAAGTAGTAATCTACAGAGCTATAGGAATCGCCACTATTGGACAGATCCACCATCATCAGAGTATAGTGCATGGGGTACATTAGAAACCTACAAGATAAATAAGAATTTAACACCAGCAAGAAACGGCCAATGTGGTCCAAGCTTTACAACGGTCGACATGGTGGTGGTGTCTCGAGCCCAAAACCGGAGAGGCTACTTTACGTTACTCTAACACCTGCTACTACATCTGAACAACGCTGTAATGTTCATCATCGACGGTAGTATAAATGTATGCCTCTTGAATAAGGTACTCGATTGCTGCTCTGTATCACAGGGTTTGATAAAGTCGTTGACTCATGATCAAACACAACTCACACGATTTCTCGGTCATTTGCACGAGGACCATGTTTCGCACGTAGATTTTGCACAATGACCCTGATATGCACACCACAATCGTCATACTGATCAGGACGGGCACACAAACTCCAAGGCATTACTAATGCAAAGGATTATGTCACGTTGAAAGTTATCGAGGTTCTCATAGGGGTCATGAATACGAGTACGTGAAGGTTGTCCCATACGAGAAACTGTTATTCAAAGAAAGCTGATGATAAAAATTTGAGTATTCCGAACTTACAACATGAATCATCATAGATTTCACGAGGGGACGCGACTTCTGGGTAGTATCTGGATCTCGATTCAGGAGATGGAGTTCTTCGGGAAAACGCTGTATAATATGAAGCCGTGGTGCCAGAAGAAACGGTCCTAGCTGTGCCAGAAATCGAGGAGAACCAGTCATCTCGTTCCAATTCGCCGTAATTCCCAGTATGTGACAATTGGTGGTCATCGCCTCGCATGGATGTTTCTAAGACTGAGTTACTTTCATGAAATGAGTTTAGATGACTTTGATTCTCCTCCAGTAACGAATTGTCTTGTGTATTCGGGAGTTCCGTGCTGATCATCGGTAGTCCATTCCGCAACGCAGCCTTGTAGAGAGTGGGATGAGAACTGGCTTCCGAACGAAGAGTTCGGATCGTACCAACTGCAGTGATGTTTCGATGACCTTCACATTGTGATAAAAAATCTCGTGCGGGTCTGTTATCTCCGTTAAACATATGGCTTTGAGGTATTTTACTTCTCTGGAGCGCGGCTGTGTTACAGTGCCAAGTACACGCACATATGCAAAATGGCTATATAATTCTTCAGCCCGTGCGATATCGAGCCAATAATTTACTAACCCAAAGCCTGGCCTGCTCGATTTCTGATTTCCTGATGAACATTTGATCCTGCCTGTTCCATCGTCAAGCGAGAATTCGAGAGCACCATCATCGTTCTTCACATAACCAAAGATATTAGCCACAATTATAACCTATGACCGCGTCACATTTAGGCTAAAGGCAGTTTATCTATAATTTCTACGCACCGCTGAAACTTCGTGGCCCTCGATCGTCAAGGGGGCCGTTTTATGCATCCGTTCAGCTCCTGTAATCTGTCGGATCGTAACATGTCGTACATGTTCCTCGGTGGCAATCTTTATAACTGGCAGACTTTCTGACTGAGTATCGGGCGTCATAGAAAAGGGTTCAAAGGAATCAGCCATTATATGGTCCGTCGTCGAACTTCGATTCCCATTTTGATCAAAGTACCAACATACACAAATGAAGTAAATAATCCCCCAAATTCATCGAGACACATTGAAATGTAAATCATCCAATGTGGTGAATATGTGTCCTTCGTCAAGTAGCTTTTCTATAGCAGGCCTGATGACAGAGGAATTAGTTCCTATGAAATCGTTATGCATTGGACTTACTCGATTTTTCCCTTGTCTGTATTTAATCCACGCGAGATGGCTGAGACGTGGACGCCTTCATCACCATTTCCATTATCGCTTATGAAGTTCACGATGGCCTTCTGCAGAAGGTGAAAGATGGCTGAGTTCCATACCACTGGTGTTAGTATATGATTGTGCCTTATAGGCGAAGGTGCCTTTAATTGCTTCGTGAGTGTTCGCATGCTGTTGGCCAGGTCCCGGAGCCTGAGCCGGGTGAGTTAACCCAAACGCGGAAAAAAAACAAATGTTGCTACCGGGCCCCTCTCGAGGACGAGACTCGCATTGATCGTTTCCAGGATGTGATAGTATATCTCGTGTGGATCCTTGATTGATCGAATATGTAGTGCATTGATGTACCTTTTATTGGCAAATGATTTGAGACTTCCTGTTACTCGCGCATATGTGTTCTCCCTTTAAAGAGTTATGTGAGTATTTCTGTTGGGACTCGAAAAAACTTTGGAACAGACTCGATGCCGCTCCATTTTTCCGTCTCGTCATCAGCAGTCGAGTCTACCCAACAACGTGCTTCAATCCTTCCCGTGCCGTCGTCGAGCCAGATAATCATATTTGTTGTTTGGACTTGAACTGAAACAACGTGCGCAACCAATGTCACCTTAATAATCCATGTTTCAGTGGTAAATCGCATTTGATAAACTTAAGGGACCTGGCCGATTTCTGCCCCTTCTATCGTCCATTCAGCATCGGCGTGTGGTTGTGTTGCTTTCATGAGCTGTGCGATCATGACGGGTCGTAGCGAATGACTGGTTTCGCTCCTCTGGACCAGAATTAGTCCAGTGCCGATGTCGCAACAAATGACTGAAACTTACGCGTCCTCCGCCCGGACTTGCGCCAAAGGGCGAAGCACCTTGTAGATATCCACCTCCGCCGCTATGATATGGATTATTCCCGTAGTCGGCGTCTATGTCGAGCAATCAGACATTGGCGACCAAGGACACGAAGTACGTACATTGGCTCATTGACGCGTCGCACTTCAAAGTCTCGTGATTGTATTGGTATGTTTGGTATAGACTAGAGATAGCTTATGCCGAATATGTTGTGCAGATTTTCACCATTCCTTTCCCTACTCCTTCCAGCACCTTCTTTCGCGACTCGCATATCTTCCTTCCCACAGTTTGAACAAAATCGTCACCAATCTAACAAAGTCAATTTATTGAGAAAATAGTTTCAGCCAACTCACATCATCCGTTGCCACCAGTTCTGAACATGCAGTCATGAATGCCATTCGACTTTCGGACGAGTTGTATTTTTCGCTTTTTTCAACGAGAGACGCAGATATGTCCTTTAACAGAGCAAGTCCATCCGTCTTGATCGCTTTGAAGCTCGCAACGAGCTTCAAGATGTGTATTAGTATCGTTATACCTAGTTATCTGTGAACTTACAGGTCCCAACTTATTCACTTTAACAACGGATGTTGATTTGAATCGTAAAGTTTCCACGACAAAGAGTATGAATGCCTGTCTGTCTTTAGTAATACCGCAAGTCTTACACCGATGCTTCTTGCCTCCTGAGCGAGAGTTGCACGATGCAACAATTCTGTTACAGTCATGTTATCAAACGCTACGAAAATCTTCTCCTTCACGTCTTCAAACTAATGAGTAGCTGTACATCCGCATATTTAAAACAGACCTTTAAAGTAGTTGGCAACAATCACGGGTGCCTCCCGGATTGGGGGTGGTTCCTCGTTCTTTTTGCCGTTATCATTTGAAGAGCCATTCAGCGCTTGCGCTTCTATACCCTTCAATGGATGTCCTGTTTTCAATTCAGTTTGTTTGGCAGCCTCGGCCAGCACCACGTGGGGAGGTGGGCGGGTATAATTGTGATAAGGCTCCAGCCACTCAGCCATTGAAAGTGTGTATTCAAGCAGCGATCGCTCGTCTGGAGTGAGCTGGACACCATCAACTTCATGGAAAGGAACGAATAAGGTTATTCCCACCTGATCTGGTTCGTCTGGGTTTTGAATGCGAAGGCGATCCTGAAGTGGGAGCTGTTTGCCGGGGTCTGAGCTCTGCTTCGGACGGTCGCCAATTAGTAACTTCTCTTCCACTATGTCATCAAGATCGCTCGCTTGCTGCAATACTGTTATATATAGTCTGAGGAATGCTATGAGCCACCCATTCTAGAGAAGCGTCAATCTTGTAATGAATAGTTAGCCATTTGTTGCTCACCCCCAACTGCTTCTGAAGGAACAAAGTTTGTTCGTTCAGAGATATCATCGATTGCGGCTGATAATTGGGCAGAATTGTGAAGTCGCGATTATCATGGTGAGCTAGATTTTTGTGAGTGATGTGAACTGCTAAGTCTTCCTACACTGCTTACTTCGGTCGAAAATGAATTTCAACTCAATCAATTCCATATCAACTACATCGGATGATATAAGTTCGTGAGTGAGGCGCATGCGCAAATGCTCCATTTTGATGATATCCCGTTGCAGTGAATTATCCAATCGTTCCTCGAATTCGAAAAATTCCGGTATCTAGGGGATTGACATCTCCTTAGAGTTAATAGCAACGAATGAACCTACCTGAGAGTACTTTTCTGTAGTAAATGCACGGACGATGTAGTCACCGGTCTGTAACAATGTCATGAGTATCCGAGAACAACTATGAAATTAGTACCTCCTGTGAGTTACTGAGGTATATCTGCGTCGCCTCCAAACATTCAGTGGCCAACGTTAAATCTCCTACGGATGAAAGTGAAAACGTTGAGGCCCTCGACAGGATTAAATGGGAAAGCGTATCATGCTGAATTTGTTTGACACGCAGTGCTCGATAATGTTCCAAGGCCAGTGAAGGAGCACCTGATCGATTAAACGCATTAGTTCAATTTTATGCAAGCTTTATAGTTACCTAACAAATGATACAGCCGTATCAGTATTAACCTGGATTGGAAACTTTGAGTGCTCTTGGTCAATGCAAATTCTAGAAGGGATGTAGCTCTGAAAAGATAACCCTCATCATTTGTTAAGGTCCATAACATAACAAAAGAATGTCCCGCCAGGATAGCCAAATCGTCTGCTGGCTGTAGTTCACTGCTGGGCAAATCGAGGCCAATTTCAAGGCCCAAGAGGTAATGTTTGGTATACAGAGTGGCACGCCCACTTTCTGCTTCAACCGTAACATCAGGCACCAGTAATTTGCAGCGCAAGAGCTTATATGAGTTGATGAGACGACGTAATTCCTCGGCACTGCTCTTGAAGGCGAATCATGTAATCATTTCCAGCATCAGAAATTTATCTATACGTACAAATTTCTCCGGTACTGATTCAAGGAAAGACGTCCACCTGGTAGAATCTTCGCCTACTAGGATTAGATATGGCCTGAGATCTTCGAAGCAACAAGCTTTATCGCCGAATTTCTCGAAGTATTGTTGCATCAAGTAAAGCAGTCGACTGGAGCCTTGAAGTTTTTCAGATGTCAGGAGATACCTAATCAGAAAGTCTGATACCGCTGGACATCCCATAATGTATCGCCTGCTTTTCCAATTCTAATAAACCCAGTGATCCAGAGCGATCACGTGTGCCGTCTTCGTCTGCAACCTTGGAAAATAGCTCTTCTACCCTTTTTACTGCTTTCGTGCAATTGTTTCTGTCCTCCTCATTTGGAGCAGAGCTAGATGCGAAAGGCGCGAATACTGCATCAATGACAGAAACAAACTCCAGCCAGTTACGGTCACTGTAACGTTTAAATTCCAATCAAGAGCGAAAATGGAACACTTACTTTTCAGCAATTCGTAATTCTGCTCGTTGACCCTCATCCAATATGCGACCTTGTAGCTTCCATACATGACGTCGCATTTGATTGCACACGAGACTTGCAGAACATATTGCTTTACCAATATCACTATCAACTAACTTCTGGGCCTCTTCGAGCATCTGAAGCTCTCGGAGAACCGAAAGATGTAGATAGAAACGTTCGGCGCTTAGGAAGGAAGGCGTGGATGAGGACTCCAGTAACCTGTGCGCCAATTTGTACAATAGAGATCGCATGTCAGGTGATGTACTGGGATCCTTTGCCTGAGAAAAAAAGTTGTCAAAAGGTTAACGACATAAATTATCAAGATGGAACAAACCTGAAGAATGGTGCACATCACTGTCCAGTATAAGTATCGGGAATCCTGGAACTGCTTGTGCATCTTTGTTGCAATCTATAATTTATAAAGTTAGATCACCTTTGGGACCGCCCTACGGACGCATTAGCCAATGGTATTTACCTGCTGAGCAGCCTTCCAGTTTGTCGCTCTGATATTGGCAAAGAAAGTCTGTGCACCGAGTTCCTCGTTGTTCGGCTGCTGCTTGTATGCGTCTTCGAACATCGTCACCATATCCTTTTCTATACAAGACCCGTGAGATGAAGACATCAGCTCATACAATGATGACGCACGTCGACCAAGACCTCTAAGCACATGCATCATTGCTGTAAGGACTGCATCATTAGTTGGCTTTGATTCAAGCACTTCATCACAAAGGACCAGTGATTCTTCGACTTTTTGTGAACGGACAAGCGCGAGGGCTTTTAGGGCCTATGTAAGAGAAGTGGACTTTCGAACATAATCAAGTTTAGTACAGGGAATGAAAGACCTTTAAGAGATCATTTTGGGGGTATTTTTTAAGAAGTTTGTTGCAACCAACGAGGGCAGACTTATTTGAACCCGTGTCCAGAGCATCTGACGAAGGCAGCAGATAAGACTGACTATTGCAAGAGTGATAATAATAACAAACCATAAATTGGACGGATTTGACGATCCAGAGCAGCAGCCGACATGGGTGTATGTGGATGAGAGCCAGCAATGCAATCGGTTAGTTAATAGTAAATTTGTGCGACCCGTCAATAACTTTCCTTTGGTTCCGCGTGCCTGCGTCATGGTGCCCGTCTTGCTATCTCGGTCGGTCTCTCATCCTTATTGTGTGGTCTCTCTCAGAGTCTCACATTGTGTACAGGCCTCTGGACACGCTCCTGGGGGTCTTTTCGGGTTGCCTTGCCTTCTACCTCAACGAAACTCATCCACGCACCGCGCGGCCCCCAGAGGAGAGGCTGGTGCCCTTGTTGAAGTGGAAATGGGCAAACTATCAGAAGCAGAGAATGGAACATCTTCATTCATTAAGCGTCCATTAAGCATACCACTGTATATCGCGCACTCCCTGCCTAGGCTACATGCAGACTGAAACGAATGGCTGCCTTACATTTACAAGGCTTGCTGCAACAGTTGGTTCACTATTTCCATCACGTCATGAAATGTCTTTCTCTCGCCATCCATAATTTCCGAACTGTCTGTGACTCTGAGTGATTTTAACGCGAGCCCTACAATGACACTGAGGCGCGCTGTTTCTGCATTCGCCGATTGGTGCAGCCATACGATGGTAGCAATCTGAGACGCATATAGGGAATGCACTATCCTCATGTGGTCTGAGGGTGCACTTCCCATGAGAGTAGTCAATTGCAGACCAGCTGGTGGAGTTGGCAGAGCATCTGGTGAAGAAGGCGGGTTCACTAAAGTAGTGGCTGGTAGCGATGCCTGTATCTGCAACCATTCCTCAGCACGACTAGGGTACATGCGCGAGAGTCGAGCATACCAGATTTCCGACTTTCCCCCGCTGAGTGACGAGGACGAGGACGCGGTCCGCGAAAGGCTGGACGACAACGGTCGTTGAGATGCCCTCCAGTTCTCGCGTCTGAGTGGCCATGGTGGTCACCAGTCACCCTGTCATATAGTCATACGTCGACCGCCACTTGCCACATCTTCGATCCTCATGCTGCACGACGGGCGATCCGTCCCTCTATCGCCATCCAAAGGCAAAGCCAGAGAAGAGACACGCTGGCGAACGGGCTGGTGGGACTTCGTCCCTTTGGTTGAAAAATCCCAAAGGTATGGCTCGCATATAGTTAACCCCATCGCTGCTTATTCCCCAAGGCCATTGGTTTGGTCCGAGGCATCTGTCATATTCTCTGCTCATCCAGCACGACTAGAAGTGACCGGCCGCCACTTCGCATCTTCTAAGCAGTTCTCTGTTCCACCACCTGCGGTGGTCAGTGCATCGCCCTCCCTATATGACCCACCCACATTCATCTCTCTTGCACCTGGGGACAAATTTCTCTTCGTCTTCTATCCTGGAAAGAGCACGGAGGGCGTTGGATGTATTTGGAGGCGTGGGCCACGCTTAGATGCTTGGGTCATGCTCGAAAGTTGGAAGTTTGCCGGAGCAACGCATCCGGTTGCTGTAGAATGGCTGGGTTGTCCTCGCACGGCAAGCATCTATATATCCTTTTTTTCACTCTACTGATGTGAATGAACAGTGGCACGTAGACGCGTCTGGTTCTGCCACACGTCTTCCTTCCCGTGGGCCGCGCACTCCAGTATCGAGTCCCACCCTCCTGTACATAACGTCTGACCACCGAGCGAACCTGTGCTATCTGCGATACTATATAACATCTCTCAAAATTATCAGTTGTTCCCTCGACCAAAAAAGCATCACATCTGAATTATCGCAGCCAGACCATAACACAATTTCCACCTCTAGGGAATGCACGTCAGCTGCCATTGGGCTGGCTTTTGAAGGTGAATCACATAATTGGCGTGTTCCAATATATATAACGCGAGATGCAGATGCTTCCATTATGATAGCTACTCGTCTTCGTAATCTGCCAACCAATTATCCTCGGTCGAACACTCTGACTTTAGAAGTGTCTGGAGACACGCCAGACTTGGATGGGAGAAGATCCGACTGGGAAATATGGGGAGAGGAAGAGTTAATTCACCTCTGCGAATTGCGACTCGAGTTTGATGGAGTCTTCATGTGTTCGTCGATCTCACTTTGTTGTATATAACATAGCTTCATTTGTACAGATCAGCATTACATACCAATCCTCTCCGGCCAATTCAATATCACTACCATAACCTTATCAAACTGCTGCTCGTGCCCTCTAGTCGGAGTGCAAACGCGCGAAACAGCGCAAACGTCAAACCAACATTTTACATGATTTCTGGTCACCTTGACTTCGGAGATTGTATGTCTGTTCTCTTTTTCGACGTTGCAAATTGCTTTTATGACAACAGATACGTCTACTCCGAATTCGGAAGTAATTGTACATGCATTGTCCAAGTCAACAAACGAAGACGCGGGTTCAATATGGGTTTGCTTGTTCATTGCAAGTCTGCCTAGTCTTATACTACTATGTGTAGAACGTTCCGCAAGTGGCTCTACGTGGCTTCCATCCAGAAGTTCTATGTTTCCTGTCTCCTTTCGTGACAGACGTTGGGAATGTGCTGTTGTATGTTGGTACCATGAAAACATCAGGATCAATACCGAGAAACAACAAATCCAAGAAGGTAGATGTGGGTTCTATCAAAGTTCTTAGAATGTAAGGATTTGCTATTTTCTCTGTTCTTTGTATAATCGACTGTCCACCATCAGATCTGACCTAAATGACGACGACGATTGGGGATTTTCTGCAATATCATCGACCATTGATAGATTAGGTCGTGAATGTAGGCTTTGACACTAAAAGATATCAGGACTGGTCTTACGGTTGTTAGTGCCACATAGCGCAGCAGTCTCACCAAATGGCGCTTTGGTCACTACTGTATCCCAATTGGTTCACCATGCCTCAGTGCACTCTCTGCCAAGGAGAAAGTTGTCAAGTGCGTGTTAAGCAGTATGTTACCCTTAGATATATCCTTTAACTCTTATCAGCAACACCTTCCATCCCATATAATGCTGTCACATTAGCCTCTGCCGTGTTGCTCGGACGGAGCACATCAGATATTGCGCATGTCCTATCATCGCCTTCTGTGCCCATGACCGAAGTTGTCAGCACTTTGCATTGCACAGCACAATTACTGGATAAGGAAGAAAATGGCATGTCATATTCCCAGATCGGACAATTCATGGGGATTGTTATTGAGGTGTACAAGTAAGACTGGCATAGTACGCAAGACTCATCTGACATTAGGAAAGAACTAGGATCCAACGACATATTTCTGATGACGAAAGAGGACTTGAATTGCGAGCGCAAACTCTGCTTGATATTCTGTCACTGAAGGCTTTCAATGAAGCATTCGAGGATTGTCAAGATGAAGATGACCATGTGGATCTTCGTAAGTCGTGTCAGCCTTCCATGCTAACACGAACTGATAATCGTCCCGCCGCCTGAGACAGAGTCCATTTGGCAGCTTATTGGATTATCTGAGTTCATCGTTCACTTTACGGAGAATCTCATGCGAGAATGCGTTTTATGGTGCAACCCCGTGACGAAAGACCGACAGTCATGTAAAATCTAAAGCATCGTAAAATTTGGATCCTAACGGTTGTTATAGCATTTGATGCCCCAAAACTTCTTCCCCTCGCACATCCATATGCATATGAAAATATTTGCAAGGCAGTGCATTCGGTAGCAAAACTGCGGGAGTACGTTGGTTCGTTGCCTGCAGGCGGAGAAAAGGAGGGCATCGCTAAGCAATTCCTTGTCGACCTCGTCAACAACTCTGGTATTGACTTTCCTGCTTTGGACACATTACTGGCTGGTTGCGCTTCTGAACTGACCAATCTGAATGGTGAGTGTATCGATTATCCGAAAAATGTGCCAAATTCAATACCATCATTGCCCGTAGCGGATGATTGCAGGTTGAGTCTTGCATTGTCCCAACCCGTGCCTTCGATGTACCCGTCACTGTTCAACATCATCAGAAAAATTGACGATTCAACAATTCTGAACAAATCAAAATTGTTCCTAAAACCAACGGACCTCGTTGATGGAGTCCAGCAGCTAAGTATTGGCACTGAAAGAAAGGAGTCTGAAGTAGACGTCGTTTTGAAGAAGCCTCTCGCAAAGCAAACTCCAGCATCGGTTTGCTTGCGATGCGGAGGTCTTTCTACGTTAGGAAGCGACCTGTTTAAGCCTGATATATCCATCAAATGGAGAATGTGGGAGAAGATGCAGATGCCTCGATGCATATGCTACGGTCATTGCATGAAAGCGGACTGATATTGTGGTGTATCTAAGTATGTTATAACAAGGGTTGTGCGTATGCCCTACAGCCTTGCGTCTTGTTGTCCTAAATAATGCTTAGTTGCTTCCACTATATCCGCCAGCCACTCTACGACAGTCGCCTCATCATACACATTTTTGTCCCAATAAATCCCTATGCCCAACTGTTTATTGAAGGTTGAGGATCCAACGTACAGTTCCGCAGGCCTGCAATTCAGCACAGTCCCTAATGTTTTCACCTTGATCTTCGCACGAGGGCCATTGTACATCTGCGGTACTAAATTATCAATCTGTTGGATGACGTTCCCAGTCAATTAGGTGGAACTAATGATGAGGAATATTTCACTGACATTGCCCATGCTAGATCCCCCATGAGAAATTATGAAACTACCGCCACTCTGTTCTGATACCGGGATGGGAGCTGCATCATGGCATCGCGAGCGCTCTTCGGCCCAAGTCAATGCCATTTCCCTCCCTGATTGCAGCCAGTTTGACATACGGGCTGAACCTATTTCGCTGAATAAAGGGTGGTGGATGTATTGAGCGGCTTGCTTTCTGAGTGATTTCGACCGCAACAAAAACCGACCAGGAGAAAGCAATTCGCTATAACTTGGAACCCTATCACCCGGCGAGATACGAGATGCTGCACCAAGCGGCATGAACGGCAGCCTGTAAAAGAAGAAACCTATGTTCAGGCATATGTTGTTGGCCCCTCCATTGTCATGCCACCCTCTGTCAAGGAATGGCCTTAGGTTCAAAGGGCCTGCCGTCGGCATCGGTTCTTTTTTCCGGAACTCCCACTCCTCAACACTGATCTTGCCCTGGATATACCATCGGCACAATAAACGAGTGAGCGACACCTGCCCTAATACAGGAAGAGCGTTACCGAACGTGAGTCCTAATTTTTTGCATGTTTCAACTATGATGGCAGATTCTACTTCGGTAAAAGAGTAGCCTACTACGCAAGACGTAGCAGCGGTGAATTTGGTTAGCGCAGAGTACGTCCTGGGGAGAGTATGACCGCCCTGACCGCAGTCTCGTCAGTGAGTTGACTGATTAAACATCACATAAGACTGACAACTAATTTTCTCATTCTCAACAGCCAGATGATATGGCCCATAGCGCGATGCCACCTTTGCTTTGGTCGGGATCGTTTGTTAATAGGCATTGAATCTTCTGATGCTACTGTTAAGGCCAGACGTTCTTCGAGTCTCGATATATTTTGATCGCTCGGGGAAGTTAACTCTTCTAGCAGGGACCGAATGAAAAGAAGATTCGACATCCCATCCGTGATGCAATGGGCGGCATAGAAGAGTATGTGATGATGTTGAGCATCCCGCACAAGAATGAACAGTCGAGCAAGCAAATGGTTTGATAAACAACGCTTTCCATTCACGAGCTGATCCTTGAATTCCTGCACCTCTTGATCCGATGAAAGGTGAGAAAGCTCCAGTTCACCTGGATTGATTTGGCCCAGGCTAATGTCGTTGATAACGAAAATGAGTTGCTGCCTATCATCGCACTGCCTTTCGAGGTTTGCCCCCAGGAGCGGAAATCGGTGCTTTAAACGGAGCCAAGCCTTTCCTATGTTTTCAAATGTAAAAATGTCCTCATTCTTTTGATTGCTTGTCTCAATGGCCGCGTGGTGCAGGCTATCTGCTGTTCCATTGAACTCGCCAGCCCAGTAGAAGACCTGTTCTGTAATTCCAAGTGGACGAGTATACGTGCGTCCGGCCTTCGATGGTTCGCAGTGAAGGGACCAGGGGCTCATCTTGATCAGTACTTTCTACTTAGGGCTTGACTTTTTATAACATTGCTCCCACCAGCCTACTTTCCGCATGGCATTGAGCACAAACCATGCTTTGTTCCTCGGCCAATCATGCGTTGCCGCTTATGTAACACCACCGGGCTCAAGTGGCTGCGCTCACAGTCGACAATGCCTAGAGTACCAGTCCCGTCTCTTCCAGTTTCAGGAATGTTCGGTGTACGCAAACCATCTGGTCCTACTAGCATGGCCATTATCAACGACATGAAAAAGTTGATTGGAAAATCCAAACTTTTCGTGTGCCAAGATAGTCTAGACGAAGATAGTGTAAAAAAGCGCGGTCGAGGCACGGTTAAGATTGGTCAAGGTGGAACATTGGACCCTATTGCAGATGGCGTCCTGGGTTCGTTCCATCCTCGAACATTAATCTTTTTCTCATTATCATCCAAGTTGTTGGCATCGGAAAGGGAACCAAGAAATTGAGCCAATTTCTTGATTGTGAGAAGGTAATGAAAGCCGTAAGAAAAGCATACACCTTCACATGTAGCGGTGGCTATAGGAATATCAGACTACATGTCTACTCGGTTGTGAAACAGATACGTATGACAGCGAAGGGGCAAGAGTTCGAATTGCTCCTTGGCATCATGTTACCAAGGAGAAGGTCGAATTTGCACTGTCCCAGTTCACGGGAGAGATTCGACAGACGCCTCCGATGTCCGCAGTTTTGCCTGCCATCACACAGCTCGCTAACAAATAGGCCAGCTTTTCTGCGTTGAAAATGGATGGCAAACCACTATATGAATATGCTCGTAGGGGAATCCCACTTCCTCGCCCGATCGAAGCCCGGAATGTCAAAGTTCATTCACTAGAATTACTGGAATGGAAAGGAAACGATCACGGATACCGGTGGCCTACGAAGACCTTCAGCAAAGACGAGAAAAGGGCACTTGAAATCGCGTTGCGAAGTGTAGATAAAGGAGTCAGCATGGAGGACGGGATGGATCTAAGGCCAGAGACGGACGTGCCTACTGCGTTTGTCCTGAAAATGAAAGTATCTGGCGGAACGTATGTGAGGTCCATTGTCCATGACCTTGCACATGCTCTAGGTTCAGCTGGACATGTCGTAACATTGACGCGCACGCGACAAGGCCGCTTTGTACTGGATCCGATGATGGACGTGGACTTGCCTTGTGTTCCATGGACGGTTTTTGAAAAGGCGCTAGTTGATGCGGGGGAGGCGAATGCGGATGGATGGACGGAATGGGAGCAACAGGTCATGGCAAGCTTGAACTTGGTCGATTAGCCAGTAGTTGTGGCGCGGCCGGTCCGGCAGGCGCAAATCCCGGTCCGATATGGCTATACATAAGATAGAACAATCCTGGAATTCCAATGTGTCATGGCTGCTCACAACCAGGTCTCAAGGCCTCTCAGACCTGGAATATACGCCCCAGTTCCCACTTTCTTCCTTCCCGAGTCCGAAAACCTAGGTTTGTGCTTTATACTCAATAGACTGATAAGCTTATTCACACCTTGCAGATATTCCAACGTTCGAAAAACATGTCGCTCGCGTGGCCATCGCTGGCGTAACCCCTGTTATAGCCGGAACCATGGGAGAAGCAATACATCTGTCTCAGACAGAGCGCGCGGATCTCATAATCGCTGCGCGGAAGACGCTCGACCAGGTTGGGTTGTCGACGACTCCAATCATAGCCGGGACAGGCGCAGGTAGCACGCGAGAAACTCTCCAATTGACAAGGCAAGCCGCAGTTGCTGGCGCTGATTATGTTCTCGTGATTGCCTCTGGTTATTTCTCCGGCGCATGGGGCAACAACAAATCTGCATTGAAGAGCTATTGGAAGGAGATAGCTGACAGGAGTCCCATCCCGGTTATGTTATATAATTGTGAGGTTACATGGTTCCTCTGATTCTGGCTGATCTTCGCCGCCAGATCCTGCGGCGAGTGGAGGTATCAATTTGGATTCCAACATTATAATCGAGCTCGCGTCAGAATGTCCCAATCTCTGTGGCGTGAAACTAACGTGTGTTTCTCATGTTCAATCGGGGTGACGCACATCATAATGGGATGACCAGCTGCGGCGATGTCGGTAAACTGACGAGAGTTGCCGCCGTTGTTTCCAGTCCAGATTTCAACTCGCTTCACCCGCGGAAAAATGCATTTGCGCCTTTCTTGGTCTTGGGAGGTTACTCCGACTTCATTTTGCCATCGGCTTTTTCAAATGCGCATGGTGCTATTACGGGCCTCGCGAACATTGCACCAGGTTTGTACCAGCTTTCTGGGGTCCAGCTAATAATGCTGACGGTTCTCAGCATTCAATGTCTTTGCTGCACAAATTATCGGAGGAAGCGAAAACGGATTCCAGCGTCTTGCTTGAAGCCCAGAGACTACAGGGAATAATCGCACAGGCTGATTATACCATTGCAAAAGCATCCGTCGCCGGCACGAAGGCATTGCTCGAGTGGCTGCACGGGTACGGTGGTCTTCCAAGGAAGCCCTTGGTACCCATGGACCATGTTGAGGTACAAAAATTGTGGGACCACCCTTATACGCAAGCGTTGGTTGAGCTGGAGCGATCTGTAGAATAAAAATTAATATATTGTGTTCCACATGGCGGGAATAACTTAGCATGCGGTTGTCCGCATGATGTGGAGACGGTTATCCCCGCTTCGCCTTTTTTTCATCTTTTTTTTTTCGGATAGAAATGTGTTGGGAGGTTAGCGCTTAGCCCTTTAGCGCTGGTTAGCTATATACAAAGTAACGAGTAATAAGCAGCAAGCGATCGACGGCCGCTACTAACCAAAACCGAAAAAACTTAAGTCCAAGTCGGCTATAAACAAAAGGATCCCCGCTCCGTCAACATTTATAATCTCACAGACCCGTATCGTTCCTCTCTCCAGCCAGGACGGCAGAATGGCTTGCGGGCCATCCAATCTGGCCTCATGCGCTCGTCGCCATGCCTTCTTAGTTTTTCTAAGAAGATCGGGTACCATCTAGCACACTCCCTCTAGCACGGAGTATCTCACATGTTTCATAGGCTACCGATATTTCACTGCCACGCCGCACCCGCTGAACAAGCCAGTGGCAGACAAGGAGGTGACAAGCATACCTTATTCATCGTTGACAATCGGTGTGCCGCGAGAATTGTTTCCAAGTGAACGCCGCGTCGCCATTACACCCCAGAATACCTCAACGTTGCTCAAGAAGGGGTTTTCGCGCGTCTTGGTGGAAAAGGGTGCTGGAAAAGAGGCGCAATTTCTAGACGAACATTATGCTGCCGCCGGTGCTACTCTAGTGAACCGCCAGGAATTGATGAACTCCACAGACATCATGCTGAAAGTTCGCCCTCCTCTGTTGACTGAAGAGGCTAGCCATATGAAACAAGGCAGCACTATTATTTCATTCCTTTATCCTGCACAAAATACGGCTATCGTGGATACCCTTGCATCACGAAAAGTCAATGCTTTTGCAGTAAGCCTGCCAGCGTTGCTCCCCGCAGTGATTACACTATTCTAGATGGATTTAATACCAAGAATCTCGCGTGCTCAAGTTTTTGACGCATTGAGGTGATTCTTACAATGCCTTTCCCCCATCAGCGCGTCGTTCATTCCTGCACAGTTCCATGTCTAATATAGCGGGTTATAAGGCTGTGCTAGAGGCCTCTAACCACTTCGGAAGATTTTTGACGGGACAGGTCACGGCAGCTGGGTGAGACTGAAAGATGTTGTATCACTGATTGGGATTAACCGTTTTGCATTAGGAAGGTCCTTGGTTTTGTCATGTCCATAATGATGTGAGGACTAAACTTGTCTTAGATTCAACCTGGAAAAGTTCTTATAATTGGTGCGGGAGTTGCGGGTTTGAGTGCCATTGTCACCGTGAGTTCGGCGAGTTCGCTCGGAGATTGAGAGTCGAATAATATTCCGAGTAGGCCCGAAGGCTTGGTGCCATCGTACGCGCTTTCGATACACGGGCGGCTGCTCGGGAGCAGGTCCAATCACTAGGTGCCGAATTCCTTGAAATAACAGTTGAAGAAGAAGGCAGTGGTGGAGGCGGATATGCAAAAGTCATGTCCAAACAGTACATTGAAGCTGAGATGGCTTTATTCATGGAACAATGCAAAGACGTTGACATCGTTATTACGACGGTAACCTTAAATTGCCATATTATCGCGCAGCACTGACTATTTTCACAGGCATTGATACCAGGGAAGCCTGCACCGAAGCTGATAACGCACGAAATGGTCGCAGCAATGAAACACGGATCTGTCATAGTTGATCTTGCTGCTGAAGCTGGTGGCAACTGTGAAGCGACGAGACCAGGAGAAGTACATGTGCACAATGGCGTGACAATCATCGGTAATCGATTCAAAGTATTGAATGTTATTCTCCCATTGAATCCATTTCTTCAGGCTACATGGATCTTTCGGCAAGGCTACCAACACAATCATCTACGCTTTATTCCAACAACATCACGAAATTCCTTTTATCAATGGGAGACCAGGGAAATTTCAAAATCGACTTGAATGATGAGGTCGTACGCGGATCCATTGTAATACGCGAAGGAGAGGTGCTCCCTCCTGTACCTCGCGTGATGCCACAGCCAGTGGCCCCTCCGCCCACGCCCAAAGAGGCATTAGCAGAGACATTGGCTATTACGCCATGGCAAAAGGCATGTCGTGAAATAGCTGTCGTCACTACAGGAATGGGCGGGACTGTTGCTCTTGGAAAAGCTACTGGAATCGCATTCATGGACAACTTTTTTACTTTCGGGCTAGCTGGTTTAGTTGGTTACAGGTGAGCACATGTTGCTTTCGCTACCACCACTATAATCTTTATACATCACAGAGTTGTGTGGGGTGTTGCACCAGCGTTACATTCCCCGCTTATGAGCGTGACTAATGCAATATCTGGAATGGTTGGAATCGGTGGTCTGTTCGTCATGGGTGGTGGATTCTTCCCTGGTACTATACCACAAACACTGGGGGCCTTGTCTGTGCTACTGGCTAGCGTTAATGTTGCCGGTGGTTTCATTATCACCAAACGTATGTTAGACATGTTTAAGCGTGAGTTGATCTTTCTGTCAACAGGGTGGACGCTTAACCGTGCGGTGTATAGGTCCAAGTGATCCTCCGGAATACTCCTGGTTATATTCGTTACCAGCTGTCGTATTTACCGGTGGTTTCCTGACGGCTGCAAGCACGGGGATGTCTGGGCTGGTCCAGGCTGGTTACCTCACTAGCAGCGTACTCTGTATTGGTAAATCCGGTGACCCACTCTTCTGTGTTCGTATTCTTACATGCCATCCAGCTTCGCTTTCTGGTTTGGCTTCGCAGTCGACGGCTAGACAAGGCAATATGTTGGGCATTTTAGGAGTAGGCTCTGGTATCCTAGCTTCATTGGCTGCAGTTGGATTCCCGACATCTATTCTTTGCCAATTTGCTGGTGTCGCCTCTATGGGAGGGCTACTTGGAACCGTCATCGGCCGGCGTGTGACAGCGACAGAGTTGCCTCAGACAGTCGCCCTTTTGCATTCTATTGTAGGCCTGTCTGCCGTTTTGACAAGCATTGGCAGCGTTTTGCAAGACATTGCGCACGTCTCAAATCTTCACTTGATAACAGCCTACCTTGGGGTCGTTATTGGTTTGTCCCAACTACGTTCATGCCCAATATGAGCTGACATTATTATAGGTGGCATCACTTTCACTGGTTCGCTGGTTGCATTCTTCAAACTAGCTGGGAGAATGTCCTCCAAGCCTCTCAATCTACCTGGCAAACATCTCATTAACAGCTCGCTTCTGGGAGCAAATGCAGCGGCCATGGCAGGATTCCTTACCATGGGAACTAGCACACCACTCATAGCTGCCTCATACCTCGGTGCAAGCACTCTGTTGAGCTTCGTCAAGGGTTATACAACGACGGCAGCCATTGGAGGGGCTGACATGCGTACGTATCGCCTTTGATCCAGGTCAAGTGCGACAGTGCTCACACGACATCTTAGCGGTTGTTATTACGGTGCTCAATGCATATTCGTATGTCATGCCTTTGATAAATGGAGGTCGTGCGATAATTATAATTCTACTTCAGAGGCTTCGCGCTAGTTGCTGAAGGTGAGGTAGATTAACATCACTTGATAATCATGATAATGACTGTTCAAGGTTTCATGCTTGACAATCCGCTTCTGTTAACTGTAGGGTCTCTCATAGGTGTTAGCGGATCGATTCTGTCTTATATCATGGTACGGATAATACGCGTCCCTGGAAGTATACTGATGAATCTCAGTGCGTCGCCATGAATCGCTCCCTCGTGAATGTCTTGTTCGGCGGCATATCCCCAGTATCACAGGAGACGCATAAAATTGAGGGAACGATAACTCAAACGACGGTGGATGAGACAGTTGAGGCGCTAGCGAATGCCGATAGTGTTATTCTGGTAAAATTCGTGAATCCCTATTTCTGTCCCCGCAACTAACTGTTTATAGGTGGTTGGGTATGGAATGGCAGTCGCAAAAGCACAATATGCCATTTCAGAGATTACTGCTATGCTACGGAAAAATGGAGTGAATGTCAGAGTAAGTTTGATACATCATCGGACTTGCATATAATTCAAGTGAGATATACAGTTCGCTATTCATCCTGTCGCCGGCCGCATGCCAGGGCAGTGCAACGTTCTGCTGGCCGAGGCGTCAGTTCCGTATGACAGTAAGTCACGTTGGACTTGGCATACACGTGTATGCTTTAATTACCATGTTTGCAGTCGTATTCGAGATGGATGAGATAAACGACGACTTCAAGGACACGGATCTCACACTTGTCATTGGAGCAAATGATACTGTCAATCCTATAGCGTTGGAGCCGGGTTCTGCTATCGCTGTACGTGTTGACCGTTTCCTATTAATATAACATAATAAATACATTGAAAATAGGGGATGCCAGTGTTGCACGCGTGGAAGAGTAAACAGGTGATTGTGATGAAGCGAGGATTAGCCAGTGGTTATGGTGCGTGTCAAAGCTTTCACCTATATAACCGATCAACATCTGTCATTGACAGCGGACGTGCCAAACCCTATGTTCTACATGCCAGGCACGAAGATGTTATTTGGCGATGCGAAGGAGACTTGCGATGGTGCGTGTGGTACTTGTGCTGACCTATTCTATTGATACCAACCTATTTTTGCAGCAATCAAACGAGGGCTAGAGGCAAGAAATTGAGAACGTCTCTGAAAGTTTTTGGATAGTTGTGTATAGACTGAATGTACTGTTGCTGATTTACATGTGATGTAAGGAATTTTGTTTTCCAGTCGGGCACGTAGGGATTGTTCTCTAAAGCGTCCATTGACAAGGGTATAGCAAATGACATAAGTATACCAGCTGTGACAAAAAATATAGCGGTTGGCCAGCCTGGGAGAATAAGAAATGAAGACCAGGTCCATAACCAAGCCTTGGCATTCACATAACTATCGACAATTAAGATCTGGCCTAACTAAACGGACACAGTCGCCTGAGTCCGTAGATCCCGATGGATCCGAAAGAGACGGCAATGACCATAGGGAGCTAGATGACGACACCGTTGACAAATTTGGCTTCGTTGGGACTGGTGTTGCAGTTCGGGGCGAAAGTAGGTCTTTTTCGTTTCGGGTAATGGAAAGGGGAAGGTGCCACCCGCCCATGCCTGTGCTATCCTTGGCAGATAACACGAGGCTCATATTACCGACGATACGCTTTGGTGGCTGGTTATATAGCCAGGTTGCGACGAGGACGATGGTCGAACCAAGTACGAAAGTGACCGTGAGGGTAAAATCGAAAAGCGCGACGGACGCAAGGAAGGAGAGGACGATGCTGAGACTAGTCGCAAACCCCTTCAAGATGTTATCAGAGTATTTGATGACCATGGCCGTCACAAGTCCTCCTAGGACCTGGACTGCCACCGTCGCCCACGCCCAAGGTCCAAAATTGTGGAACAAGGTAGAAATCCAAGTCGCTCCCGACTCAAGCCCGGCATTTTGAGCATGGGATATGATGATGGGAGTCAGAGCAGGAAGGAGAGAGAAAAGTGATAGCTGGACATTGCGAACCCAGAGATTGGTCTGGGTATTTTTCAGAACCATCTCAAAGTAGACACCGGCCAGACCCGAGGTGAAACATGCTAGAGCGACGGCGGAAAAACCTTTCAAACCGTTCATGGCGAAAGATTCTCCAGCCAACGAGCTCGCTGCGGAGATAACCTTTGACGTACTGGCTTGTAACTGGACAATTCCAACACCTATCGCGAGGAAAAAGAGGGCCAGCCATTGAACTTGAGACAGTTTGCGTCGGAGAAGTAACACAGAGAAGCCGGCAGTGGTCAGAATCTTCATCTGATACGTAACTTGAAATGTCGCAGCGTCCAAGTTTGACGCTGCGACGTATTGTAGATTATTTTGAATGACTTAAAAGCATTATCAGACAGGAAATTGCGCAAAGCGAGAGAGATACCGTATAATATGGCTGGAATTGAAAGTTTCCAACAATCTGGGCTGAATATTTCCTTGAATAATTTACGGAGACGGCAGGAGACCACTCTGGGACTCCAATGGCCGACAAGAACATGATGAGGTGCCTGACCTGTATCATGAGCATAGATGGTGGGGTCGATACGAGTGAAAGCAATCGTGAGGGATATGAGACCCTTTAGAATCTCGTTCATGAGCACGGCTGTCGCGGCAGAATAAGCGCGTGATGGGGGGGTCGATATGCGGGAATAGTGCATGATGAGCGTAAGCGCGGAATTCTGTACAGCCAGGGTGACCAGGCTGAGGAGGGTGCATGTTAATGGTTGGGCACTGGGAGCGTAGGGTCACATACGAGATATACTTGAGCGGGACGCCCCATACAGACGGCAAACCTGGGCCGCTGTCGGTTGCAAAAACAAGATCTTCGTCGTGGCGGGTGTCTGGAGCTCTAAGAATCCAGCTTAGCCGCAGAGCAGGCGAGGAAGGGTGCTTTGACATGGTGCCAAGGAGAAATCTGTTGCTGCGCACAAGGTTCACATCACCACAGGCAAGGGGTGATTTCATGATGCTGAAATAGCAACAAAATATAATTTCATGTTTGTTAGTATAAAATGATTACAAAATTCAGAGAAATGTTACATTTTAGGTACAAGCTTCTGATATAATTCCACAACAATGAAACTAAGGTATTTCAGATAGGCTCAAACATATAAATGTTTTGTGTTAGAAGAAGCTGTAAATGTAACATTAACATTTCTGCTCTAGTTTCTAATCTCTGCAAGGGGCAATTTCATGATAACTGAAATAGAGCCAAAATAGCAACAGAATAAATAATTTCATGCTACTAGTTACCTTGCTTGCAAGGTCTTCCCCCCCCCATAATTGTGGAGCTTGTGGTATATCTTTTACCACACTTAATCTGCTCCCCTGTTTTGCTCCACAAAACAGTAGGCATAGAAGTGTAATGCAAAATGTACTTTGTCTACATGTGAAACATGCCCACTCATGCTCACTGGTTGTTCCTGCTCACTCAATGTTATGACTTGATGATTTTTCTGGACTTTTTCTATATTTTTCTCTATTTTATATGGACACATCATTGGATTAAGAAGGATGCACTCACCCCTATGTGAGATGGTCAAGGATTAGGTCAGCCAGGGGTTGGATGCTAAGGATTGTAAGGGGGAGTTTGGAGTGGTCTAGAGTGGTTTCTGTTGAACAATCTTCACCCCAAATACCCCTAAGTATAGCCCTCAACATGGCTATCACTGGTTTGACCCTTGGAGGGTTTTTCTTTTTCTTTTATTTCTTTATTTATGTATATTAGAATACAGTCAAATACACAAACATGTACATACAGTAAAAGTGTATATAAGACCAGTAGATATTCAATATATGTTTAGTTGCTCTTTCTTGCTCCCCAGCATGTGAGTATCTCCACTCTATGAGTGCAAGACCTGGAGAGGTCTCTGGTTACTGTCATTGACAGTGATACAATACTCTTGTCATCATGGACATATGGCTCATTGTTCATGACAGTGATGACCACTGAGACAAACTATGTCTGATGGACATACAATTGCTGCTCAACAGTTTTGTTGCTGCACATGCATGGCCTTCAGGTCATGTGGTCTGTTGCACACAGACCATGGGTTGAGGTATATAAGGTGGTGTGTTGTAGGTAGGAGTTTCTAAGACTCTAGATAGTTTGCTCTCACCCAGCTTGTGTACTTGTCTACTGTGTCAATTCATATCTCTCCTCTTTCATCATCTTTAATGAGGGTTGTGATTGTGTGGGATTAGTCCTAACACTCAACAGTACCAGTGGGATTGTAGATTAACAATGAATCTCTGGACAGTCAACCCACACTGGTGATGCCAGGAAGTTAACATTCAAACTCTGACATATAAACATTTACACCACACATTCAACATCAATTAATGAGGTCTTTACACTGCCCCCCCTATTCTGTGTGGAATCCACAGAATCTGCATGGATTCCACACTGTCCTAACATCTAATAGAATGGCAGTACCATTCCACACAGAATCTGTGCTGATTCCACACTGATTCTGCATGGAATGGTGGAATTTCCACAGAGAGTCCAAGTGGACATTCTGTGTGAACTATTTTTTGGCATATGCCATAGCATCACAAGCTTACAACAGTGACATCATGCATCACCATTGTGACGTCACAGGTCACAGGTCACAGGTCACCTCCCACCATACCATTACATTACACGTCACCCTCCCAATGCCAACACTGCCACTCATGGCTTGCACTTGATGATTGCAGCACGATGCTGCCACCACTTCACCACCAAAATCAAGGAGTGGGTGCAAGCGAGCAATATTGGAGGCATCAGAGCAATCCACAAAAAAACGGAATGTGAAGAAGCAATGTGCTGACGAGGATGGAACCAAGGGCTCCCAGTGCACACACAATTCATTGGGCAAGCACATACTTACTACCCCAGCAGGACAATGACCATGCATGGGAATGAGGAAGAACATGAATCAGCAAGGGCACCAACCAGGTATGTTCAGTGTCAGATTTTTTCTTTTCTGATATGTTTTACCCTACCACCCTGCCCACCATGCTGCTATGTTTTGCCAACACCCTGCCCCTCCCATGTCATGTGTCACCAACCACCCTCACCACCCAATGAACCACCATTCCACCCACCACCACAATTCACCACACCACCCTGCCTTTCTGCCCATCATGCCACACCATGTGTTGCACCACACCACACATTGCACCATGCCACACATCACACCATGCTGTGCATGCCATGCTGCACATCACACCACACCACGCATCATGCCACATTGCACATCATGCCATGCCACCAACCACCCTCACCACCCAACAAACCACTGACTAGGTACATTGGCTCACTTTTCAATTTTACATGTATATCCTCATTGGTTTACTCCCACCATGGCTTTCTGTTCATCACACCATGCCACCCACCATGCCACCCACCACTGCAAACCACACC
Source organism: Amanita pallidorosea (assembly GCA_023014475.1). Taxonomy (NCBI): domain Eukaryota; kingdom Fungi; phylum Basidiomycota; class Agaricomycetes; order Agaricales; family Amanitaceae; genus Amanita; species Amanita pallidorosea. The sequence goes on along the minus strand of JAEBUS010000003.1, from coordinate 855,869 downwards.
ACCCTGCCATTCCACCCATCATGCCACACCACACATCTGCCATGCTGTGCATCACGCCATGCCACGCCTCATGCCACGCTGCACATCACGCCATGCCACACATCACACCATGCCACACATCACACCACACCATGCATCACACCACGTCACCTATTGCGATTCACCATGCCAACACACCATTCCACCTGCCACACTATGCTGCCCACCATGCTGCCCACCCTGCCACCATGCCAATCTGCCCACCACCACAACACCACCATGTCTATGTTACATATCTTACATACCACCTTACTGTATATATATATGTATCTTGTATAATTAAATTGCTTTAAACTACCTGCTGTTGTTAGGATTGCAATCCTAGCCCCTCAATTTCAGTTTACTCTACAGTCATCTGGGATGACTGCTATACACATTATAATGGGCCAGGGGCCTTATGAGACACTATGGGACACCAACAGTTGAGTCAGCGCATGGGAGTGCTCACCAGAGGGCAAGACAATGGTTGGAGGAACCATCCAATACTATATACAGAAGGACAGCTGGACTAGGAAGGTGGATTGCCACCTTGATGGCATCACACTTGGCATCAGTGCATCAGGAGGATCAGCGCATCAAGCCATCACACATCAGACAAAGGTGCAAAACAGCATCAGCAAACTTGGGGTTTCCCCACAGTGCCCACAGTGTTGCAGGACTGGCAGACAAGTCACAGACTTCAAGTAGAATGTTTGCAGAAACCTGCAGTGCCCACAGTGCCCACAGTGAATCTGCAGTGATTTTGTAGTAACCTGGCAGTGAATTGGCAGAATGTTTGCAGACAGCTGCAGTGCCCACAGTGCCACAGTACTGACAGTGCTGACAGTGAATCCACAGTGACTGCAGTGAACCTGCAGTGATTCTGCAGCAAGCCTGCGAGACCTGCAGTGACCTGCAGTGAATCCACAGTGATCTGCAGTAATTCTGCAGCATTTCTGCAGAGACCTGCAGTGAATCCACAGTGATCTGCAGTAATTCTGCAGCAATTCTGCAGTGACCTGCAGTGAATCCACATGATCTGCAGTAATTCTGCAGTGACCTGCAGTGGCCTGCAGTAATCTGTAGAGACCTGCAGTGACCTGTAGTGGGCTGCAGTGAATCCACAGTGATCTGCAGTAATTCTGCAGTGGCCTGCAGTAATTCTGCAGAGACCTGCAGTGGCCTGCAGTGACCTGTAGTGGCCTGCAGTAATTCTGCAGAGACCTGCAGTGAATCCACAGTGACCTGCAGTGAATCCACAGTGACCTGCAGTGAATCTGCAGTGACCTGCAGTGAATCCACAGTGACCTGCAGTGAATCCACAGTGACCTGCAGTGAATCCACAGTGACCTGCAGTGACCTGTGACCTGCAAGTAATTCTGCAGAGACCTGCAGTGAATTCTGCAGAGACCTGCAGTGAATTCCACAGTGATCTGCAGTGACCTGCAGTGGCCTGCAGTACTGCAGAGACCTGCAGTGACCTGTAGTGGCCTGAGTAATTCTGCAGAGACCTGCAGTGAATCCACAGTGATCTGCAGTGACCTGCAGTAATTCTACAGTGACCTGCAGTGACCTGTAGTGACCTGCAGTAATTCTGCAGAGACCTGCAGTGGCCTGCAGTGGCCTGCAGTGACCTGTAGTGGCCTGCAGTGAATCCACAGTAATCTGCAGTGACCTGCAGTGGCCTGCAGTAATTCTGCTGAGACCTGCAGAGACCTGCAGTAATTCTACAGTGACCTGCAGTGACCTGTAGTGGCCTGCAGTAATTCTGCAGAGACCTGCAGTGAATCCACAGTGATTGCAGAGACCTGCAGTGGCCTGCAGTAATCCTGCAGAGACTGCAGAGACCTGCAGTGACTTGCAGTGACCTGTAGTGGCTGCAGTGAATCCATAGTGATCTGTAGTGACCTGCAGTGGCCTGCAGTAATTCTGCAGAGACCTGCAGTGACCTGTAGTGGCCTGCAGTAATTCTGCAGAGACCTGTAGTGGCCTGCAGTAAGTCTGCAGAGACCCGAAGTGACCTGCAGTGACCTGCAGTAATTCTACAGTGACCTGCAGTAATTCTGCAGAGACCTGCAGTGAATCCACAGTGACCTGCAGTGAATCCACAGTGATCTGCAGAGACCTGCAGTGGCCTGCAGTACTTCTACAGAGACCTGCAGTGGCCTGCAGTAATTCTGCAGTGACCTGCAGTGACCTGCAGTGACTTGTAGTGGCCTGCAGTAATTCTGCAGAGACCTGCAGTGAATCCACAGTGACCTGCAGTAATTCTGCAGAGACTGCAGTGAATCCACAGTGATCTGCAGAGACCTGCAGTGAATCCACAGTGATCTGCAGAGATCTGCAGAGACCTGCAGTGCTCTCAGACTCTGCAAGACTCTGTGGGACTCTATGGGGACTCTGTGGGACTCTGTATCAGCACTGCAGCTGTCTGCAATGACTTGTCAATTGGCTAAACATGAATAACTTATGAACCACTGGTTGGAATCGTTTCTGCCAGGAACGAAAGTTGTGCGCCTTCTTCCATACTACAACTCTTGTCACACACTCAAGCCTGGAATTTGTAGATCTTGACTCAGAAAATAGGATTTAGTTGAGTGAGAGCAGTGGCAAGACTAAGTCCATGGATAGGATGTAGGATATATGTCTTTTTGAGACCAACATAACAATGCCAGTTTTGTGTAATGGTTTGTATCGCTTCAGCTGTGCTCTAAGGTTGTGAGTTCAATCCTGGTCATTGGCAAGTTATTTATGTTCATATATTACCTAATTGACCAGAGTCCACAGCATCCTGCAGAGTCCCACAGAGTCCCACAGAGTCCCACAGAGTCTTGCAGAGTCCCACAGAGTCCCACAGAGCCTGGAGAAAAGGTATATGTTCTGTGCAGTACTGCCACAGTCTGCTGGCAGACTGTGGCAGTACTGCACAGAACATATACCTTTTCTCCAGGCTCTGTGGGACTCTGTGGACTCTGCAAGACTCTGTGGGACTCTGTGGTGCTCTGTGCCTTATTGCACAGTTTTTTACTTGGATTGCCACAGACTGCTGCAGACTGTGGCAGTACTGCACAGAACATATACTTTTCTCTAGGCTCTGTGGGACTCTGTGGGGTTCTGTGGGGTTCTGTGGGGCTCTGTGGCTTGTTGGAACAGTTTTTACTTGGACTGCCACAGACTGCCTGCAGACTCCCACAGACTGCCACAGACTGCCTGCAGACTGTGGCAGTACTGCACAGAACATATACCTTTTCTCTAGGTCGTGGGACTCTGTGGGTTCTGTGGGGTTCTGTGGGCTCTGTGGCTTGTTGGAACAGTTATTTACTTGGACTGCCACAGACTGCCTGCAGACTCCCACAGACTGCCACAGACTGCCTGCAGACTGTGGCAGTACTGCACAGAACATATACCTTTTCTCTAGACTATGTGGGACTCTGTGGGACTCTGTGGGGCTCTGTGGGGCTCTGTGGCTTGTTGGAACAATTATTTACTTGGACTGCCACAGACTGCCAGCAGACTCCCACAGACTGCCAGCAGACTCCCACAGACTGCCAAGACTGCCAGCAGACTGTGGCAGTACTGCACAGAACATATACCTTATCTCCAGGTCCTGTGGGCTCTGTGGTACCTCCAGTGCTGCAGAGGCCTCTGCAGAGAGCCCCCAAGTTTGCTGATGGATTTGGTCATATCTCAGCCATTTCTGATGGCTTCCCTTGAATATAGGATCATTTGATAGCTCCTTCTAAGACCGTTCTTGACATGTTAACCGTTTGGCACCGCGCATGCTTGATCCTGCCTGTAAACATAAAGCTGAGTCACACCATGTGTTTTATATCATATCTCCCCCATTTCTTGACAGTTTTCCTTCAATCTTACACCGTTTGAAGTGCTCTTGACACTCTTTCTTGTTGCATTAACCGCTTGATGCAGTGCGCCTTCGTTCTTTTGTTTTCTATCAATCTCTGCATCAAAACTGTTTTCATCATATCTCAGTCGTTTCTCAATGGTTTTTTTTTATTCCTGCATCGTTAGAAGCGCCTCCTACTGTTGTTTTTAGCGCAGTGACTGCTTTATACATTGCACATTCATTTTTTTGTTATTCCAAATCTGTATACTCAGGTACTGGGTTTTCCTGTTCTTTAGTATTGTAGGTCCAGGTTTGCATGTATTCTATCAAATACACATATATAAAAGTTTCCCTTGGAATTTCAAGTTATGAGTGGATTGTGATAAAATAGGCTAGGTATCATTATGTCTCATTGCTTTAATTACCCATCCTGGCCAAAAGTGTTTGCAATGCATCAGATTTCCTAGGTGCAGAGAAAATGCTTATAAATACAACATACTTTGAGTGAAACTGACCATGGATGAGTGAATGTATGCCAGGACTCTGCTTCAAGGACTGTAAGTCATGCTGAATTGGTGCAGAATCAGGTGGAATCAGCTATGAGGATGGATTAATTGCACCACTATTTCAAAAAACATTGTTTAAAATTGTGCTCCTGTAAAATGGTTGTGGTGATGGAATTGTCACAGGAATACTGTAAGTCCACACACTACTATTGCTTAATTTATATTCATGAGTTTCAGTATTGTGGCTATTTGAATTGTACTAGTGACTTGCAGAATGCACAAGGAGGTATATATTGTGCATTTCATGAAAACTTGGTTGCAGATTGTGTCATGTCACAGGTTGCAACAGTGTTAAAATACAAGGTACACAAGCATGTGCACAACATCAAGGAATTGGCAAGGGCATGTCATCAATCACAGAAGAAATGTACTGGGGGTTACAGAAGGGCCATGAGAAGGTTTGGATGAGACATGGCCTTGGATGCCTGCTGCGATCAAGCACAGCAACCCCATGATTGTTGAATGACCTTCACCCTGAATACCCCTAAGTATAGCCTTCAACATGGCTATCACCGGTTTGACCTTAGAGGGTTTTTCTTTTTCTTTTTATTTCTTTTATTTATGTATATTAGATTACAGTCTATTACACAAACATGTACATACACTAAAAGTGTATATAAGACCTGTAGATATCCAATATATGTTCAGTTGCTCTTTCTTCCCTACCAGGATGTGAGTATCTCTACTCTATGAGTGCAAGACCTGGAGAGGTGTCTGGTCACTGTCTCTGACAGTGATACAATACGCTTGTCATCACGGACGTATGACTCTATGTCTAACGGACATATGAGCTCATCATTCATGACAGTGATGACCACTGAGACAAACAATGTCTGACGGACATATGATTGCTGCTCAACAGGTTATGGGCCCCAGTAAGCCCATCATTGTTGTCAAACGATGACAAAACATGTCTCAAGGACATAATCAACAACGATGAAAAAAATTTCATTTTTCAAAAATTTTACTTTCATGAAACAAAGACACTAATAAAACATGTTTCATAGATAAAGAATATCATATACTATGTTGTCCTCCAAGACCTCCACTGGCATTGACTCTATTAACACCTTCACCAGTATTGACTACCATGTTTGGGCAGAAAGGATGAAGTCCTATCTCCTTCATATTGGATCCTGGTCTATCATCAATCTCTCATTTCCAAAACCATCACCTCCCGCTGATCCCGCTACCGTTGCAGTCACTGCAGAATATAGAAAAGAACTCCGAGAATGGCAAAAACTCAACAATTCTGGTCTAGGTGCCTTATGTCTCAAAGTCTCAGATTCTATTAGGCGACACATCGCTACTGATGATCAACTTCTATCAGCATGGAATACATTGCAGACAAGTTATAAAAGGACTACTCCAGCACTCATTTTTGATTGTTTTCAGAAAACAGTCAAATTTCAACTTTCAGGGAAAGATCCCGTACCTGAAATCGAAAGACTCGGATCTTATTTTGCACAGCTCACAGAGGATAAAGTTGAGATCCCAGACTTTATGCAGGCTCTCATACTCGCAGCCGCTCTTCCCAAAGAATGGACTGCAGTCTCCATGGCTATGTTCCAATTATATGGAACAGAAAAATTTACCTTCAAAACCATCTCTGATTCCATCATTGGAGAATATTGGAGGAGTTATGCCATGAGACAGCAATACAATTCCAGGGATAAAGCAAACAAAATCAGTGGAGTAAAAAGGAAGGAAAAAGATGTGACATGGAACAATCAGAAAAAGGATGACAACAATCAGCATCAGGGTTCTGACAAATCCAAAGAACAAAGACCTTGCCCTCACAAGGGTTTCAGAGGCAAGGGAAAGAAACGTGCCCAAGAAGCAGATGTTCCTCCTGAGTCTGATCAGGAGCATAATGCCATTGAGATTGTATCTCCGGCTCTTTCTATTGCAGCACAAAACATACAAAACCACATGTTTCCACCAGCTGCCCAATTTACGGGTCAGTCACAAACCCGAAAGGGTATATGGAAATGGTCTAATGAGACCAGAACACTCACTGAACACATCAGCGTCACACCTATGATGGAAACATTAAAAATACCCGATACCGTTGATGGACTCAACCTCCAAACCAACCCTAAACCAACAGAGGTGCTCGGGCGCTCCTTCAGTGACTGATCGAAGGCACATGAGGGGTGTCGAAGGGGATTGAGGTGATCAAGACAACCTAAAGCGACTGCTGCGAGTGGAGAGGCCTGCTGAACTGCACTAGACAGTTGGGACACTGGGAACGCTAAAGAATGAAGGGGGCGAAGATACTGAGAGGACAAGGCAATAATGGCTAGACAAAGGTCGCAAGAAGGCTCGAGGCGCAAAACTAGGCTTGACACAATGAGGGGACAGCTGGGTAGGCTCGAGGGACACGAGGGAAGCAAGGGAATGGGCTTAGAACGAAACTCTGAGAGGGACAACTGGGGGGAGCTATCATCTGGTCTCGTGTTCTTGTTGTCTTTTTTTTTTTTTGTGCTATACAGGATATCTATATATAAGTGGGGGGAAAGCAATGCAAAAGGGGGTGTGCCTGAAGCTAAAAATAACCTATGATCGAACTGGCAATGAACTAATGACGTGGAGCAAGTGAAACATATGCTGTGCAAACCATGACATGCAATCCTGATGGAAACTGGGCTTCGTGCAACGTTCTAGACTGTGTCTGGGGTCTCTAGGGAGCTGAGGGACCAATAGGCGACGAATGGGGAGCTGCTGGCAATGGGACAAGGGTCAATTGAGGGGCTTGGATCCTTGGATGGCTTCGAATGGCTAAAGCACCAAACGCGCTGGCATGCTCTTGGTCTGAGGAACACTACTTGATCTCTGGGCAAGTTCCGAGATGTTGATCGAAGGTGGGCTAGTGCTGCTAGGCTTGAACAAGTGGATTGAGGTCGCCAATCACTTTGAATGTGTGCTGAGCTTCGTAGCTGCTTTGAAACATGTCTGGTAATTGTCGCAAACAACGCATAGACTTGCTGGATGCTCATCACGTCACAAGGATGAAATATCTTTTGAACCCCTCCGAACAAAAAAGATCTGACATAGATCTTGAATATTCTACTGTGGAAATCCACAAGACATTTTAGAAGAAACATTATTCGAGGACAGTGATAAAGATTATGACATCCCAATGGATCCAATTTTGATGATGATGCTGTAAGCCTCAGTGATGAGTTAAGTCATTCATTTGTCATAGAAAAACTACTAAATGCTTTTCACAGCAAAATGGTAGTGTAAATGTATATAACAAATACATTATTTTTCTCATTGCAATAATTGTGTGAAATGTAAAGAAAATGAGTCGTCATGGATATTAGACTCAGGAGCATCATTGCATTTTACACATAACCAGAATGATTTTCTATATTATTGATAGCTAATCGATAAAAGGTTTGTACAAACTGCTGCTAAAGGAAAACTCTACAGATACTAGGTGTAGAAGCCGTCATGATCAAAATTACTGTTAATGGAAAAGCAGATATAAAATTGATTAGGCCAGTCTTTTATATTCCTGATATGGATACAAGACTACTCTCCATGGAACCTTCCTAAATCAAGGATATTCCTTTCAGGAAATAAAGATCATATGATTAATTAAAGAATCTTCAATAATAAGATTCTCACCACATGAAAAAGACAAACCATATACTGGTTAGATCCAAAATTCATAATGATTCAATAATGTTGTGACACAAAAACCTGATTTTCATATATGGCATAAACAATTGGGACATCCACAAGATGAAGTAATCTGAAAAGGAAAAATTCATTTAGACGGATTCCCAAATATTCCAGTTCCAAAACAGAAACAAATATGTTCAGGATGCAAAAGGAAAAATGTGAAGTAAATCATTTCCAGAATCACAAAGTAGAGCATTGTCTCCTTTTGATTTAATACATTCAGATCTTAAAGAAATCTCAATGATATCATATCACAAATACAAATATTTTGTGACATTCATTGATGATTTCTCTGGACATTTATGGATTGGTTTATTAAAAAAGAAATCTGATACGGAATCTTTGCTAAAACAATTTGTTGCATTAATAAAAACAATATGGAATATTGCCAAAGAAATGGCATTTTGATGGGGAAGTGAATTCACCAAAAGTAAAAAATATCTCAAGATCTTGGTATTGAGATCCACAAATACTTCCATATATGTCACAGCAAAATGGCAGAGCTGAACGAATGAATCAAACTATTTGGGAAAAGTCACAATCCCTTAGATTCAATGCATGCTTACCACAATCATGGTGGGAATTTGCACTTGAACACACAGTGTACCTATATAATAGGACTCCCATAGCTCACAATAGATGGCAGACACTGTATTTTCTTATTGAAAAGAAAAAACCAAATGTATCAGACTTGTGAGTGTTTGGATGCCAAGCTTATGTATATATTCCTGCTGAACGCAGACAAAATAAACTTGAAGCCAGATCTAAGATGATGATCTTTCTGGGATATAAAAATGGAATGAAAGGATATAAATTTATGAATCCTGAAAATAATACCATTTTTATGGGAACAACAGGAGTTTTTGATGAAACAAAATTTCCAAAATGTCGAAATTCTGATCTAATTCCAGCACTTAACACTCCCCCACCTATCCTAGTGGAATCCGAGCTCAGTCTGAGTTCAGTCCGAGTAAGTCAAAAAGGTGCTAAGAATCCAAGTAGAATCCAGTCCATTCCGAGCTCAGTCCGAGTTGGGAACTTTCACCATTCAATCCGACCTGAACTCGGACTGAACTCGGACTGAACTTGGACTGAACTTGGACTGAACTCAGATTGAACTCAGATTGAAGAAGACTTTTGGACTTCTGGAGCCCAAATCCTGATCTCATCTTGCAAGTTGCAGTCTCAACATCTTATTGAGGATGTTCTGGGTGCATTATACCATGTTTACATATGTGTATCAATGTACATATGAACTCTCATATGCAAGGGTCAATCCTCAAATAGTTCTTCAGGATCATCTGTGTTCATCTGTAATCCTTGTCTTTTCACCACCTGCCTTGTGTGGTACATAAGCATGCAGTGTAAAAACCAGTTAAAGTTCCAAGAATTCATTCTTCTCAAGATTGGGTCAAAGCCACCTAGCCATGCATTCAGTTGCTCACATGCTTGTGTATTGAATGCACACTTGTAATATGGCCTGTCTCTTTCATCTGTCTCCACATAAACCAAATTAGGAGCTGATCCATCTAATGGTGCTGGGTTGCACCATTTGCGACATAACAAATCTGAAGCACGGTGGTTTATATAGTGGAAAGAGTCAACTATAAATCTGCTGGTGTTTTTCCAACTCTCCCATGACCCATTTGCAACACTGGCTCGGAGCACTACACAAGCCTTATCAATGCATATATATGCTGGCCTGTTTTCATGTCTTGGATAAACCTGTTGGAGGAAGTTCAATATGTTTCTGGGTGATTCTGCCTTTTTGAATTTGTCCCATGCAATGACAACACCACATGGGGCACAGATAGTCTCAACACAGTAATAACGTGGAGGTTTAAAGAGTTCTCTGATTGTTCTTGCAGGATTCTCTTCTGTATCTTCTGTATCATGAGGCTGTTGTACATTGTCATTTGCAGGTACCCATGGCCATGTTTCATCTTGTCTTCTCATAGCTCTCCTGTATCCTCCAAGGATATTTGTTCTATGATTAATCAAATGTCTTTGCCACCTTCCTTGGTGCTGTGGACAGGCCTGTGTACCTTGTACTTTAACACCATTGCAATCAGTAACATGACATAATCTCCCAGCCAAATTCTCATGAAGAGCACAGTACACTCCACCACGTGCATTCAACAAGTCACCAGTACAATTCTGGTAGCCACAATACTGAAAATGCATAAGCAAGTGTAACTTAACATTATAAATGCATTGACTTACAGTATGACCCATAACAATACCATCCATCACAATCATCTTTACAGGAGCACAATCCTCAACTACAATTGTCTGAAATTGTGGTGCAATTGATGTATCCTCTGCACCAACCATGGCTGAAGGGTCTACACCACCAGCATTAACAGACTGTTCTCTGTATTTTTGAGTGCACTCATTGCAACTGTGCTCCAATGAGCCTTTAATAATACCACCATTCCCCAGAAGTGCAAATGCTTGTCTTGTGACATCATCAATTGGCAGGTTATCTGTCATTGTCACATTTATGTTTGACTCAGCTGCTACCATCCGTATTGACTCTTGTATGAAGGCTTGCCAGATTGTTCTTCTTGTCACCTTTACTGACTCAAATGTCATGTTAATAAATTGTGCATAAGTGGCTGCTGATGCATGAAAGCTATAAAGACCACTCATAACAGCTGAGGTAAACAATCTGTCAACCCATAAGTTCTGCCCAATCTTGACATATTTGGCTGAATTCAAATATACCCTGTCACATGAGTCTTGCAGTTGTCTGGGAGCACTTTCATGATCTGCATAATAGACTGATTTGCAAGATGGGCAATATCCACTGAGCAGAGGCACTTGCTCATATGCAATGAAGTTTTTAACTAGAGTAACCAAAGGAATGTCCCTTGGTCTTGTGTGTTGAAGTAATGCTCTAGGATTACATGCTATAGTTTCACAGACAACTGAGTCTGGACAAATGATATGTACTGGTAATATTTCCTTGTTTGAGACTGGTTTCAACTTTCCAATGAATTTCCCTCTCTTATTATAGGGATGTAGCTTAAGAAGTTTAGCAAGAGCATCAAGCTTGAAGCTGAGTCTTATGTTGACTTTATCATCATTGTCATCACCCTTTTCATTTGGAAGAAGTGGTTGTCCTCTTCCCCTGTGCTGAACTGCACGTGATAAGCATTTTATCCAACCAGTAGTCACATTGGCAATTTCCCCACCATACTGTGGGTTTTGTTGTCGTGCATGGAGACTGAGAAGTGTAGTGTTTTCTGTGACAGAGAATAGAATCATAAGTACAGTTGATAGAGATATTGCTGAGTTGAAATTATTCTCCACAAACTTGCAGAATGTTTGGAATTGGATGTCTGGGAAAGGCTGCTCTGTTCTTGCTGCAGCTGTGGGGATTAAGCCCATCATCCAAATCAACCACATATAGATTGATAGTCCATTCAGTATGCATAGCATAGATTCTTTACAAAATTCAAGGAAACTACAAAATTTGCATATGATTCAAGTGATAAGTATGGAGCTTACTTCTTTCCAGATTTCTTCTTAGACCCTTTCTTCCTTGTACTCCCATCTCCCTCATTGGAACCTACATCACTCTGAGTCACACTTTGCTTCTTCTTTCCCTTCCTACCTCTGGATTCATCTTGCTCCTTAATATATGCTGCCAAGTCCATAAATGTGTAGCCAGAGGACTTCTGGAAACCCCAAACTTCTACATCATCAAGGGCATTATCCCCTCCCTCCAACCACTCCTGCATCTTGGGGTAATTAGCCACATTGGCAAGTTTCTTGACATGTGAATGCCACATAGATGGAGAGACAAATAACTTGATCAACTCTGTAATGGTAGGCTTCTTCTGGGCAGGCCATTGCCCCTGAGATACCATGGAATCCACTGTATGCTGGGCCTGAACAAAGGCCTTGTACTTCTGATAATATGACTTTAAGGAAGTGTCATGTCCATCAGTCAGATGGGTAGGTATGTCAAGTATAGCCTTCATCTCCTCAGCTGATAACTGAGTAGGGATTCCAGAGGCTCCAGAAGAGGCTGTTGAAGCTGAAAAACTGTGAGTGGTGCTTTTAGTTCCAGAAACAGTCCCATGACTGAGTCTGGTGGCTTCATCCTCCTGCAACAGGTCAGGTCATGGCAAAGGGAGATGAGGTGAGATGAGTGACTGACAGCACAAAGAGAAATTGTGTGTTTCCCATCCACAACTGACCATTCCACATCTTCATCATCCTCAATAGCATCCTTGTACCTGCCTTTGATAATCCAATTTCCCTCTTCATGCACAAATATTCTCTGATTCAACCCTACAAAAGTTGTTAACATATGTGATAAATTTACATAAAAGAGGCCACTTACTGCTCACAGGAGAATATTTTCTAGATAATTTTCTGAGGATGGGGACAAGAGAAGGAGTAACCTCAGATTTGAGAACCATGCTGGGTTTGGGGTCATTGACAACATCAACACAGTGTTTATAGACCTTAACCAGGCCCTGAGCCTGAATCTTGTCATGGATAGCATCATGGACATCAGCATCAGCCAGGCTGAAAACATTGCCAGATGCCTTGCCCCTGATGGCTCCCCCAATGGTTCTGGATGATCCTTCCAATGGTAGGTCTTGCTCTTCATCAAGTTTGGCATGCAAAAGCAAAGAATGATTTATAATTACTCACCAGGACCCTCATGAAAGACATTGGATTCTTCAAGCTACTTCTTATCAGTCTATGCAAATGAAACCAGATGCAATATGTATACCTTGTCACTGTGGCCATCATTATGTTTGTCTCCCTGCTCATCATCATGTTTGTCTCCCTGCCCATCACTATTATCTGCAATTTCCTTTATAGCATAGTTAGCACTTTCAAAGAAAAAACACAAAGGCTTCTACTCTGTTGCTGGTATCATCACTGGGTTTGTCACCCTCCTCAATTTCATCTTCACCTTCCTTTGTGGCCTAATTAGTACTTCCAAAGAATATATATATATATATATGGCCTGCCTTATTACTGTTCTCATCACTGGACTTGTCTCCCTCCCTGCTTTCACCCTCATCCTCTCCCTTGCTGCTTTCCTTGGTCACAAGTTAGTAAGTTTGAAAGGCAAATTCACAATACATACTGTGTCTGCAGTTTCTATGTCTGAGCGACGGAGCCTTGTGGGTATATTGACATTGGTATTGTCCACACTGCCCATGATTGAGCCTGAACGTTTAGGAGGGTGGACAGATATGCCACTCTCCTCCAAAGCTTTGTCAGTACTGTAGGTATTACAGAACAAAATAAAACATGTATTATACATAGTATAATTAAAGTACAATGTTCAAGTAGTTAGTGGTTGGGTTGAACAGTTAGTCATTGTCAGGGTATCACAGGTGGACAAAAAAAACCGGGTCGGGAAAAGCAGACGCCAGCCGGTGGTTGATGAGAGTGGGCATGGTTGAAAAAAGGCGGGCGCAATGGCGTGGTTGGGGTGCGGTTCAGTTGTTGTGGGCCAGAATGGTGCCGTTGGGGTGTAGGGGCATGGTTCAGTCGTCAGTGGTTGGGAGAGGCAGGGTGCAGGCCAGTTGTTGAAGTGGGAGCGTCGGGTTGCATGCGGTTGAAAAAGACCGGCGAGATTTCCATATTTGGGGTGTGGGGTGATGTTCAGCCGTCGGAGGGGGAGGGGAGCATTGGGAGGGGAGTGTTGGTGAAGCAGACGCCGGCCAGTGGACGAGGTGGGAATGTTGAGTGGGCGCGGTTGAAAAAGCAGACGCCGGTCAGTGGACAAGGTGGGAATGTTGAGTGGCGCAGTTGAAAAAGCAGATGCCAGCCAGTGGACGAGGTGGGAATGTCAAGTGGGTGGTTGAAAAAGCAGACGCAGCCAGTGGGAATGTTGAGTGGGCGCGGTTGAAAAAAAGTGGGCATGACGCTGTGGTTTTCAGCCACCATGAGTGAGAGGGGTGCCACCAGGATGCATAGGGGTGTGTTGAGCCGTCGAAATGTCGAGGGTGGGAGTTGGATAGGGGAGGAGGAAGAAAGGGAGTTTTTTAGAAATATATATGGGTATTGAGATAAATGACATACGCTGTGGGCCTAGAACCTTCTTCTGCTGCTGTGGCGTCTTCCAGGATGGGTGGTCGATGTTTTTCTGTTGCAATTAGCATATTATAATTTTGGGTTGAAGATGACACCTGCCACCACCTCCTCTTGGTTTACCACCCACTACCTTACCTCTCATCCTTGTTACACTCGCCATCAGCCCAGATTCAACATCGGGACTACAGATGTGAAGGTGAGTAAGTTGCAGGAAGGGTGTCAAGGTACTTACCTTTCAGCTGTCTCGGTTACTTTTGGGCGCTTTTTCTCCTTGACCGAAATGGTAGAAAGCGCCCAGCTTCTCTTGCTGGGAGTCTGGTGGCAGGCTTCTGGGACGAGCATGTGCTGGGCATTGTAGTGCTGGAGTGATGCGTGATTGATAATGTGATAGCGCACAGCCGCTACTGAAAGTCACATGACCAACACGTGACAATCAACAATGCATGCGTTGTGCATTGTGTAGTGTGTCACACAGGCATCACGTGTGTGTGACATGCTGTATATATATACACACAGCCAAACCCACCTGAGCTCAGACACTCGTACTCCATTCGGAGTCCGAGTTCAGTCCGAGTAGGCCAGTCCGAGGACTGCCTGGATTTTTCTGAGCTTGGCTCGGACTCAGTTTGGACTCAGTTTGGACTGAGCTCAGATTGAGCTCGGAATCCGAGTTGCTCATTTGGTGGTACATCTGCCAAATTCTGCAGCTCAGAATTGGAGCTCGGATTGAGCTCAGACTCCAAGCATCTTAGGTGGGGGAGAGTAAAGCGCTCTCTAATTCCCACATTCCTCAATCCAGGGGAAGAGTTTGAGGATCTCATGCCAGAAATACCTCATGAAACATCTAAAGAACAAAACACATCAGATGAAGAAGAAGATTCATCAAAATTAGATAGTGATATAGTAACTCATCTGATGAATCTAGCATATCTCCCAAAGGAATGGGATCTGATGGTTCAGATGACAATTCAGGAAGTGATGATTCAGATAACTCCGGAAGTAATTCTGGAACTGACAATTCAGATGATCAAAGAGAAATTGAAGAAGATTTATTTGCTCCTTCAAGACCCTCATCTCCAGCTCCATCAAGACCAATTAGAAATAGACGACCAGTCAATCGACCAGATAATGTCTATGGAGATAAAGATCCAGTTGAAATCAAAAAACCTGATGGAAGAACAAAATTAAATCATTTCACGATCAATAAATTATTATCGTGTGCAATTCCTATCAAAGGAACAGCAAATACAGCTATACCTGAACATCATCATGAGATATTTCGCTTACCAATCAGTGAACAAAAAGATTGGATAAATGCTGAAAAGAAAGAATGGGATATGCTCATTAAAAGAGGTGTCATAATAAATCTACAACATCTCCCTGAAGGCCAAAAGGCTATAGGTTGTAGATGGGTTTATGTCCAAAAAAGATGATGGACGTAAAAAAGCTTGTCTAGTTGCCCAGGGTTTTTCCCAAATAGATGGCATTGATTATGATGAAATATTCTCACCAGTAGTAAGATATGAGACATACTTGCACTAGCAGCACTAGAAAATCTACACGTATCATTTCTAGATGTGACTGCTGCTTTTCTATATGGAAAACTGGATGAAGAAATATATATGAAACAACCACCTGGTTTTATAAATAAAGATAAAAAAGACATGGTATACAGACTATATTGTGCACTTTATGGATTAAAACAAGCTTCTTTAGCTTGGTGGAAATCACTAGACAAATCAATGGGAAAAATGGGCTTTATATGAATACATTTGGATGTGGGTGTATTTGTTTTTAAACAAGGATCCAACATTGTCATAGCAATAATCTATGTTGATGACTCAATGTTTTTGGGATCTAATAAAATCATAACATTGCATAAAAAGCAAGAATTTGTGAATAGATGGGAATCTAGAGATTTAGGAGATCTCATTGATGGTCAAACAAAAACTTTTTATCATTCCAAATAAAGAAACAAGGAGATAAAATTACCATCAATCAAAAACCCTATTTGCATAAAGTAATCCAGAGATTAGGAATGAGTGATGCTACACATATGAACACTCCACTTCCCACTGGATATGAACCAATGACAAATGATCAACCACTAGATCATAAGATTAGATCACAATATCAATCAGTTATTGGATCATTACTATACTTAATGATTGGAACAAGACCAGATATATGTTTTGCTGTGATAAAAATATCTCAATTTTCAGCAAATCCATCATCAGATCATTTAAAACATGCAATAGGAATGGCTAGATATCTAGCAAAAACTGCAGATCTCTTTATTAAATATGACGGATCATTGAGATCTGGCTTAATGAGTTATACTGACTCAGATTGGGCTTCAGATAAAAATGATTGACATTCCACATCTGGATTCTTTACTCTTTTATCAGGAGGAGTAGTATCTTGGACATCAAAGAAACAGAAAACAGTGGCACTATCATTGACAGAGGCTGAATACATGGCCTCTTCTGACTGTGCTAGAGAAAATAAATGGATCAGATCAATACTAAGTGAAATCCATTTTCCCATAACAATTGCACCAATCTATGGCAATAATATGGGATCCCTATTTATTGCAAACAACCCTGTTACTGAAAAATGTTCCAAACATATTGATATTAAATATCATTTCATATGAAAACTCATAAAAAAGAAAGAGATAGAATTACGATTCATTCCAGGATCTGAAAATCCTGCTGATATTCTGACTAAAAATCTTGGTCAAATATTATTTGAAAAATTCACACCAATGTTATTTATCAGAATCATTAAATTGATTACTGATGCCCTGGAGTAGGCCTTAAACTGCTTCATTTTACT
This sequence comes from Amanita pallidorosea, assembly GCA_023014475.1. NCBI lineage: Eukaryota > Fungi > Basidiomycota > Agaricomycetes > Agaricales > Amanitaceae > Amanita > Amanita pallidorosea. Next base: position 838,838 of record JAEBUS010000003.1, on the reverse strand, counting down.
GCAATAAAGAGACCAGCCATCACTGTAGAGATTACTCCAGTTGAATAAAGAATGTCAAACAACTTATCATTATGGAAAAATAAGAAACCCCACAGTAAAAAAACAACAACTATTTTGACATTGGAGGACACAATCCAATAACATATGCGAGCAATCATCTTGTTGCCAATTTCGAGGAACCCCTCCTCCACCACCTAAAAAACCACAACCCCAGATCACAATGACTCCAGCTGTTGCCATATGGATGGACCAAGCCCTTCAAGGACAAATCCTTGGACATTTTCCCCAAAGCTTTTTGGGCTTGGCAATTGAAGGAAAGATGGAGACATGAGGGAATCTCTGGCCAATTTCTTTGTGAAGATTTTGAAAGAATATCACATCTCTTCTTGTAAGATTTGTGAAGATCATACTAATCAGGTACACAACTGTACAGATTATGGGGGTGTTGAACGACCTTCACCCCAAATACCCCTAAGTATAGCCTTCAACACAGCTATCACCAGTTTGACCCTTAGAGGGTTTTCTTTTTCTTTTATTTCTTTTATTTATGTATATTAGATTACAGTCTATTACACAACATGTACATACACTAAAAGTGTATATAAGACCTGTAGATATCCAATATACGTTCAGTTGCTCTTTCTTCCCTACCAGGATGTGAGTATCTCCACTCTATGAGTGCAAGACCTGGAGAGGTCTCTGGTCACTGTCTCTGACAGTGATACAATACTCAAAGCACCTGGAGAGGCATCTGGTCACTGTCTATGACAGTGATACAATACTCTTGTCATCACAGACGTATGACTCTATGTCTAATGGACATATGAGCTCATTGTTCATGACAGTGATGACCACTGAGACAAACAATGTCTGATGGACATATGATTGCTGCTCAACAATGATGTTGAAGATGGTGTTGAAGAGAATGTTGAAGGAGGGCAAGCAGGACTCTTCAGGCCTCCAAGAACCTATTGTGTTGAAACCATTTGTGCACCCTGTGGTGTTGTCATTGCATGGAGAAAGTTCATAAAGTCTGAATCTCCAACAGCTATATTGGAATTTCTGGAGCATGTTTATCCAACTGAGGAGAGTAAACCTGCTTACATTTGTATTGACAAGGCCTGCCTGGTACTTTGCAGGAGTATCACAAATGAATCATGGGAAAGGTGGAAGAATACCAGTAGATTCATTGTGGATTCTTACCACTATGTTAATCATCAGGCAACTGATACATTGTGTCATACATGGTGCAATCCAGCTCCTTTGGATGGATCAGCCCCTAACTTGGTAATTGTGGAGAGAGATGAGAGGGGCAGACCTTATTACAAGCAATTTAATACACAAGCTTGTGAACAGTTGAATGCTTGGTTAGGTGGATTTGACAATATTTTGAGGAGGATGACATCTTGGAATTTCATTTGTTTTTGCATACTATGCTTTTCTATCATGCAAAACATGTTATTGAAAGGCAGGAAAAGAAGGCAGTTGAGGAGAATTTAGAAGACTCAGAGGAGGATTGAGGATAGGTAGAACATATACATGTACAGTATATTGTGTCTATATATATTACTGACACTATGCAACCACCTTGACATTTGTGAAGGGTTTGACAGGCCATCATCTATTTATATCTGTGTGCATCACCACCTCCAAAGTAATATGTGATGACACATATCTGTGTAATCATCACCTCCAAAGTATATGTAACAACACATATCTGTGTAAATCATCACCTCCAAAGTTAAATGTGACAAGACATATTTGTGTGTATCATTACCTCCAAGGTAATATGCAATGACACATATTTGAACAATATTGCATGCATGTCCTGGAGGCTACTATTCATGCATCACTCATCCAAACAAATATCCAGATGAGCATGGCTAATCCATGTTGAATTTTACACTATAGCAACATCACCAATGAATTCAGCAACCCAGAAAACCCCAGTAAACATACCTGAAGTTCATCAAACCTCCAACAGTGCTTGCAAGCTGGCAAAATGGTTAGAGCATGATGGGTACTGATACTTGCAAGTCACATCCATGTTAGGAGACCTCAGAAGAGGTATAAAGCAAAGATGTACTCATATGTGTACCTGGGCTATGTCATAATTGAAGATAATGCACTTTTAATGCAACTAAGAATGGACTCAGAGTGGGTCCATTCCAAGTTCATTCTGAGTTCAGCTTGGATTCCTGTCAACTCAGAATGGGCTCAGAATGGGTTTGGATTCTACTTGGATTCCGAGTCCAATTGGTGATAATTCAGAATGGACTCGGAATGGACTTGGATTCTGCTCAGAATCCTTGTAATGAACTTGGAATCCACTCAGAACAGGGGGGGAGTGTAAACTGCTGCTCTTGGAGCCAAAATTCTGATCTCATGTTGCAGGTTGCAATCTGTCTTGTTGAGGATGCTCTGGGAGTATTGTGCCATGTTAGATATGTGTATCAATGTACATATGAACCCTCCTATGTAAATACATATGTACTATCTGTGTTTGTCTGTATTCCTTGTCTTTAGCTAGGATGCAAGGGAATGCAATGTAGATTAGCTACATGTTATACATGTGCTTATCTGCTATCTACTCTATGTGTAAGTGTCATTACAAGTGCTGAGTGAGTATTTGTATTGACTGAGTAATCTGCAGTCATTGCTGTGCATGTCCATGGAGATCTATATGAGAAAATGGACCTTGGAATGTTCCAGAAGGTGCCCAGTGCTGCTAGGTAACTGAGAGAACAACTGGTGGCAAGCAGGAGCTGCAGATAACAAGAGAAGTGCTAGTTGAGAGTATTGAGATACAGGTGGATCAAGTGCTGCATGCTTGGATGCATTTTGAGACTGGGTGATACTTATGGATGAAATGACAGGTTCTACAATGTGAACCAAGAGTGGGACTGGCCAGGTCAAACTTGTATGAGCAGATCAAGAAGTTCAATGGTCTTGTTTTGCATCAAACTGCTCTCATTGCTTCTCACTGCTGCTCAGTATTGCTTGTTATGGTTGTTTCCAAACACAAACTTGGATGGTGAGCCACCAAGCAGTGCAACTGAGGTCTTCTTTGTGTTGCAAGGTGACTATCACCATGACACAGATGACATTGATGAATCTCATGTTTACCACCATGCCCTTGTTGGTTCATCAGTTCATGTTATGTGTGTGACTGTCACATGAGTTGAACAGAAGCCTGAAGCATGAGATGGACTATAATGTTTGCAAGTGCAATTGAAACACAACTCAGGAAATGGTCTGTGGCCAGGTCAAAATGTGATTGTCCAGTGGTATGTTTCCTTGTTCTTGATGAGACATGCCTCAGGAAATGCTGGTATCTTAATGGGGCATTATAAAATCCCGCACAAGTTGGAGATTATAATACCAAGTCTCATTTCATTCAACCTTGGAAATATTTAAATAATATAATATATTTACAAAGTATAAACATTTATAGACATATATGACAAGTCAGCAGTTGTCAAATGGTGGGTGTTGTGGGTGTGGGTGTGGTGATGCAACAGGGAGTGGGAAAAAACAGGAAGGCATTCAGTAGATGGGTGGTGGCTGTTGGCAATTGGTGGTGAAGATGAGGGGTTGAGGGGTGGTCAGCAGCCAGTAGTCAAAGATGTGGGAGTGGTGGGAGTGGTTACATGACATGGTGGCAGGTTAGTGAGCAAAGGCAGTGGACAGTCCATGGTCAAATGGGGGTGGCTGTGGCTGCAGTGGGTTCATTGATATCTGTTGGGATTATGCAAGCATCAGATATATCCAAGCCACTGTGCATATTGGAACTGCTGTGCATATTGGATGTGCAGCACTAATTGGAACATCTGTGCATTGGAAATGATGCAGCAGAATTGCACATGAGTATGGAAGTAAATTACCATATATAAGTACAGTAGGGCACTTAATAATAAAAGTCTGCTGCCCCCGCATATGCTCATCTGAAGAATAATTCACATGCTCAACTTCTGGTGTCTCACACTGTCTCACACTTTGCACCCGTTGTCTTGCACACTGGATATTGCACACCACTCATGCATCCCACTTCTGGATATAGTTCCCCACACATATTATTTTCTACAATATCAAAAACAACTATAAAAAGATTAGTTATAAACAAAGTGCAAGCAGTAATCTAGTTTGCCATATCTGGTGTGTGGGATAGCACAAGTCAAATGCAGGAAGTTATCTCAGATGAGCATAAGCAAGGTGCAAGTCTTATATTATTAAGCACACTATTCAACTTATATACATTAAATTTACTTCCATACTTCTACAGATTTCTGCTGCATCATTTTGGGTGTGTGATCAGGTGTGATTGGGGTTTGGGGTGGCAACATGGTGGTGGGCATGGTGACATGTTGGGATGCATGATGTGTGACAGGCATAGTGGGCATTGTAGGTGTGTGAGTGGGGGCCAAGCAAGGGTGATTGGGGAGTGCTGTAAGGACTTACATAAATGCGTGGATCTGACACTAAAGCCTCTACGCCAAAACGATGCAATGTTCAGTATGACTGAACATCTGGATCCACATGTATATAGAGATGTATGCCCAACCCCAGAGCGTGTGTGCCTCAACCACTGGGAGTGCCACTTGCATGCGCTCAACCAGGAAGTGGCTGTGCTAACTCCTGGTGATCGTAACATAACCCCTTCCTCAAGGGGCAATGTCCTGGCACCCCTAGTCTGCTGATTGCTATACATACTTGGTCACAAGGGTTACCATTTCTGGCTTAACCTTGATGGCCATGGGATCCGGAGGAACTTGTGTGTCCAGACTAACGGAACTGACCACCCAACCGCAGCTGACCCAAACTGGTTCATTCATGATCTCCAACATCACGGTCATACAAGGCTCACTTCCCCATGTGACCTCTCACGTGACTCTAATCAAATGGTACACTTGAGATTCAAACCCTCACCACTGGGTACTGAACATTATGTAAGGACTTACATAAACACGTGGATCTGATGCTAAATCCTCTATGCCAAAACAACGCAATGTCCAGTACAACTGAACATCTGGATCCACATATATATAGAGATGTATGCCCAACCCCAGAGTGCATGTGCCTCAACTGCCAGGAGTGCCGCTTACATGTGCTCAACCAGGAAGTGGCCATGCCAACTCCTGGTGATCATAACAAGGGCAAGTGGGTGGAGGCGCAGGTTTTTGTGGGTGAAGTGAGTGAAGGGTGGGCAGGTGATGGGGTGATGGAGCAGTGGGCAGGTGACAGAGCAGTGGGCAGGTGACAGAGCAAGTGACGGGGTGGGAGGGGAGGCTCATGGCGAGCAATGGGGTGATGAATGATGTTGGGGCAGGTGGGTGAGTGACAGGAGTGTGTTGGGGCAGGGGAGTGATGGAGCAAGTGATGGAGTGGACAAGTGGAGGGGTGGGTGGGTGGGTGGGTGACAGGGCAAGTGAAGGTGCAGGACAGTCATGTACTGATTAGTAAAATCTTCTCACAAGTCTGCAAGAAGAGGTGCATGTATTTCTTTCAAAAAGAAATATGGCCAGAGATCCCTTCATGTCTCCATCTCTCTTTGAGTTGCCAAGCCCAAAATACTTTTGGAGGGAATGTCCAAGGATCTTGTCCTTGGAGGGCTTGGTCCATCCAAATGGCAACAGCTGAAGTCATTGTGATCCATGGCTGTGGTTTTTTCAGAGGTGGAGGTGGGGGTTCTTCAAATTGGTTGGCAGCAAGATGACCTCTTGCATTTGTGTCCAACATTGGAGTGCACTCCAATAGTCAGAATAGTTTGTTGTTTTTTACTGTGTGGTTTCTTATTTTTTCCCATGATAAAGCTGTTCAATGTTCTTTTTCAACTGGAGTAATCTCTACAGTGATAGGCTGGTTGCTTTATGCAGTAAAATGAAGCAGTTTAAGGCCCTACTCCAGAGCCATCAGTAATCAATTTAATGATTCTGATAATCCTAACATTGGTACAAATTTTTGGAATAATATTCAACCAAGATTTTTAGTCAGAATATCTGCAGGATTTTCAGATCCTTTGATGAATCTTAATTCAATCTCTTTTCTTATTATGAGTATGCATATATAATGATACTTTGTATCAATATGTTTGGACTGTTTTTCAGTAACAGGGTTATTTGCAATAAATAGAGATCCCATATTATTGCCATATGTTAGTCATATCCAATGATCCTATTACATTGTACCTGAAATGCATTATTTCTCTGCATTTTGTCATCCTTTTTTACTAGTATGAAATTATTTATTCTGTTGCTATTTCAGCTCTATTTGTGAGCCTTGAGTAAGCCCAGGTCTAACTCCTTCAAGGCCAAGATGGCCTGTTTTGTATCTAAGTCTGCATGAGGAAATAGATTGCCTGTGATAGGTGGCAAAAGACAAGGAGAATGGCCTATCTTCAAATGAAAACCAGAAAATCTGGTGGACACTGATGAATCTGGGGCTCATCCATGCCAGAGATAGGGGTATTAGTAATCTGTCACAGTTTATAGTACCCTGTCACATAGTCACACGACAATAAGAATATCTCTCCCTCCCTCATAATCAGTCTTGTTTTCCTCTTGTTTGGCTCATTCCCCCCCCCCCTCCCTCTCATTTGGGGCTCCCTCCATTGTCAACAGCTGTCTCAACCACTGTTGTCACACAGCACACCCATCAAATTGACACAAGACACCTTCAGGGTGTCAGGAATCTTCTAGGACCTGTCCCACAACCTCAGCACCATCTGTCTCAAGATGAAATGCTGATAACATTATGATTTTAACACCTGTCAAGTTATGAAGTGCATGCCAAAAGTGCAAGACAAATTTTGGATTGTGATCATGGTAACCCATGTTCGCAAATCACAATACCAATGATTGAAGAAAAGCAAGGTGATGTCTTTCACAGACACATCAATACAAGTGGGTATCAACAATATTTCAGAACCCAGATGATCCATCATTGTTAAAATGCAATTAAACCCATGCTCTTCCAGTAAGGGCCCAGTGAAATCCATAGTGACTGAAATTGCCATTAGAAACTAGAGCAGAAATGTGGCCAAAATGTATTACTATTACTTCTTTAATGTTGCATTTACAGCTCCTTCTAACACAAATCATTTAATTCTGGAGATGTTTCAGCCTATCTGAAATACCTGGTTTCATTGCTGTAGAATCATATCAGAAACTTGTACCTGAAATACATATAACATTTCTCTGAATTTTGTAATCATTTTTAACTAACATGAAATTATTTATTTTGCTATTTCAGCCCCATTTCGGCTATCACCCCTGCCTGTGGTGCATCTATATTCGGTGACTACCTATACAACCCTCCAAAACTCTTCGTCTCTTCTCCGTACAGCCCGTAAATACTATATGTTGGGCTCTTATAGTTCTCAAACGCTTCCCGGTCACGGTGCTCCATAGCCATTTGAGCCAGAGACGGCAATGGCGGTGGTGAGGGCACTCGGGGTGGCTTGTCCTGTATTCGAGACTCATGAGACCTTTTTCCTTCGAATCTTAGACTGGGAACGCTCAGAGTGTCATCGGGTGGACTAGTACTTTCAGAAAGCAATAGAGCTCCCAATTTCGCGCCTGGATCTGGACTGAGTACGCCGACAGTATCCCTAGATTCATGCATCCCGTTGTTTTCTACATGATTGACAACACCTGGAGGGTCGTCTGGTGAGGGCATTTCATAGCCGGAAGGGGACGCTAAACCCAATGCTCGTGTCAATGATCGAGTATCTCTCTCCCGTCGAGCATGCGATTTCTGAGCCACTATATCGTGTATCACGCCCCCACTTTTTGCGCTTGTTGTAACAGATGTCGGAACAGCAGAAACACGCGAGGGTATCCCTGGTATGTAGTAGGATGACTTGATACGCGTCCGGCCGCCCTGAGCTAACGACTCTGGTGCAACAGTAAGACGGTGGCATTCGGCTGTGTTCGGAAAATCGACGTCCGTGATGTCATAAGCGAGTCCATAAAATTGCTTGATCTGACATTCCTTTGGTTTAAGGCTCTTGGATCTTGAGCGTGCCATCACGGAGTAGCCATCTCCAGTAAGCGGAGCCTCTTGACCGCCAAGGGCGATCCCAACCTCACCGGTTGCTCGTGGCATGTTTGGATATAGAGACAATGAGACCGCAGAAAACCTTTTCATAGTTTGAGTAATAGCGTTCTGTACTTGTTGATAGGGCGGCTGATTTTGACAAGAGATTTTGTTGCTGTCTGCCCGAGAATACGATAGAGTGTTAGTAGCTGTGATATCTGAATACGATGTCTTCTCCTGCGGCCGTGGCGAACGAGAATAATCGCCGTAACCATCGCAACCAGTTGAAATAATCTGCGTGCCGAATTTAGCTGCTCTTGCGGGCCGTGATAGAATAGACTCTTGTGATGTACAGTTCAGGTTCACCCACCCCTGATTGGAATCTATCTTTGGCGAGAGTCTTTCCTTCCCTCCAAAGATTGGCGAGTCCTTGGATTCAAGGTCATCGATGAGATACTGCTTATCCAGGATAGGAAGAGACGGCATAAGCCGTGGGTGGCGTTTGGGGCGGGTGCAGGTCCTAACAAGGATAAGGACAAAGAGTACAAGGCAGGCGGATCCGATAGCCAGTAGAGCGATCGTGGTGCTGGAGACAGGGCGTTGAAATGGACTGGCGGAATTGACAGTGGGTGAAATACTTGGAGATTGCATTGGAGAGAATGAGGCGATAGACAAGGGCGATAGATGCGTAACAAAGGCCACTGAAGGAGCGGGAGTCATTGAAGGAGTGGGAGTCACTGAAGGAGCGGGAGCCACACTAGCAGAACCAGTCATAGACGCTGAGGAGATAGGCACCTGTGCCGTAGTTGTTGTGCGGACACTGTCAGGAATAGGAACAGGGATAGCTGTGTAATCTTGCGCCAGGCTCGAAGATGATTTTGACTCCCGAGCCAAGGATCGCCAGGCAGGAGACATTTCGCGTTCGTCGCAAGCAGCAGGTGTGTTACGCACGTGACCTTTCTACACCGTGTCATGAACAAAGCTCAGGACCCTTTCAAAATGAGCTTGTAACTCCACTGGACCCTTGCAAAAATTTTCGCGCCATCGCAACAAGGCACTTTGATGCGCTAGAATGGAAAATTATCTTCCTGCCTCTCCAATGCCACCCGTTCATGACCAACACCCCTCCAGCGATCCCGACGAATCCCAAGCGACTCAGTTAATCCAGAATGTCCTTGCTGTGTCAGACCACAGTGCCCGCTCGAGTGGCCCCGGTCGTTGGAACAAGGCCGACGATAGCGTAGTAGTTAATGAGTCATCCGCCGATTCTTCATCCATCGGTTGCAATACACGTACCTTGTCTCATTATCATCTTCACGGTCTAGCCCAAACTCAAGATGATGTTCCCAATGAAGGCTCGCAGAAAGAGAATATCAACGGCGGAGGTAGATCCGACATACGAGACTCTACCGTCGATCATGTTACCAAGATCACAAGAACAAAGGGCCGCCGTCAGGATCAACTAGATCTATCACATTACCGTACAAAAGAAGTGAGCCTTACCAAAGGCCATCCTTAGTTGGGTGTCTGAGGTCTTTTTCCAGGCCAGATCCCGTCCCAAGCTGGACGAATCGCTGAAGAATCCCTCCTTCCACTACGCCTCCTCGATGCAGGCCAATTCCCGCAACTCAAAGCCTCTGTCGCGTCAACGATCACCGTCGGAGTTATCCCAGGATTCATTTGCCGGGGATGCCATCGACCCAGAACAACGTTTTTTATCTTCGGCTAGGCAATTCCAGGTTCCTTTGTCAGAGCTGGCGCGTCCGTCTGGTTCTGGTCAGCGTTCAAACGCAGAAGACAATAGCAACTCGTCCATGTCCCTGCGTCGTTCTTTGGACACATATGGTCAGAATCGACATCACGACGAGCAAAAAGATGATAACACGATAATGGTTGACGAGGAAACAAACAGTCAGAACTCTGTTGCTTCTAGCAGCGGCCCTGGTTCTAGTATGTATGAACGGCGAGACGAGGAGGATACACAAAATGAGATACAGGCTACCCAACCCACGACACCTTCGGACAAAGGGGAACCGAACGGCAGCAGTGGTTCTGATCCACCGTGGTTGCTGGCCGCAGCAAGGGCTTCTGTCACCTCTATAGCTGCTAATTGTCCGACACCCCCAAGCCCAACAAACCCTGATCAGATGAAAAGTAATTCATCTGGCGGTCGCTCGTTGCTTTCCATGATACATCCAAAAAATAAATGGCGCTTCCAGAAATATCAACATTTCACAGATCCAAGGTCCAATGATCCGAGAGATAGCGACGTTGCTGTCCCAGGAACGTCTACCGTTCAGGAGACGCAGCTTTATACGGATGATGGACCACCATTGTCGTTTCAGCGTGACTTTCAAAGGCCTTCGTCCGATCTTCCTTCTTTCCCAGACCAACGGGAACAGCGACGAGCAGGCACTTTCAAAGACCCCATGGATGAGGTTCCTGATTCCGAGCCGTCTCGAGAGGAACCGTCACCAGTAGTGCTCGTTCCTGCTACTGGCGACAAGGCCATACGGCAATCTCGCATGCCTCAAGGAATAGTCCAACAGAAGAATCTGACACCTGTAACGCGAACGAATGGGCAGGATGATGATTCGGATGATGTTGACATCCCTCTTGCAAAGATTTCCACTCTTTTTGAACGCAAAGGAAAGGAGCGGGAGCCTGATCAAATGCAAAAGGTTGTTTCTCGATTTACTCGTCCCAGAAGTAGAGTTCAAGAATCAGCCGAGATTCCGTCATCCGTCCCAGAACAAGACGTTGCTCCGCCTATACGTGGACCGCGGTCTGTAAAAAATGATGAAAAAGCTAAGAGGGCTGGGGAAAACCCGACAAAAAAGATAGAAAACGCGCATGCCGGGTCGAGCCGCCGCACTGTTCGAAAAGTAGAAGTAGAGGAAGTAGAGGAATCCAAGTCTGAGTCTGAGCAATTGCAGAAAACAGAAGGCGAGGAGAGCGATGAAATGGATGATGATGATTATCAGGATGTTGAGGCATCGTCCAAAAAACGCAAAAGAGGTGCGGCGCCTGCAAAGGCGCCCGTCACTCGCCGAAAAAGACCAATCACGCGAACGACTGTCGAAACAGCGAAAATGGCTCCGCCCAAACAGACTAAACGACCAAGGTCAGCGACAGCCAGTATTATCAAAATGACAAACATGGAAGCAACCCGTGTATTCGCCCTTTGGAGACAGGATGGTCACTTTTATTCCGGTACTGTCCATATGCTCCAACCAGACAACCGATTCCGTGTGAAATTTGACGATGACACCGAAGCTGTCCTCAGTTCAGACCAGATGCGATTGTGCGAGTTACGCGCGGGGGATGACGTCCTGCTACCTAACCGAACGCGAAGCTCAAAAGTAATTCGCTTGTCGAAAGCAGGGGATAAGATGGTCACCGTCGAGACAGATGAAGATGCCGAGGATGTGGAGATGAAAAGCATAAGAATAGCCTCCAGGACAATCAAGTCTGCTTGGAAAGATCGCCATGTGACTGTTGAAAATATCGTTCCAGAAGTTCAACCGATCAAACTTGGTGCAAGCCCAGCTCCGTCTGGCATATCGTTAGCCAGTGCTCAGTCAAACAAAAGTACGCGCAGGAAGTTCTTGTCTAAAATCGGCTTTGTCGTTTCGCTCTCTGTTGGGAATGCAAACTGGGAAAGGGACAAAGAGCTGCTGATCAATACAATTAGGAACAACGGGGGTGTGGTATTAGACGATTGGTCCAGTGTTATAAGGATGGAGGGAAAGCACACTCACCATAACAACCGCTGGGTGCTCAATAGGGATGAGGTGCAATGGAGTGGAAAAGACGTTGAGCGCGTCTTCCTACTTGCGGACGACTCGAGTCAGAAGCCCAAATTCCTGATGGCAGTTGGTCTCGGTATACCTTGCTTATCGGTGAACTGGCTTCATGACTCCATTTCAACCGTGAGCATATCATTTCGATTTTATTGTAGTCCTTACTCGTTTCCCAGGGAGAGGAGAAGGAGTGGAGTGCATACATGCTTCCCCAAGGCTATTCAGACAGATTAAGCGCGCGCATCTCGCAACAGGTTGACGTAGACTGGGGCAACAGTGTTCATCAGCTGACGGATATTATGGACAACGCCGTCCCAGCGAAAATTTTCTCTAATCAGTCCATCCTTTGCATTGGCACGGATATGGTCCCCCAGCCGAAAGGCAAAAGGGTAAGTATGCCTAATTTTGTAGTGTTACGCCTATCTGATAAGGATAAGCTTACTGGAACGGACGAAAAGTCTCAAGAGACATGTAATGCAGTTGCGAGGATCATAATGTGCATGGGTGCCCACCGAGTCGAAGCTGTCGCCGAACTCAGATACGCGTCGGTGCGCCTCTCAGATTACGATTACGTTGTCACGAAAGATTCGTGCCCGAGCGCCTTTGACATTGAGGGAGGGACCGTAGTGACCTGGTCTTGGGTTAAAGACTGTCTCATTGCATCCAGACGGCTACCACTAGAGGATATGATTTCTCAAGAAGCTTGATACCGCTATCTGTACGATCTATTGTATCTAATTTTGCAGTACTTGCTTTGCTTAATACTAGTCATGTATAATGTAAAGGATCATGTATAGAGCCCATAGTAGGCTACAAAGGTAACATGTCCAAACAATGAGAAAGCTTTGGCTTTATACAACTCAAGATGAGTGACGAGGAAAATAATGAATATGAAGTTGGTCAGTATTCTACAGCATATAGGTGTTGCATAACTAACAACACGTTATAGAATCTATCACCAAAGCTCGCGTTGAAAGGAAACGGGGTAAACAGCTAATCATGGTGTGTGGTCCCTTTAGATGAAGTTGTATAGCACCCAACTAGAGAATCCTAGAAATTCTGTGTCAGAGTGAGTTCTTACACGAATGCTCAATACACAGGCCGTAGTTCTCATCATATTATAAGTGGAAAGGTTATAGTTCTGAAGACGATACGTGAGTGAATGAGAATATCCGAGTTACGCCAAGAGCACCAAATCTTGCCTGTATGTCTAGATGGGAACCGATTGAATCATTTGAGGGATCTGAAGGCATTATTGAACGCTTCTGGGAGCGCACCAACTCGGGTGGGCGAGACTTCCGAAACCCCAGTCTGTTTAAAGCTGGAGACGTATTCTTACCCATGGGTCCACCTCGTACGTCTCACAACCTCCTCTCAGCTTTTAACTAACACTTTCCAAAAGGAAGGAAACGGAAGCGAGATGATGTAACGACCGAACAATCTGTGTCAACGTCGCCTGGGAAATTCAAGGAATTGGAAAGAAATGGTACCTATGGTTCAGGAATCTCTCTCGGACGCTCTCGACGGCCCAACAAAGATGACGAGCGACCATCAAAGCGTAACAAGGAATATCCTATCGAGGCCGCTCGAGGCCGCACAGCTTGCTCTCCCACTAGTGATATATCCGAAGGTGACCACCAGACATCTCTCAAATCTCCTGAAGTCATCTCGTCGCTCCCTTCTCGCCAGCCACGCCGTGCCAATAGACGAGTTGTTTCCTCTCCTGAATGCGTACCACCATCAGACGAGGACGACTATGCGATGAATGACGGTAGTTTGTTCGGAAGTCCCGTCCAACTGACGAAATCATTATCCGACGAAGATACTCCTGCTAGTCCTAGCCGACAACCATTCCCGGACTCCACGCCTACCGTAAAGAAGCCATCCCATCGCACCTCTCAACCTTTAGTTAAATTTGTGGATGAGCCATACGTGCCGGCTATGGAGGGCGCAATCTCTGTTAAGGCCCGTTTCATGGGTCGACGTACATCGGAGAGTGATATAACGAACGAACATCGTAAAGGACCTTCAATTCCGTCCAGACCAGCGATAGCGACTGGTCGCTCGACAGTGGGTTTAAAGAAGAACACAAGTTCACTGTTGACTTTCGAGAAAGGTTCTCTTAAGACTGTCAAGGGAAGATATAGCAAAGCAGAGAAGACGACTCATGGCGAACCAGAACTGACTTCTACGGACGTCGGTGAGAAAGCGCAAGCCATCCCACTTGCCACCCAGAACGCCCCCCCTCCTGAGCCAAGTGAACTTTTGCAATTAGCGGGACTTGATTCCGAAGCCGCAAACACGTTACCAAGTTATGAGGAGAGTGCAACAGCATTCAATAATAATGTTGATGATCCATTCCCGGAGAAGCCGCTTGAAGGGCAGATTACTGATAGAGTCCAAAGGTATGTTCAATTTCAAGCCAAGTGCAAGTATTGAAGCTGTACTGCGTAGTCTCGACGATGCGAAGAACAAATTACTACCATCTGGCTCGGCCATAGATATCCCAAAATCAGCTTCCGTTCATTGGCGACGCTCCACTATTTTTGACCCTCTGTACGCCTACTTCTTTCTTAATCATAACGAGACTAATTCGAAGCAGGATCCGAGGGTTGAACCCTGACGATGAAAATAAATTAGTTACCAAAGTGTATGTGAGGTACTCTTTCGTATTTTGGTTCGGATTTAACTTGAACAGACCCGGTTCAACACCCTTTTGGCTGAATTTGGATCACTCATTTTCAATACCTGTTCACCTGTCGAGCTCAGCCATCCGTCCCACTGATTCAATGCCACGCAAGAGTGTCAGGGCCGGAGTCTTCTACAAAGGAACACACGGAGTTGACATCTTCGGATTCATCCACACGGACGGACCACCCGGCACTGTTGCCATAGATCCTGAGACAAAGGACGAGAACAAAAACCACTACGAACATTTCCGGAGCAGACTGTCTCGGGGAGACTTGGTATGTTGACTACATTTACACTGGAATCGTGTTTACTCACCACCGAAAGTTCATCGTGCCCGTTGGGATTGATGTTTTCGCGTTTTGGTCCGCTGACAACACGACGCTAACACAGAATCTGAACGTCCCAGATACACTGAATCAGCCAGGAAACATACTATTCTCAAAAATTATAGTGGACAATTATTCGGAGTATTCAGAGTTTGTCGCGAATGCAGATCCTGTGCCGTGGTTGCAGTACATGGCAAATCGTTGTTAGCTACAGTAATTTATGCTAAAGCACAGCCACTGTCACGCGTTGAATATCACGTGAGGTGACCGAACGTGTTAGCGCGCGACACGCGTCTCGTCAATCATCATCATATGTTACGTCGAGCACCGACAACAAAGGACGGCTATGTGGTTGACAGACTGCGAGAGAGCGATCGCATAAATAAGCCTTACAAGCTACCGACATCCGTAACTACTCCCGACCGCGTTCAACCTCAACGAAAGCGCAAGAAGGTCTCATACAAGAATCAGCATGGCGGATCAGACACCGAATCAGAAAACGAAAACCGTAAAAAGCGACGGAAAAACGATGATCGTGTTTATAATAATGAGGACGACCTGCTAGCGGCCGTAAAGAAGTTTCCTGTGTACAAGCCCAAACCATTCGAACAAATAACCAGCCGGAGTTTCTCCTTGCCTTCAATGAGGAGCAAGGATGGGTCAATTGTCAACCCTAGACTTTCAAATGTTTCACTAGGGATCAGACCTCAACCCAGAATTATACCTCGTCCATTGCATGACCCAATGGCAGATCATGCAATCGTTCTCTACGATCCAACAATTGATGACAGAGAGACAGACGAGGAGAGAAAGGAGAGGGAAAAAGAGGAAGAAAAGCAGCGAGCAATGCAGGATGCCAGGGAGAAAACGGCAGGAATGTACAATCCTCACAAAAATCTGAGAGAACTCCTCGGAGAGAAAGATAAGAAACAAATCACAGAAAAGGTTCCAGTTGTTATAGACCCGCAGTTGGGCAAGGTCCTCCGACCACATCAAGTGGAAGGCGTGAAGGTAAACCGATTCTCATGATGACGCGCGCGTTTAATCGAATTCTCGCAGTTTTTGTACAAGTGTGCTAATGGCATGGTAGAAGAAAACCAATATGGATGCATCATGGCCGACGAAATGGGACTGGGAAAGACGCTTCAATGCATCGCACTCTTGTGGACATTGCTTAAGCAGTCGCCGCGTCCAGGGAAACCAACCATAGAGAAATGTATTATTGCATGCCCATCCAGTTTGGTTAAGAATTGGGCCAATGAACTCGGTTCGCGCATGAAATGGTCACGACGCATATAACATCACTGACTTGCTGCAGTGAAATGGCTCGGGAAAGATGCCCTTACGCCTCTGGCCGTTGATGGTAAAGGGGGTAAGGCTGATTTGCTTGAGAAAGTTGCTCGATGGGTTGCAGCTCGTGGTCGGAATGTTACTCAACCAGGTAGCGACAGCTGACTGTTCCCGCTTGTTAACTCATGTGACATATTCACAGTGATGATTGTTTCGTATGAAACACTACGGACGCTGACTGCTCACCTGACGAGTTGCAGCATCGGCTTACTCCTTTGTGATGAAGGGCATCGGTTGAAAAACGCCGGTACGCAGAATCAAACTACAAGAAACTAATCCTCATCCTTGCTAGATTCCCTTACATATCAGGCATTGACTGCCCTTGACGTCAGGAGACGCGTCATATTAACCGGAACGCCAATTCAGGTATGACTTGTGGATGGTATGCCAGTAGTTCTGAGCCGTCAAAGAACGATTTGTCAGAATACTTCGCCTTGCTAGATTTTGCAAACCCCAATTTCTTGGGCTCGAAGAATGACTTCAGGAAGAATTATGAGAATGCTATCATTCGGGGTCGTGATTCTATGGCTAGCGACCAAACCAAAGCCGAAAGCGAGAAAAAACTTAAAGAGCTTGGTGCTCTGGTGACCAAATTCATCATTCGGAGGACGAATGACCTCCTCTCGAAATATCGTGTGTTTCTTTTCCCAATTGTTTTACCTTTACCCAATCATTATGATTTGATAGTTCCTGTCAAATACGAGCATGTCGTATTCTGCGGCTTGTCCGAGCTGCAGTTGTCATTATATCGGCTTTTTATATCGTCGCCTGAGATCAAAGCACTTCTTCGTGGCGCTAACTCACAGCCGTTGAAAGCAATCAACATCCTCAAGAAGCTTTGCAACCATCCACAACTACTTGATCTTCCCAACGACTTGAGAGGGAGCGATCATCTAATACCTGCCGAGTTTATCGGAGCAGGTGTGGCTGGGAAAGGAAGAGGTCATGATGTTCATTGCGAATGGAGTGGGAAATTCCTTGTTCTTGAAAGGTATGAAGTTCCTGGATCGAAACACTGACCTAACATGATGGCAATGTGGCAGATTCCTACATCATATACGGACACAAACTAATGACAAGATTGTTCTCATAAGCAATTACACTCAAACATTGGATTTGTTTGAGAAACTTTGTCGGAGCAAAAAGTGCGGAACCCAACCCTAACTCGACGCTATCTAACAGCTACCAGGTATGGGTTCTTTCGCCTGGATGGGACGATGACAATCATCAAGCGGCAAAAACTAGTCGATCAGTTCAATAGTCCTGAGGGAAAAGAGTTTATCTTTCTTTTGAGTAGCAAAGCTGGAGGTTGTGGCATCAACCTTATAGGGGCAAACCGACTTATTTTGTTCGACCCTGGTTCGTCGTCGTCTTGACATCTCCCGTTTCGAAAACCAACATATTATCATCAGATTGGAATCCAGCTGCTGACCAACAAGCCCTTGCGCGTGTATGGCGTGATGGCCAAAAGAAAGAATGTAAATGGCTCGATGGAATTCACTACGTTGCCAGAGTCTGAATTGTCGAGCAGGTTTTGTATACCGATTTATATCCACTGGCACAATCGAAGAGAAGATTTTTCAGAGGCAAGCGAATAAGCAAGCGCTTTCTTCAGCGGTCGTAGATGAAAAGGAAGATACCGAAAGACATTTTTCTTTGGAGCTTTTGCGTCAACTTTTCCTATTCAACGAGAAGACAAAGTGTGAAACCCACGAAACATTCAAATGCAAGAGATGCAAGAACGGCAGGCAAATTACCAAAGCACAGGCGCTTCTGTATGGGGACGCGAGCACGTACGTCATTCTCTGTTGGCTGTGTTGACCATTTGATCACGGTCTGCAGATGGAATCACTTTACAAATGAGGAACTCCAAAATAACCACGATGACTTACTGAGGGCCGAGGTTGGCTTACCAGAAATAAGTTTTGTTTTCCAGTATATCAGTCATTAGGGGACCATAAAGCTTAAAGGCTACAACGAGTTATTAAGTATTCTTAGATTGTTCGGTAGAAATATCAGAGCACTACGTCATTCCAACCTCCCCAGTCATCACCAACGCGGCGTACGTAAACCTTTTCGCCTGAAGGACCAAAATAGGATGCTTTGAACCACGTTTTCATTTCTTCTTCACTGAAGGGACCGAAGACTTGTTGATTTTCGGCTGCTGTTGGAGTGCACCATTTGTATTCAAATTTGACATCGGCAGATGGAGGTTCCCATGACGAATCAACGGCGCCAGACGAGCGCACGGAACGCACAAGTTCCTCGTAAGTCGTTGAATATATGTCAATGTCACCCAGTGACATGATGGTGGAAGCGAGATGAGTGATTCGCTCGATGTCGGAGGGTGATTTGTCGACGTTCATAGAATTATATTGGATTGCTTGATGCTTTGACCTGGTGCCAATCATTTGACTACGAATATGATCAAGCAACAGACATACTGTTTGTGCAACCGTTTAGCTTGTGCACCTAGTCGCTGGAGAGCCTCTAGAACGGTTTCTCCCTTTTTAAGCATGGCAATTAGTTCTTTTTCCAGCGAACTTTTGCCACCACTTTCTCTCAATTCCTTCTCCTCTGCCTCCATTCTCTGTTCCTGCTCTTTTTCGTGCTGCCGTTTCCGTCTCCTTGCGAGCTTTATTTCGAGCTCGCTGAGACCGTCCATCCATCGATCATGTATGCCATGTGGGTCAAATGTTCTCACATATGTCCCGTCCTCTGTGAATTTGCCCTCCTCCATCTCTTCGCGCATGTTGAATGAGGATATCTCGAAACCCATACCCGCTTTCTTTCTGCGTTCAGAATCATCCTCGTCCTCTGGCTCATCAGAGTCATCTGCGCTATCTCCTTCAGATCCTGGTGCACCACCAAATTCCTGCCCTTGAATGTCGCCGAGCCGAAGAAAGGTTTCTTTTCTTTTCTTGCCGACACCGTCGGCCCGGCTATTGGGATTGTCTGCATTTTCTGCCACGGCAAAGATATCGTCGTTGTCATCAACAGCCTCGTTTTCCTTTCTACTGAGCACGACGCCCTCGCCGTCGTCGCTCGAGTCGGAATCGTAGCCCTCAGTTTTGACCTTGCCGCGTTTGGAGGGTTGCTCAAGAGCAGAATCAACCTGCTCTGCAAAGTTTACAGGATCTTCGTCAGGCTCGAGAAAGCGGGTTTTCTTTTGAGCGCGGGTTGACTGAGCAGCAGGGCGTTTGTGAGCAGACATTATGCGAGCCTGGCAGGCAGGTTTGTCAGGACGAGCGTCTGTCACCGCTACTGTGATGTACTGATCACGTGTGCCCCTTCCTAAGGAGCTAACCTTGGCTGCCGACCCTTCCGGCCAATGTTTATATTCAGTCGCTCACCGCCTTGCACTAAATCCACCCTCTATGCCTTCTTCTGATACTCTCAGCCAGACTCTAGGTTATGTGTCCATAGCGTGCTGGCTTGGGGCACAGGTTCCGTGAGTTCCTCCTATCGGTGCCCTTATCGCTTCCCAACATGCCTTCCCCAGCCAGATACACAAGAACTTCCGTTTGCAATCATGCGAGGGGTTATCTCTCATGTTTCTGCTCAACTGGTACCTAGGTACGTCTTTCGACCTTCCGGTCTTTTTTGTTTTATTCTTATCCCGGTATAGGCGACTGCTCGAACCTTATCGGTTGCATCCTCACTAATCAACTTCCATTTCAAGTGGGTATCGCACTTGTCTATGTTTACCCAATGCTCATTTCAAAAGACGTGGCTTGCAGCCTATTTCGTTTGCGTAGATACTACGATCCTCTTTCAATACTTCTATTATACCCAACCAGTAAAACCATCCGAGCCTTGCCGGGAACATGCCATCCCTGCACCTCAGCCCGCCATTCGCGCCGAGAGAACACCTTCACGCTATCGTACAATATCCGCCGTGGCAGCCAACGTCGCCGCTGCCGCTGCCTTGGCTGCTCAACATCACGAACAAGGACATTCTCGCCACCATTCTTATCGACAGAGGAGACACATGGAACAGTCACATGATATAGTACAAGAAGCCACAGAACTGAATGAGGATTTGCCCGCGAAACTAGCGGATAGCTTTTATTCCGAAGATGGTCACGCGGGCACTCATAAACGCGTGTCGTGGAGTATTGAACGGCATCGCGTTAGGGGCGGTAGTCTTGGCCGTCACTCACTAATCATCTCCCATGATGCACACTCTGCACGTCTGAACACGGCAGGACCTGTTTTGAAAAAGGACCTTGAAACATTGAACTGGGAGCCGACAATTGTCTCTGCGGATGAAATTCCGCAAAAACCATCTACTGGACATCGCAAGAATTCTAGAGCTGGCAGAACCAGCGCTAGTCTCGTCTTTCTCGGTGTCTGGGCGTTGTTTGGCTTCAGTAATTATGGTACGGGAGGAAAATACACGACTCCAGGATTCAGCCACACGAATGCTATCGGCCGAGTCCTTGGAGCATCATTGACTAATGTCACACCAGTCCCATATAGCGACCATCACAATCGCGATACACAATTGCAGCAACACGACTCCGGAATTAACGTCATAGTTCAGGACGAACTTGATTATCCACATCCTCATCGGACAGACACATGGACTGAACGCTTCCTGGGGCGTATATTTGCATGGTTGTGCACAACCTTATATTTGACATGCCGTTTACCTCAGATATGGAAGAATGTGAGTGTTTCATCGTCCCAAGCCAAGTCACCAACTCGCGTAGTATGTCAGGAAATCCGTCGAAGGCTTATCCATATCCCTTTTCATCTTTGCATTTCTTGGCAACGTGTTCTATGTTTCTTCCATCGTAGTTTCACCCAGGTTCTATCTTCCGCCTCCCCTATCAACTGAGTACATTCAAGAAACCGTACCGTACGTATTCAACCCTGTTCGATAGTACCAGCTCATCATGTTACACGCCAGATATCTCCTGGGTAGCGCTGGCACTCTGATGTTCGACGTCACGATTATCGTGCAATTTATTCTGTATCGCTCTCGCCCACGTCGTTCATCAAGTGACGAGAGTCTGATGTCGGAGGAGACAGGATTGTTGACTGGTACCCAGACCCACTACCATGTCGGCGAGCATCGATCCCGGGGCCGAACGTCGTATATCAAGACTACATACCAGTAGTCGCGCACGCATTGCATTAGAGGACCAAGGGTGGACTGATCGTGTATTATATATCCCCTGTTTGAGCTTGTTGATTCCCAAGTACTTTACAGCAGATACTAATCACTGAGCTTTCCAATACAAGTTGACTCTGGCAGTGCATTAATGGCATGATTCAATGGCCTGCGGATTGCGAGCTACGAACTGGTGAATAATCTGTGCACCCGGACCGAACCATCGCCGGTATTTCAATTCCGTACATGTCCATCTCCGACACGACAAGACACCCCTCCGCATATCATTTGGTCAGCCCTTTTTCTGTCATGCAAAAACATTCTGATATCTGCCTCAGCGTCCACTAGTCCTTGACTATTTGACGCACCAATGCTACACAAATACTGCAAAAGCATTTCTGAGAGACAGTGCCGTTAAGCACTTCAATGCTGATGGTGATGAAGAAGAATTACCGTTAAGCTCCACAGTTGATACTGGGTTGCGTAGCGTTGCATTTACGGACGCAGACTTGCGTGACGGTGCGTCGACATTTACTTGCCATTAATCCAAGTACATTACCCTTGCCGCAGAGATAAGCACTTACATCTTGTCCGGACGCATTGAGGATGCGGTAGAATTGCTCAACGAACATTTTCCAAGAGTGTTGTCGCGGGAAGAAGGTCGACAAGACAAAGACGACATCACCAGCAGACATCCCTTACAGGACACGCTTTGCACAACGAGCCATGATTATATTGCTCCCCATTCTCTGGATCCTGCACACTTAACTCTCAATCTCCGGATCCAAGCCTTCATCGAAGTGTGCAGGACAGTTCCCCTCGTCTACAAACGCACACCTGTAAGGGATATTTCCGGGCCGGTGGAGACTTCCAGTGCCTCTGGCGACCGACACGAGGTTGTACGTAATGATGCAGCCTTGCTTTCCAAAGCCCAAAAGCTCTATGCACTAGTAGACATGCTTCCAAATTCTAGCGATCGCGAACAGTATGGTAGAGAGCTCAGGAACGTGGCTGGTTTGCTGGTTTACAAGGTTCCAGAGGTCAGTGCATCAAGCAAGTATATGTCCCAGGAAAGAAGGGACGCCGTGGCTGCGCAGGTAGACTCGGCGATCCTGCGTGGGTGTTCTCGACTACTGGTTTACCTCAATATCAACTAACTATGACTTAGACGCGTCTGGAAAACCCGTCATATCTACGATGGAACTAGTCGCAAGGCATGTATCCGTCACATGGACATGTGCCCATGAATTGGGCGTCACAATCCAAGCGGGAGCGCTACTGCCACCTACGAAAGATCCAGGAGCTGTCCGAGGGAAAAAGGGAGACAATTCAGAGGTATGCCATCCCCATCTTCCTAGGATGCGGAATTAAGCGCACTCCCCCAGACTGTCCCACCATTTGATCTCAGTTTATTCCTCGACGAAAAATCGCCAGTCAAGGACAATTAGGCTATCATCCATCTTTTGAACTGTTTACAGCCGTACTGATCGTTCATGATGTACATGACTTCACTAGTATTCTAGCTTTCGTTGTAGCTCTCGCCACGAATTATTGATTGACACATAAATCTGCTGTTGTTCTAGCGTGCAATTAACCTAGATATCTATTCCGGTGGAATGAAAGGGCTCCTTCGGTATGCAGGTGCCTCAATGACAGGCGGAAGTTTCTTAGCTAGTTCAGCGGTTCCAGCCGGAAACGGTAGGTCGTCGACGCCCTTTGGTAGAACTTTCTCGTAAAGGCCCTTGGCTTGATTTGCTCGACCTAGTGAAACCACTTTTTTCTTCGCGTCGCGAACCAATACATGGGCGTCATCGACTCCGGGAATGGCACCTTTGACATATATCAGGTCGAGCCTCGAGTCGACGCGGATGACAGGAAGGTTTTGAGTTGTTACGCGCTTGTTTCCCATTCGACCCGCCATTTTCTTTCCCGGCCAGACTCTTCCTGGATCCTTGATACTCGTTAGACATCCACTAGAATAATAAGCGTTGAAGACTGTACTTGATGTTGACCAGTTGAACCGAGGGAACGATGGGAAACAGAGACACCATGACTGGCTGCCAAGCCGTGGTAGCCCCAGCGCTTCATACCACCCTGAAATCCTTTGCCAATCCTATTCGAAAAATGAGTAATACATGAGGAGACCCAGTAGAGCCGACCTACGAATTTGCTACGACATCCACAAATTGTCCTGGGACAAAGTGAATGGCAGAAATTGTAGTACCTGAGATGTGTCAGAATATTTTTTTGCGAATACGAGATGGACTTGCCGACAGGAACGTGAGCGTCTGGTGTTACAGGAAATTCTCGAACGATACGCTTGGGCTGTACATTGGCTTTTCTAAAATGGCCCAGCATTTGCTGTGTACAAGTCTTGGACGGCCTGTCCGACGCAGCAACCTGAACCGCGTGGTATTCTGTGTGATTTCTGCGGACGGTTCTGATATTCCCAGTAACTTGGCAATTCTCGAGCTGCGAGGGTGGACAAGTCAATTACTAGTTGTTGGCAGCGATGCGCTATGTTACAGTACCTGCAATACGGTGACGGGAATTCGAACGCCCTGGTCATTCCACAATGCTGTCATCCCTCTTTTACGCGCAATCACGCCTGTTCGTATTGAGTTTGGCGTCCATTTCGCGTTCGGTTGGACGGAGGCACTCGCTGTGGCGGTAATATGGATGCTGCGAACAAGAGACGACTGTAGGGACTGTGGATGTGCCCAAAGCCTAAGCAGCATGATGGGTGGCGGAGTGTTCTGGCGGACTTTATCACCAACTCTAATGGCATGGACTCCTGGCCCTCCCATGGCAAGGCGGATGCTCCCAGTGCTCTAGCAAAGAAAAATCAAAGCGCAATTGAATCCGTTTCTTATCCACTTGTAGCCCACGGCGGTCCCAATTATTTGACTCTGGTAGAGAGAAATGACCGTTTCGAGTGGACATCCGTTTTCAAAGGTATCGCTAGCCCGGCCATCGTTGCAATAAACTCATTCACAAAGGCGAGGACTCATACAGGCTGCGCGCCGGAAAGAGCCTTATTGCCTTTCCGCCGACGTCCCCCCCACCACTCGTCTTGCCTCATTTATCTCTAAAGCAGCATGCTGAGCAAGGGGTCAATTCCATTCTTGACTCTGCTTGATATTTCTCACCAAGCAGCAGGCAAACTTTATAAGGACCTATCATCCTGATCTGGATATCCCAGCTGAACTCATCAGAGAGCAACTCACGGATGCAACCCAGTATACCAATGAACTTTGCAGTTTTGACCCATTCGCTGGTAACCTAATTGAAAGCGTTGCGGTGAGGGGCTCGTATGAAAGAAAGCATGTCTACGTAGCATTTTCTATGGGAGAGCTCCGGAATGGTCTCAGTCAGCGTGCACCTGTCCTTTATTATCTCGTGTACTCATTTTTCTCAGACCTGTCGCCCTTGGTTTATTCCGATGCAGGGCAACTTATCTTCTTGCCATCTGCGAACCCTACCAAAAGCTTCCGAACTCCTATCCAACAAGTAGTTGCTGCGCAGGCTGGTGATGTCCAAGACCGCAACTGCCCCTCTGGTCAAGGCCCATATTTCGCCGTGCGTACTCATGGTGGCATGACTCTTTTGAAAGCGGAGGCTCAGGATGGTTCGAAACCTTCGTTGAGTGATCTTGCTGCACGTGCTGCGTCCGATCTCGGTGGGCGTGCTATTCAGGACATCAAGCCGACATCTGAGCTTGATGTTTGCATCGTTGATGATTTCGGGACTGTATTTCACATGAATTATGGTCAAGGACACGCGGCCTTGTAAGTAAGCCATCATGTGTGAACCCAAACGCTGGCTTAGGTCGCAGAAACACGATCTTTCGAGGATCAGAGACAGATGTTGATGGTGATATTTGGCGCGTCGCTTTGGGAGCGAGGCAGTATGAAAAGCTTGTGATGTCAGGGACGTCGGCCCATCTACTGGATCTCAGAGTAAGCTTGATCGGACGGAGTGGAACAGGATTGATGCTAACATGAATGATAGGCGACTTCAGCTCTCACTCTTTTCGCGCCGAATGTCCTGAACGACAAGTTCACTTCGTTGGAGAATGAAGGTCTAGATGATATTATAAAACTTTGTACGACGGATCAAATGCTATGGATCGACAAGCGATGCCCAAATAAGCCACTTCTTGGACTGAAGCATGGTCGAAATCGTGACCCCACACTTCGAACCGTAACAATTAAATTTGAACATAGTCGGTCTTATTTCCTTCAATTTTTGCACATGGATACTGAAACAAAACAAGGATTAATGACCTTTCTCACATCTAAAAGAAACAGTTTGGCGACGGTCTATGATGTTTCCCGACTGGACGGATTTCCTTTGATGATCCACAATCTTCCATATTGCCTTCTTTTATCCACAGGTCATGACGAAAAGAATACGAGTTATTTGTTCTTCCGCCACCCTCATCAGCTCGGAGACACTTGCTGCACTGTTTTTCAGATGTGCGATAGAGGTAGCCTCAGCTGCCTTGATTTATCGCTTCCAGTGCGGGAAGTTACCAACACCAAAGTAGAGTGGTCGGATAATGTGAACGCATTGTATAGCGAATCAAATACCCGTTATGAAGACGCTGGCGCGCTTGGGGTCCGAGATAGAACAGAGTTTGACTTTTCTCCGACATACGAGTGTAAGTCGTCTTCTTCTTGCAGTTGTTCCTGCCAATCCACATTAGACCTATTCTCCCGCTACGAGGAAGATCGAGAGAAGTCAGAGGAGAAAGAAGCGAAACGTTTGTATGAAGTTATTGAACAAGCTCCCTTGTTTTGGCAGAAAGCGGACATAACCGAAGAGCAAGTGTTAACGGCGTAAGTGGACGTCCTGATGTCAAAATTTACGATGCTACTCTGTGAAATCAAGTTATGACGTTCTGTTTCGCACAGGAAAGGAGCCGCGAAAGATCGCACAGGCTGATTTTTTGTCAGAATCTGTTGTAAATTCAGTGCGAGGGTATAGCGCCTTGATGCAAGGTCGCCTGACTTCAGCAATGCTCGGGAAAGGCGCCGCCTGGCATTATGACATATCTCCTACTCTTAGACAATTCATCCCAGAAGCGACACAAGATATAGAAGAACTGACGAACCATCTGTCCCAGTTCAATTTGCTCGCCAAGAGACCGATCATTCAAGTCTATACAACGAGAAACTCGCGCTGGAGAACAACTCGCGCTGGACATGGTTTTGGCCAGTAGTATCTACTCGAATCAGCCTATCGAGGACAATTTAGAAAGCTTGACTAGGGCACTTTCTCTTGCTAACGAAGCACCTCCGATTCATTTCGGATACCTTCACCCGGTGAAGCCAAACGATTGTATCGGAGGTATCGGAGCGACGTCAGGTGTACGCATGCTGCTGAAGGAATGGGACATCGGAGCCGACCTGGCAGGCCATGTTTATCACGCTCTCTCTCACGGGACTGATAGCCATACAACTCAATCAGAGACGAAGGCCAAAATTGTCCGACCTCCAACTGTCGCTGTGTCAAACGTTCTTGCTACGTCAGTCTCGGATTCAACGACCAGAGGAGCGCGGCATGAGGAGGTGCTCTCTCAGGATTGTAGTCCAGTGACACATGCGTCGGGTGACTTGCAAGATGTGCTTGCCAGCACACAGGTAGTAGCTGGTCCTTACGGGGGGCGCAATAAGTTAGGGAAAAAGAGGGCGGGGAAGAAGCGCTTGGGAGGCTTTTGAGCAGGGCTACAATACTCTGTATTAGATCGAGAAACCAGCCGCGCGCGACGCGCCCGATATCTACCGGCATCCCTCCTTCATCAGCCTTCTTCTGTCTTGCCGGACAGCACGAGATATCTTCTGCCTCGTCGTGCAAACGCACGAAGCTGGACTGTGGGCCAGCCAGTAACCGTGCTCTATGGATGGAACAAGGTGTGAAGACACCGTCTGTTGTATCCGGCTATGCCTAACATCTGCACTGAAGACCATCTCAGTCTCTATATGATCTGGCTGGGATTAGCGACTTTTTACGACGTACACTTGCTTCCTTCATGTCCGTCGTTTCCTCTGCTCACTCAAGGCCCTTTTTTTTGCAGAAAATAAAGCAGTAGTGTGTGCGCTTACCGCCAGTTATGTCTCCACTTTTGCCGGGTACCCTGTAAGCCCCTGCAAGCAATTCGTCTGTTTTCCATCAAGATCTCAAGTATTGCTTTCAGTTAGACTCGCTGAAATCACGGCTTCAAACAGCTAAAGGCCCAATCACCATCCCAACGCTCGCAGCCTTGGTGTACCGGGAAGAAGGTATCACTGGCTTTTATCGTGGACTATGGATACCCCTTATGACTATATCCTTTGTCCGTGAGTCAACTTCTTTGAGAAAGCATCACATTCCACGTTGAAATGATATTAAAGGTGCCGCGAGCTTTACGATCTACAACCGCACAAAAGAATTTTGCCGCGACCACAATTATCTATGCCGGAATAGTATTTTAGATGTCGCTGTAACTGGTGGTATAGGCGGCGCCATGTCTGGTGCCCTGATTTCGTTCACCAGCACTCGTGAGTCCCATGCCCTGGTCTACTTCAGCTGACCTAAAGGAAAGGGAAAAAAGCTTTCGAACTTGTCAAGGTAAATATTCTCTTCCGAGTAGACAAATTCCATAGATCGTGACTCCAAATAGGTCCGCCGTCAGTTAGAATACACCATCGCAGCCAGTAAAGGAATCACGTTGGTGAAGCCCCCAGGGACAGTTGAAGCAGTGAAAGATATCTTCAGAACAAGCGGTATTGCAGGCTTATATACGGGATTCCGTCTGCATTTCAGTGAGGCTATCATTCCCGCAACTCTTTAACTGTCGCCTGACGTTGCCCGCCCTCCCAAGTCCGCGA
The DNA here is from genome assembly GCA_023014475.1 of Amanita pallidorosea. NCBI lineage: Eukaryota > Fungi > Basidiomycota > Agaricomycetes > Agaricales > Amanitaceae > Amanita > Amanita pallidorosea. The sequence continues at coordinate 810,643 of JAEBUS010000003.1, read as the reverse complement.
TACCGCTGGTACTGCCCTGTACTTCCTCGAGTATGACGGGATGCGGCATCTCCTGGGGAGAAATCGTCTGGGAGAACAAGGTCCTACCCCGTCATGGCTACCTATCCATTCGTCATTGGTGCCATTCGTTTGTGGCTCGTTATCTGGGGTAATCCACACGCTGCCGCAATCATTCTGTGATGCCCGTGTTCCTAACGACCCTTCCTTCCTTTTCTGCAGGTCACGTCTTGGGCGCTTATATACCCGCTTGACGTGTACGTAAAGGCCTTATATGTTCCCGATTACTAACTGCAACGCCACGCGTTCCAGCGTAAAAACCAAAGTTCAGCAACGTGCCCTTGCCGGGGAACGATATCGTACGCCTTGGGAAACATTGATCCGCCTGGTCAGAGGTATCCTCGGCGCTATAGTGACTGACCGTACATCCGACTTAATTTAAATTGTCCAGGTCCTGATCCCAATGCTCCTAAACCTATCATCGCCGGTATTGCACGCATATATCGCGGCCTGGGCGTTAGCGCATTGCGCAGCATTACTACCCATGGATTGTTATGGACGCTGTTTGATTTGGTATCGAGACATATCGACAGCCTACCACTGAAGCAATAAAATATTGATATTGTGTACAAATTTGGGCCGCTTCTGCTATCGTCATATATCATAGAAAGCACTTACTACATGCATTATTACTTTCGCGACATATGTTATGTTTTCAATTAATTTTCATTTATCAACAGACATACTCTATTAACGGGCTTGGACATAATCGTCGATTTTCAACAACAAACAAACCGTCTCTGTCGCCAGTTCTATAGCACTGGTAGAGACCAGAAGAGGTTGTACTACTTCCTCTTCCTGAATATTTGATATGAGACCCTAGGCAATGTTCAATTGGGTAGGACTCGATGAACTGATTAAGACGAACCGTCCGAACGTTGATGCCAGCATTCTGCTCTCCTAGTGCATGACGATTACGAAGTTCCGTGACAATGGCAATTGGGTTTAGACCTGCGTTTTCGGCGAGGGTATTTGGAATTATCTCTAGCGCGTCTGCAAACGACTGGAAACAATACGCCTCCATCCCTTTTAAAGATTGTGCGTATTGAAATAGCCGGCGTGATGTATGTATTTCAGGAGCTCCTCCTCCACATATCAACGCTCTAACAATGAGCAACATTTACAGGCAGTTCACGATTGGGACTTACCGCTTCTTGACAAGGCAGCGGACGACACACAAGGCGTCGTGTAGACTACGCCCACACTCCTCCACGATCAAATTATTGCCACCCATGACCAACACACTGACAGTCTTTCCGCGCGTCTTCACGCCCGTGATGCGCACGACCTTGATACCCGACTCTGATGTCTCTTCAACCAAGTCGGCATATCCAAGCCTGTCCTCTGTGAAGGTCTCAATGTCTGCTATAGGTTTGCAGCCAAGGCTTTTAGAAAGAAAGTCTATCTCATCACGCTCCACGTCCTTAACAACGAGGATGTTGAGACGTTTTAAAAAGTTGAGGGATGTATCATCTACGGCATCGCGGAGAATTGATTTTTGAATAAGCAAAACATTGCAATTTGCTTTTTTGATTTTCTTGCACATGTTGAGCAGATACTGTCTTCCCTCTTTGATGACTTTATCCATTTGCCGATAGTCATTGATGACCACTGTATTGTCCATCTGTCGTGCTTAGTAAGAAGAGTACAGTCAGATAGCACCGTCCTACGTACATCGGGTTTGGGGGCGCTTAATTGAAATTGAATAATTGCAATTTTAGCCTTTTCGATGCGCGAAGGGCCACCCGCTGAGTTGACGACATTCTGATTGAGAAGGACACCGTCGACGAGTTGCGTATCTTCGATTGTTCCTCCTACCCGCTTTATGAGACGTACATCCTTGAGATCTACGTTGGTTGAAGTCGGGGTTATTAGCCGTGTCACAGCATCAACAGCGATGGGTGCAAGTATGGACGAATATTGCGACACAATCTGAAGCTCAGTCAGCCAAATGAGACATCTCATAGATGATGAGATACTTTGGAATTGAGAGACGTGCTGGCCGCGCGTAAAAGGCTAGATCTGTCATTCAGATCGAGCGGTGTTGATAAATCTGTGAGATATTCTACAGCCTTCGTGGATGCCTTGAGGAATGACTCGGCTATAATGGTGGGATGAATGCCTTTTTGAAGCATTTTTTCTGCTGCTCCCAACAAGCTACCTGCTAGTACAACGACAGAGGTGGTGCCATCGCCAGCTTCCACATCCTGTGCAGCGGAAAGATCGACTAGCTACGTGGAAATGAGTTATGAGGGCATCAAAAGCTGCAGCTGCTTGCCATTTTTGCAGCAGGATGGACGGCCTGGATGCTCTTAAGAATGGTTGCACCGTCATTGGTGACTATTACTTCGCCTTTCGCGGTTTGAATCTGGTGAAGTCTAATCGGAAAATGAAGTCGAAGACCAGGGTGCACAAACCATCTTATCCATTCCTTTTGGACCCAAAGATGTGCGCACGGCATCGCTGATAGCTGGTGTATGGTTAAACTAATACGAATGCAATGACTAAATCAAAGTGCATCACCCTTTGCGGCAACCATATTAGACAGGCGCAGTTCCATTGGCTTGTTCTTGTCCTTGAAGGAGGCATTCGAATTGGAGGGGTTGGAGGGGTTGGAGACGGCAGCAGCCATGGCTAATATCAGAGCGCGTTCGTCACAAGCGTGACTTGCGTCTTACTTTGCTCACTCATGGACTTCGTAAGCTCCCAACTAGCGTCCTGCCTTTCAGCTGACTCGCCTATTCAGTTCAACAACCCAAACGGCCCAGGGGGGCTACTGGCTCAGTTCGCAGGCGCCGCATTTCCAGCTGCCTATGCCGCTCATGCACGTCGCACATCTCCAAGGACATATGACGAATATCTCAGAGCTCATAGTATGGCAATGCTCCCCAGAAAGGAACGAGAGAATGTCTCTTACGGTGGCAAGAGTGCGTGCCACCGAGTTATGCGTCTCGGAACAGGCCACTGATCCCCATCAATAAAGTCATCATGCCCCCCTCTGCGCTCGCAAATCTGACAAACTTGGACCTTGAGTCACCTTGGATGTTTCAGCTACGTAATCCTAGCAACTCTGCCGCCTCAACCCATGCTGGCGTACTTGAGTTTATCGCTGAAGAAGGTTATGTCCACTTGCCATACTGGATGATGAAGACCCTCCGCCTCAATGAAGGGGATCCAATTCGAATCACAGGGACAGAATTACCCAAGGGCAAGCTCGTCAAGCTACAGGCACAATCTGTTCATTTCCTTGAAGTATCAGATCCGAAAGCAGTGTATGTGCAGTTCTTGTGCCTTTCCGAAACCAACATTGAGCCAATATTAGCCTCGAACAGGCTCTTCGTAATTTCTCTGCATTGACCCAGGGCGACATCATAGAAATCAGTTATAATACCATCGTTTTCGGACTCCTGGTCATGGAGACACGGCCTGGAAATTCCGGCATCAGCGTTCTCGATACAGATCTAGAGGTAGATTTTGCACCCCCAGTCGGGTACGTGGAACCCGAGCGTCCAAAAGCGCCACCACCAACAACGATGGCTTCCAAGCTCAAGATAGACCTTAATTCATCTTCACCCGGTTCCTCCAGGCCCGGTTCATCTCTTGCTGGCGGTTTCGCTGGAATGAGCACTGGTCAGACGACAATGAGTAAAGATGGAGATCAATGGGAGAGTTTCAAAGGTAGAGGAGAAACACTATCAGGGAGGAAAACGAAAGGCAAGGGTATCAGTCATCGGCCTTCGGAACATGCACCTGAAGGCAGTAAGATTATAAGAACGGAGTAAATATCTTCTTTTTGAAGTTTTCCGTTCGTTGACCCAATTCCACAGCCAGCGTAAAGTTGTGTCCAACAATACATATGACAAAGATATGAAGGTTCCTGCCGCCTTAAACATACCCTTTGGACAGCTCTTCTTTGGGTTCAACGTTGTCCCGTATGTCGCATCTCAAGAACCGTCCCCGGAACTGAATGGGGACCACTCAGTATGCATCTCACTTCTTGTCGTTGCACTTATTGATGTCACCTGTCAGACAACATTTGGCGGTACAGGTCGTTCGCTTAATGAACGCATAGCACCACAACCGTCGCAACAAGCAACAAGCTCAACAAAGAATCAACACAATTGGGGCATGTCTGGGCAGACACTCAACTCCGCATCATCAGCTGGCAAGAGACAGGTAAGCCAGGACACAAGGAAAGCGGGCCAGAGTTTGCCTCCACAGGGAGGTTCAAAGTCGAAAGAACGAGAACGAAGCTTAACCCCAGATTGGGGTGTTGACGACGACGACGTTATAATGATTGATAGCGATTGATCACGACTTGCCTCTGTACCATAGTCGCACAATAAATGCTTCTAATACTAAGGGTATCTCATTACAACATTACAACTCCTATGCCCTTTCCTGCGGGAGTGTCACCTACTGGTTCTATGCCTGCTAGAGGGGCTGTTCTCCAGTTATACAAGTAAAAGTTCAGGAAACCATCTCCCTCAGCAAACTGCCAAGACCGATGAGTGAACATCAGGGGCTGAAAAAAGAAAAACTCACCTTAAGGTCTTTGAGAATAGAAATGTTGTCCATCAATGTTAGAGCATTGAAAACATCAAAGTTAGCTTCCTTCGCCACCGCTAAGGCATCGCCGATCAAAGACAGGAGACGCTTCTGCAGCATTCTGTCCTGTTCAGCCCCTGATATAAAGGCAGTCTCCGTGCCGTAGTAATACAGGTATGCTGCTTCGAGGACGGGGTGCTTTGGGTTGTTGATAACAGTGGATGGCAATGAGTAGAACGAGAAGAAATCCGTTATTCGATGAGACTCTGGATCCTTGGGTTGATTTAGTCATATGTTATGCCACGTTGCCATCCCACTTGCCTCTACCACATAAGTCCAAGTCACTTGGCCTTCCCTCCTGCCCACACCACCATCGCCTACATTTCCTGTACCTTTGCCACTTAAAAGTTGATGTTGTATTTCCTGTTCATCGAAAATAGGGACCATGGAGTAGCGCTCCATGTATTTTGAGAACAATGCAGTCAACTGCGATAAATCGTGATTTTCTGCCTCGCGTAGGCCTGGAATGGTTGTTGCCGTGGGTAGCTTATTGACTCTGATCATTCGTGCGAGCGTCATGCTTCGTGGGACAAAACAGAATTTGGTCTCGACCAATTTTTGTACATTGAGGGATCGGTGATAATAACTGAGAATGAACACATGAACTGCCATATCATCTTGGCCAATGATAAACTTACCGGCAGACAGAAATGGGTGTAGGTATCACGATGCCAGCCGTATAAATGGCTTGAAAGATGCCTTTGAGATGCACTTGTCGCGTGACCTCTTTAATAAGTACAGGCGCTAATCGCTTTGAACGCAATTTCTTGTGCACGCAGAGATAGTTGATCTCCGTTGCCACTACGTTACTTGAGATCGAAACCTTCGTGAAGTAATATGATTGTTAATCATGGCATCCTTACTTTGCTCGTACGCGTAGCGTTATAGGAACGCCGGAAATAAATGCGACAAGTTTCTTGTTTGCCGCAACACGGACCCCGATATGCCATTCTTTGTGGTATCCTGGGGGCTTCAGTGCCCTGCGGAACATAGTCAACATAATTGTCCGTACAAGTGGCCTCAATGCACCATTTAAGAAAATCGGAGCTATAGTTGAAGCGAAAGGAAGCGTCGTCATCCTCCACGTAATTTGCGGATAAGAGATCATATAATTCTTTGCACTGGGCACGCCGTTAAACAAGGATCGAACCAGATGGACGGAAAGATCACCTGTTTGGGATCATCGATATCAATTATCGACCACTCAAACTCCTTGGGTAGAGAGTATGGTTCCTGTCGAATTTCACCGTGGGATTTGGAAGGTTCGATGTAGCCGTCTTCGCCTGCGGGAGGCGCGTCGCCTGCATGGCCAGCTGGTAAGGACGACATGAGACGACAAATATTATATTCACCCCATTGAGGCACTGGCTGAGTTGCCCAGAACTGAAGAGTATTGGATAACAGATGGCGCGCAAAGAGGAAAACATACCTTGTGCTCCTTCATGACGGATAGAATGATATTATAATAATATTAGATTTTAAAAGTGTGAAAAATATTGTACAAGTGGCTGTGCCGTTGTTATGCTACTTGCTCTTCCCCTTCTGCTAGCTCTTCTAGCCCACAGGTTCCTGGCACTTGCCACGCCCGCAAAACGCTCATACCACACTCATCACTACTATGTGATTGAACATGATACCCGTGTCGCGTCAGGTGCACCACTGGACGTCATTGCGCAGGCACTCGGAGTGGAGGTCGTCGAGCAAGTAGGAGAACTAGCAGATATTTGGCTTCTCAGAACCCCGAAACCATCTCATTTACCCCGCGACGATGCACAAACTGATCGGGTGCTGCGAGCTTATGAAGAGCTGCGCTCTGTCGCAAATCAACAAGGAGAATCTTCTCTGACAAAACGTGCCGAGGTTGTCAATGCACGACGGATAGTCGCACCTATCAGATACTTTGCAAAGCAAAATCTTAGACGCCGCGCTAAACGTGCCCCACCACCAATAAGCCCACCAGATGTATCGGCCGAGCGGGCCGCTGCTGCGCATCTAGGAATACACGATCCTTTGTTCCCTCAACAATGGCATCTTATCAACGATCAACATCCTGAACATATGATGAATGTAACCGGTTTATGGGCCATGGGATACACTGGGAAAGGCATCATTTCTTCCTTTGTGGATGATGGTCTGGATTACACAAGTGAAGATCTCAAGGCTAATTTTGTAGGTCACATCTCATCATATCTCATCATTTCACGTTATCCGTTCAATTTTTATTTTCGCACTGTCTAGGACGCCGAGGACTCGCACGACTTTAATGACCATGTAAAACTGCCTACGCCGAAATTGGACGATGACCGTCATGGCACTCGCTGTGCTGGCCAGGTCGCAGCAGGGAAAAATGACGTCTGTGGGATTGGAATTGCCTACGATTCCAAAGTTGCCGGCGTCCGCATATTGTCTGGTCCAATATCTGATGCTGACGAGGCGGTAGCCCTAAACTTTGGGTTCCAAAATGTATCGCTCTACAGCTGTAGCTGGGGTCCACCTGATAACGGAAGGTCTATGGATGGACCCAACTATCTCGTTAGCAAGGCAGTTTTGAATGGTATCAACAATGGCCGAGGAGGAAAAGGATCTGTTTTTGTTTTTGCCAGTGGGAACGGCGGTGGCTACAATGATCAATGCAACTTTGACGGGTATACAAATAGTATATATTCCGTTACCGTGTCTGCCATTGACTTTAAAGGGCTACACCCTTACTATTCGGAACCTTGTGCTGCCAACATGATCGTTGCATATAGCTCCGGTAGTGGACAACATATCGTTCGTAGTTAACTTTTCTTTTGCTTTTCAGCTCTTATTGTGCTTTCAGGTAACCACGGATAGGGGAACCAATAAATGCACCAGATCTCATGGAGGTACCTCCGCCGCTGCACCTAATGCTGTTGGCGTCCTTGCGCTTGCCTTGCAAGCTCGGTTTGTTCTTCCTTTTAGCATTATATTGGAGCTCACCGAGTTTTAGGCCGGATTTAACTTGGCGTGACGTACAATATATCTGTATCAAGACTGCACGCATCGTAAACCCAGAGGACCCTGATTGGGAACGCACAGCAGCCGGTCGCTTGTACAGCTACAAGTATGGTTACGGTGCTTTGGACGCATACAAATATGTAATGGAGGCCAAAACATGGAATCTTGTCAAGCCACAAACTTGGCTGCAGACGAAGACGGTCCAACTCAATAATGGAAGGATGAGTGCGAAGGAATTCATGGGAGGAGAAGCCATCATCAAAGGCGGAGTGAAAAGCACGATAACCATTACGAAGGATATGCTTGTGGAGAATAATTTTGAGTCCCTCGAACATATCAACGTTAAAGTATGGATTGATCACGGGAGGCGTGGGGACGTTAAGGTTGAGATTGTCAGCCCTCATGGAATCAAAAGCATCCTAGCTGGTACGCGTTCTGGTGATTCGGCCGATACGGGGTTCCCCGGTTGGGTTTTTATGAGCGTAAAGCATTGGTAAGGTTTTCTGTCCACTATGCTGGTGAAAGTTGAGTTTTCCATTAGGGGTGAGGATCCTGTTGGTAACTGGACCATCAAAGTATCTGACTCCGAGAATTTCCACAAGGGGTCATTCCTCGGTTGGAATATGATGTTATGGGGCTCAGCCGTAGATCCATCAAGGACCACCAAATTCGAGTTGCTCCACACTGAAGATGTTTTCCCACCAAATGAGAATCCTCGACCTCCTATCGTCACACCCAGCTCGACTAAAACGCACCCTCGGCCTACCGCACACTTACCTGGTGATCACGGATCAGCTGAAGGTGAAAATAAAAAGCCTGCTTTTTCCTCGGCATCTGCTAGCGCGACAACAAGACCTACTGGCATTATAGCTCCAGATCAAGGCTGGTTTTCAGATATGTCAAAGCTGGTATCTAGCCAAAAATGGTTTTTTGGTGCCATTACTATTGTCATTCTCTTTGGAATTGGTGCAGGGATTTTCTTCTGGAGACGACATATTGACCGGAAGAGAAGAGCAGCCTATACAAGCCTTTCCGCAACTGAGGAGGTGACCATGACCACGCTCGGAGGCGGCCAAGTTGGTTCTCGAGCTCCGGATGGTTCGAGAACTGCGAGGACGAAGCAGTTGTACGATGCATTTGGCGACGTCTCAGACGATGAAGATGCGGATGAGCACACTGGTTTACGACCTGGTCAATCTGAGACTGTTGGCCTAGGTTTCCATTCTGGATTCCTTGATGACGACGACCCTTCTTCAGCAGCAGGACTTCCATCCGCACCTGCATATCGCGATGAACCGGGCGAAGAGGAGCGTCAAGAGGAAGCGCCTAGGGAGACCGAGAGAGGCGGGGCAGCTAGCCCCAGCGGAAGTGGAGGCAGCTGGGTGCATGCTTCCTGATATATAAAAGCTTGATTAATATTGACGGGTTTGTACAACATATTCGTCTTCGTACATCTAGATACCTATATAGTATGATACGGGAACCATAACGCATCAGTCATTGTTGTGGATGAAAGCTAGCTTGCTACCGCCCGCAGTCTGAGCCCAGAGACCCAAACTCTCGTACTGAAAAGAAAAAAAGATTAGGGAGATTTTGAATAACAATGTGACTCACTTGGGCAATCGTTTCCACCAGTTGCGGCTCCGTGAATCCTGCCGAGAGCACCTTCCTTCGAATGTCAACCATGGAGAGTTGATCAACTTCGTCCTCAGAGTCTGAATCCACGTCCATGTCACGTCCTCTGCCCATAGCTGCGGTATGCTTCTTGGGCCTCTGGCCTGCACCCGCCATTTGTTTAATCAGCCTAAAAATGCGACTGACGGGTGACCGGTCCGTCTCCACATCTTTTTCGCTATCGTCTAGCAAGCTCTCTTTGCTGCATTCCATGAGACGCAATGCCTCATCCACATCAGGTACTTCTACTGTTCCTGACTGCCTCAATCGCGCAAGGGCCTGTGCCAGACGGAGCACGCCAAGGAGTGTACGAGCAGATGTATACGAGTGAGATTTGTTTTGTTCAGCTTCGCTTTTGGAAACTTTCCGCAGTCGCACGTACGAGTCGACAATGTAGCTGGACACGTGCTGCGGTACGGTAGGGCGTATCCGCCGTGCCTCTGCAATATATTGTCTGGAAGAATAGTTATGAGAAGTGACAGGACGGCATAGCAATGTCTAACCTCAGAATATGGGGCTCCACGAGCTCGACGTCGGATTGTGGATGTGTGCTATTCATATGCACATACGTGACATGCCTTGCCAGCCGCTCGTCGTCCTCTCTGGAAGGTTTGTCAAGAATTAAAAACATGAGATCGAAACGAGATAATAGGGCTGCAGGTAGATTGATATTCTCCACGGGTGAAACTTTTGGATTATAGCGGCCATACAAAGGATTGGCAGCTGCCAGGAGTGAGGCACGGGCATTGAGTGTAGTGGAAATTCCAGCTTTCGATATCGATATTGTCTGTTGTTCCATAACCTCATGAATGGCAGTTCTATCAGATTCGTCCATTTTGTCAAATTCATCTATGCAACAGATGCCATTGTCAGCCAAGACCAATGCACCGCCCTCTAAATGACGATGTTAGCCATATGGTGTACTATAATAAAGAGAAGGCAAACCTAGGACCATCTCATCCGTGACGGGATCACGCATGACAGCTGCTGTCAAACCTACTCCAGAAGAACCTTTTCCTGTGGTGTAAATACCTCGTGGAGCAACTTTGGAAATGTACTTGAGTAGCTGTGATTTGGCTACACCAGGGTCTCCCATTAAGCATATGTTGATATCGCCTCTGATTTTCATCCCATCCCCAGTGACCTTGGTCACACCACCAACGAGAAGCAGCAGAAGTGCTTTCTTGACATCCAGGTGACCATATATTTCAGGTGCTATGCTCTGGGCCAGTCTATTATACAACGAAGGGTCTATCTTGAGCGCATCGATGTAGGCGCTTATTTCAGGGGTTAACTGCATTTCACTGTATTGCTTCTTTAATTGCAGAACGTGATGAAGTTCGAGGTACGTGTCAGTGAGAAGCCCGGCGCGTATTGCCTGATAGCCTGAGTAGGGGATAGGGAGGAAAATGCCTGCGAGGTGGACTACATCTCCAGGACTCAGCGTACGTGTCAAAGCACCATTAACATGAACTGTCATCGAACGTGGTATATGTCCCACAGGAACTTGATCTGCCTAGCAAAAACGAGTCAGTGGATGACTGATTTTTAACGCTTCATATCACCATTTCTTGTATTTTGACCTCCTGGAAAGGGCTAAAACGACAAGCCCTCGTTTGCATATGGAGGGTGCCGTGGATTCCGTTTTTCTTACACTGGTCTATATTCTCGCAATCAAGGATGGGCATATATGTCTTGTTTGATATATCTTGAAAAGTCTCGCAGCCGCATACATCGCAAGTATAGGCATTGACCTGTAGTAGCGGCTTGACTTCCGAAACGCGCGTGACGATACCTCTAACTGTTATTAACCTGCCTAGGTGGCTACCCTTGACTTCTCGCACTGCCATATGAGCGTCTTTCTCCAAAGGGCGAAAATAAAGATTGCTATTGACGCATCAGTGAAGGCGGTGAGTAAATGGGTGAACGTACTAGCGACGCAACAAATGGTCTGGAAAGCCGTCCTGCACGCCGTCTAGCTGTTGGTTCCTTTCGCGACGCTGGTGGAATATGACGTCGATGACCTCGTCATACTCGCTTATATCTTTAGTTGGCTGTGGCATAAGTTTGTCAATGACTTCGCAGAACAAAGTCACGTATCGACGCGTATTGTTTTGAATGTGTGCAACGAGACCAGACGCGTCATCATGATACTGGACATGTAGAAATGCGTGAGGAGCATGGATGAATGCGGGGAGACGCGTACGGCTTTGATGTCTTCTAGTTCTACCATAAGTAATTGTTGTTCGCGATTCGCGATTTTTTGCTAGGAAAACTGTTGGTGACGCGTAGAGCACGATGTGAAACACACACCAGTTGGCTCATGTACTTGAGAGAAACTCGTGGGCCATCGTCGTCTGCAAGATGGAAGTTGGCAAAGTTGCGTTCGAGATCCTTGTCGGTAAATTTGAAGTTGGAGAGGAAATCGGTGATGGAATCTGGTGGTGATGAGGCGAGCCTAGTGGCAGGAGAGGGCTACAGACCTTTCTCGCTGTCGTAGACGATGCCGATGTTAATGGTGGGTAGAGACATTGCAATGCGTGTGAATAACTATGGCAGCTCCTCCTCTGCCAGGAGCTCCTCCACCCGCCTGACCTTGCCTTCATTTCCCTCCCCAGCCGCAATTTCTCGGTCAACCCGCGTACCAATTCGGACGTCCGTTGCAATGCGCGGCGCTCCCATCGCATGGACAGCCGCATGGCAGTCGTGGATTGCTTGTACAACCTGTGACCAAGGACCTTCTGTTGATGCCGTAAGACAGAGTCACTGCTCCTCCAAAGAAATAAGTCTACCTATGTTGGTCCCGTAACCGCTGTGAGGAAGAAATAATATGCATGAGAGTGCGACGTGGGCGGATTTGTGCTTACTGCATCTGCCAAGGCGTCAGGATGGTTCAGAGCAAGTCAAAGTACGTACGTGAAAGACTAGGCCTGATTGTCGAAGGACCCGTTGACATTCTGCAATGTATTTGGCGACCTTGGGGAGGTGAACATGACGTACGATGGCGGACCGGGAAGTCATCATACCGAGGGCTGGCCCGTTCCTATTGGGATGAGGCAAAAGTCTGTAGAGTATGATTAGCGTTTAAGAGGCCATTGCTGGGCACGAGCACCTGCGACGGCGTAGAGATCGTTTGTCATGATGGTGGCAGTCAAACGAACTCGTCCGCCTTTGATGTCCTCCACGAGCGTCCAAGCCAAAATCACCGCCTTTGAATCCCTGCTTGAGACTCCCATTTCGCCCACCACCGCCAACGCTCTGCCACCCGTCGCCCGATTCACTTCCAGGAATGCTTCAAAGCCAGCGCCTCCAAACCTTGGCCAGAAAACGTCTTTGATAGACCTAAGAGACTGGGTCGTCGAAGACGAGTTCTCTCATCCACAACCACCCCCTGTCCCTAGGAATGGAATCCATAAGCCAGAATACCCTCCAGAAGTGAAGCCAAAGCCGAAGCATTTGGTTTCTAAACCCGTCGCACTTGCTGGAGATGCTCGAAACTCTCTCAGATCTGTGGCGTCTACGTCTTCGCTACGTTCGCCCTCGACGTCGTATCTGTACCCGCATTCCTCGAATGCCGATAGCGGTCACACTTATCCACCAATGCTTAATGTCAATGTCCGTTCCGCCCATGCCCCAGCTTCTTCAATATCATCGTTCCACTCCGTGTCTCTTTCTTCTGACACAGATCCAAGCACCTCAAGTTCTTCGCAGCACACTGCTTCAATCCCTATTGAAAAGGGAAAAGACCGTGATTTATCCGTCAAGAGCTATGGGAGCGACACTGTAAGCTTGGATGAGTCTTACGAAGAAGTGTCGTCCACATTCGTAGGCAGCCCTGCAACAGAGAGGCTTATCAATCTTGACTGGGAGCGAGCCTCAGCCCAATGGAAAAGACAATCCCCTGGGTTTCCACAGCGCCTACCTGTAGGGACAACCCCACCTGTTCTCCGACCGCCGCCGCCAAAAGTGCCCCAGCGATCGACGACCTCCTTATCCTCGTCACCCTCGACGTCGACATTCGCGATCATTAGCCCAGCTTCTCGACGCGCACCACCGCCACCGTCGCGTTCCTCTGATCGAAGTTCTATCCTCAGTAGCGCAACTTCAGACAGCGCATTTTCCGTCAATTATGCAACCTACCAGTCAAATCACACCAAGGTCCCATCTCAGATCCCGACAGTGCAAATAAATTCAATAAATTTAATTCAGAAAACCAGAAGACCAACGCCCATACCTCCCAAGGCTCGAAAGCGGTACGAGGACCTTTTCGATGCCAATGTCATTCAACGGCGAAAGGCCGAAAAACGGCGCAAGGACATGCCTGACTTATTAGCACCGCAGGAGGCTAGGCGGAGTCGACGAGCGGTTGGCTGGCGTGGACTCTCCATAGATCTCACTACAGCCAGTGGTCATCCAGTTGAGAATGAGGTCGAAGAAGCAGTGGATCAAGAAGTAGGCAATGACGAAGTCATACAAGGAAGTATTATACGCAGTATATGGACACGGTCAGGTTTGGACAAGAAGAAGCTGCGTGTAATCTGGTATGTTTGATCAGCGTAATGGACCAGGACAGCTAATGATCCCCAACAGGAACGAATGTGACCTGTCCAAGACGGGAGTTCTGGATCGAGAAGCGTTTGTCAAAGGCATGTGGAAAATAGACGAAGAGTTGCGGCGGGCCAATACAAGGCAGGTGTATCAGGATTGAAAGCAGATGAAACAACCGCCGTGTAGCAACCAAGCTAGATAGTTATTGAAGCCAGTTGAAACACGTTAAGCTTTAAGTATTGTATCAGGATCGTAGACGGAGGTCCACGTGACATCGTACCGGCTTCCAACGACGATCATGTTGTCAAGACTGTCCCGTCAATCCAGAGCCTCCGTCTCTGCTGTCGCTCGCAGACGCTTCGTCCAGCCGTCAAATGCAGACAGAGCAAGTGTCGTTGACGTTCCATCCTCTTACGAGGACGAGACTCATCTCACTCCTCGAGCAGGTATGCAGTTCTTGCCTTAGCCATCGCTCGACCCTTATTTCTTTAATCTAGACATGCTCGGTTTCAAAATCGAAATCCCAAAGCGCGAGGGCTCGTTGCTTGAAAAAACAAGGCCTATATATTTAGATATGCAGGCACGAGTCTACACTTTATCAAATGTTTAATTTGTAACCATCATCATGACAGGCAACCACACCAGTTGATCCTCGCGTCCTGGACGCTATGCTTCCCTATTTTACAGACCAATTTGGAAATCCACACAGTCGTACTCACGCCTATGGATGGGAGTCTGAGCAGGCCGTTGAAGATGCTCGAAAGGTATGCACACAGGATTCATACATCATCGCGCTAAAACGTTGTCAAGCATGTTGCAGATTTGATTGGTGCCGACGCCAAGGACATCATACTGACGTCCGGAGCAACAGAAAGCAACAATACCGCAATCAAGGGTGCTGCGCGATTTCACAAGGAAAAAAAAAGACATATCATTACTACCCAAACAGTGTGTTGCGATTTTTGTGTTGCGCGCTTGCCTATAGTTACTATTTCTTGTAGGAGCACAAATGTGTCCTGGATTCATGTCGCAAACTTGGAGAGGAAGGGTTCGACATTACTTATTTACCTGTGCAAAAGACTGGTCTCATCTCCTTGGAAGAACTTGAAGCAGCCATTCGACCGGACACTTCTGTCGTGTCGATCATGACCGTGAACAACGAAATAGGTGTAATTCAGCCAATCAAAGAAATTGGAGCTTTGTTGCGAAAGTATCGCGGAATTCATTTTCACACAGATGCTGCACAAGCTGCCGGAAAAATTCCACTCGACGTGAACGAGATGAACATCGATCTTATGAGTATATCAGGTCATAAATTGTATGGACCAAAGGGTATTGGAGCCCTATACGTCAGGAGAAGGCCAAGGGTAAGGCTAGAGCCTATACTGAGTGGAGGAGGACAAGAACGTGGATTGCGAAGCGGCACTCTGGCGCCTCCTTTGGTTGTTGGTTTGGGTGAAGCAGCACGGATTGCGAAAATAGAAATGAAAGTGAGTCGTCGTTCCATTCTCCCACACGATGACGAAAAGTTGGTGCACAACCTTGAGGAGTAGAGTGACAGAAGCTGGCTTTCATTGGTCGGTTTGTCAGCTCTGCAGTGACGGTGTGCAGGGGTACTGATTATCGATGTTGTGCATCTCTGTCAACTTTGCTGATGGTCATTCATGATTGTAGCGAGATCACGCGCGGGTACAACAACTTGCCAATCGTCTCATCAATGGCATCAACGCGCATGTAGAGCATGTCGTGCGCAACGGAGATGCCAATGGATATCCGGGCTGTGTCAATCTAAGCTTCGCGTACGTTGAAGGAGAGAGTTTACTGATGGCACTGAAGGTAACAGATCATCTGTGACCAAATACCCAATATATCTTGACATCTGCGATAGGACATCGCCCTTTCATCTGGCAGTGCTTGCACATCTGCATCATTGGAACCATCATATGTCTTGCGTGCACTAGGGTATGATTGATTGAGAGTTGTGTATTGATCCCGGCTTATCTTGTGATCCAATTTCAGGGGCTGCAGAAGACATGGCACATTCCTCACTCCGCTTCGGAATTGGGCGGTTCAGCACTGAAGCCGAAATTGATTATGTTGTGAAACACATCATCAGAACTGTGCAGAAGCTTCGTGATATGAGGTGAGAATCCGCAATTTTGCATGTGCGATGGCTAACAGTCATCTAGCCCTCTCTGGGAGATGGTGCAAGAAGGAATTGATATCAGTACGATAAACTGGTCTCAGCATTAATGATAGTGTAATAATTTATCGTAGTAGAGAATGACATGGTCCGTGCTCATCAAAACGTTGTTCAACAATTTCAAACTCAGACAAACTCGTCTCTTTTCATCATACTCCCAACAACCATGGCCAGACGTCTCTATCTAGGCAGTATGTTTGTTCCCATGACTCTCACATGCTTCTACATCAATTCTTCTTTTTCCATCAGGACTTCCCGCAGATACACGATCAGAAGACGTGGTTAAATTTTTTGAGGGCTATGGACACATCGTTGATTGTCGCGTCATGACCGGTATGACATTGATGTACCCTTCCGCATTGAATCAACATATCCATGTTCAGGGTTTGGCTTTGTTGAGTTCGAGAACTCCAAGGTACCAATATTTGCGGTCCAATTTCGTCTATTTACATTTCCTTTAGGATGCGGAAGATGCCGTGCACAATTTCAATGGAAAAGCATTCATGGGTGCAAAGTGGGTACACTTCCATTAAGAGTGATCAATCCAAACTGAGTTGTATCCAGTATTGTTGTAGAGTTTGCAAAAGAAAGTCGCCCACGTCGTGATGTGTACGAGGGTGACAGAAATCATGGGTATAGTGAAAAGTAGTATTTCATTCATCGACTTATCCTTCGTAGCACCCCTCGATCACGCAGGCCTCCTGGCATCCGCCTGATTGTTACTGGCATCTCCCGTGACACCAGCTGGCAGGTACGACGTTCATCCACTCCCCTGGCTTTCCCTGGACCTATGGAGGCATGTTTCATGGCGCGATCCGAGCCTGCCCGAGCTTCCCTATTGAATTATTTGGCATCTTCAAAGCATGACGCTTCGTCGGTGATCGGACGTGCCTTTCTGTCATCCGGGATCTTGGACCCTGTCTTCCGGTCATGTGCTGAGAACGAAGGACGAACCTAATCTACCATCACTCCACTTAGGACTTGAAGGATTTTGGACGAGATGCAGGTAGCGTCTCTTTTGCGGATATTGATCGCGACTATCCTGGGCAAGGGTGAGAACTAGAATGTCGTATCAATCGACTAATTAATTGAATGATCTTTTAGCATTCTTGAGTATCTTTCCCGGGACGACGCGGACCATGCAGTCAAAGAATTAGATGGCAAGGAACTCCGCGGTCGCCCCGTTCGCGTAGCCTATGATGATAGTGTAAGTATTCCTCATGCATTGTACCTTCGTGAATTAACACTATACCAGCGCAACGGCCCTGATAACTACCGTCGTGATGAGCGACGCGACGATCATCATCGGGACAATAACCGCCACAGAGATGATCGATACAGAGAAGATAGAAATTACCGCCGGGACCGTTCAAGATCGCCTCCTCGCCGCGCAGACTATGAAGATCGTCGTCCCAGGTCTCCACCCCCCAGGAGGGAGGAAGACAAAAGGCCTGCAGGGTATGATGATTACCGGCGAGGCGGTTATGATAACCGCAGAGTACCTGATTATTATTATGACCGTCGCAGGGATGACAACGATCGTCGAAGAGAAGAGAAGAGAAGAGAAGACAAAGAAGATCGCTACGAAGACAGGAATGCAAGACACGCGAATGGGGAGGGTGGATGGTCCCGTTGAGTGGATTCGGGTCCGATGCACGAGCAATAGCGGAAACATACGGCGTTCATGGTTAATTCCTTGTCTCTTGGTCTTTCCTCCATTGGTGTTGTCGTATTATGCGGACCGTGATACTTGTCTTCAATTCTTGGCACCTGGACGACTGGTTGTAAGACACGTAATCTCGGGGAATTCCATCGTGGCATCAACTTACATGCAACTGGATCCCGCAAATCAAGGTAAACCGATGACAATTCCGTTGATGCTTGGGCCTGTGGACCACCCTGAACTGTAAATACAAGGTTTGTACAGATGTTACTTGGTAGTATATATGTTTGAATCTACTCGTTATTCATCCTGAGGTGTGCAGACAATTGATACCCCGTCTTCCAAACCAATCCATGCTAAGTCTTCTGCATTTCTGGTGTGATCAAGCTCCAAAAGCAGACCATCTTGCATTCGTTGCCAGATTATGACATTGCCTTTGCCGGCGCGACCCATCAAAGCCCTCGAAATCTTCACTCTTAGGGTCCGCAATGTCATGGAGGGTATTACGCTTAAAGTTAAGGACTTTGAGGGGTCGGTAGACGTTGAGAAGACGTTCAATGCTAGTTCGTCATTCGTCAGGAATTTAGTGGAGCTTGATTGTCTCGGGGCCACGTACTAATCATGTGATCTTTAAGCCTGTCACGTCTAGCTCTGCTAGTTGGATTTTGCTCGGTCCGGCCGTGCTCTAGCCGAATAAAAAAGGGGAAAAGGGAATAGTATTAACCACGCACTTGAGCGGAGTTCTTGCCACTTGGGATATTCGCGGGTTATTTCATGCGGTTCCCCAGATGCGTTCTGAGCAACATGAGAAAGATAGAACAATTCGCAGTCTTCGCGTTCTTTGTGTGATATCTGGATAAAGTGTTTCAACATTTTTTTTCCCAGAGGAAGATCACCCAAATATCACCGCCGATCCATCCAACACCTTGAGTGACGAAATTCTTGCAATGGTAAATGGGCGTAAATTTTTTTCCGATTCTAGCGCATCAAATGGGACGACAATTGCTTTCGGAGCGAGAGCGACATACCCACTGCGAGCGGATTGCCTCCTAGCGTCAGGGTCTCTAGATTAGGACACCAGGAAGCCAAAGCATCAATGTCATGCCATGACTTCAGTTGGTTGAATGATAAGGCTAAGTACTTGATCCCAACAAGTGATAGCGTGGGTACATCAGGGAAAGGGATTGATTCTAGACTGTTGCAGCTCAATACAATTCGCTGCAATCTTGATTGGGTAGGCTGGGTAGGTGCCGGGGAAAGCGGACAGAAGCAGCACTTACGAAGGGTACATTGCGAGACAACTGCACAAGTGGATCCAATCGTTGCAGAGGTTGCCATCAAGATTCACACTTTGAACGGCAGACGACCCTATTGGGTCGTCAGCGGCATGCAGTCGGATTAACTGATTATGACCCATTTCCACAAGCCGGAGACGTGGCATCATTGAAATGACACGCGTCATCGCAGACCAGCTCGTCATGGTACGGTTCAATTGTAATTCGACAAGGCAAGGGAAGGCATTGGTGAAACGATCAGTGTCATCTGGCAAAGAAAATCTAGTCCGACTGCAAAAAATAAAATAAAATGTCATGCCGTATTCTGTGGTCGTAACACTCAGTCTACGTACTTGAGAGCTAACCTCTCTAGGGAGGGCAACTCGGAGGCGATTTGAGCGACGACATCCCAAGTCGGGATCAAGGAGTTGGATAGGTCCAGTCCATGTATATCTTTCGGAATATTAATTGCACTGGAAACTCACAGCAAAAAACTCACTTGGACACGTTCTGAAAATAGCGCCGGGAGCGTCGGAATGGGCCACATTTTCCTTGTCAAGACTGACTTCCCGCAGTCGGGTCAAGTCCGATAATTTCCGTCTGATCTTATCTAAATGGACTGCCTGAACGTGTATGGAACCATTAGAGGATCCCAGAATGACGGACTCCTGAGATTGCGATCCATGGAGAGATTCGATGTACTTTGATGACAAGGCGTCTAGAAAGGATGTGCCAAAGGAAATTTTTGGTGACGGGCGAATGAATGAGCCAGCGTCAGGAACCCTGTGCGGGGGAAGTAAACAAATGGGGCATGGGGCGATAAGCAGAGGCCGATCGTACAGGCACTGGAAGTAGCGTTTGAGGTCCTTCAGACCGTCATGTTTGCCACGTGTGGGGTCGTCCCATTCAACGCCTAACCAATGGCCTGGTGAGTTAGCAACAGAGCCGACGTATCTGATGGTTCCGTGGTGGCCAGTGTAATCAATGCGCGTGCCAAGAGCGGGCAGGGGCATGGGAGTGGCCGAGGTTTGCATCCGGGTAAGAGTAAGCCGAGCGCCGCCAGCACATTCAGCCTTGGCCATGTTCTCCTCCTCCTGCTTCAAGTCCATGTCTCGTGCCTCGCACAGGACGCAAGCCATCGCCCGCCAGATGCTGTCCACTACTGCTCAGGACCCCGTCCTTTTCCAATCTTCAGGCGCCCTCCGCTCTTACCAGCTCAACCGTCCCGACAAATTAAATACTCTCAACCCCCAAGCCATTGCCCTTCTCAGGCACAAAGTCGAGGTTGTGTTCCCCCATTCGCTCCTTCTATTGTCTACGTACTCATCACTCTTCAGGAATGGTCTACGTCAGACCTCTGTGGCACGATCGCAGGCACCGGAGCAGGCAGAGCTTTCTGTGCCGGCGGTGATGTAGCAGGTGCATGGCTGTTGAGCGCCGCTGTCACTCTTGATGTTCTCACTGACTCCCTGTGATCACAGGCCTCATACAGCAAATAGCAACTCCTGCAACAAGGCACAAAGCACTTGACTTTTTCAAGAACGAGTGAGTCACGTCGGTTACCATGTTTGATGCACTGCTTATGAATTAGGTTCGAGTTGGACTTTATCCTTGGCTCATTGCCTAAGCCTTATGTTGTCATACTTGACGGTTATACCAGTAAGTGTACAGCTTTGACACTCTCAATCTGCTTATTCATTTTCCAGTGGGTGGCGGTGCCGGGCTGACGGCAAATGCCCCCTTCAGAGTGGCTACCGAAAGAACTCAGTTTGCTATGCCCGAGACCAAAATTGGCTACTCTCCTGATGTAGGAAGCACTCACTTCCTGTCAAGGCTAGATGGGGAACTCGGGACATACTTGGGACTTACCTCCGACGTTTTGCGTGGGAGGGCTGTCTTGTCAGTGGCAAGCCCATATCTCCGGTCGTTCGCATATTGATCTCTTACGGAAGCGAACACGGTTTTGCGACCCATTTTATCCCATCCCGCCGCATCCCAACATTGCTGGAACGTTTGGCAGCTCTTGAGAACCCGCATCCCAGCGTCATAGATCGCGTCATCGAAGAACTTTCGTCGGAACGTGAACCGGGTGATGAGCTAGCCCCATTCACCGGGAAAACGCGAATGGCACTTGATTATGTGTTCCGTCACACCAAAATTGAAAATATCGTGGATGATCTCAAGACATTTTCAAATCATGGGGACACATCGGTACGGATTTGGGCGGAAAACACACTAGCCATGTTAGAGATGCGCAGTCCCACCAGTTTGAAAGTTGCCTTAAATGCCATCCGGAAGGGCCGAGAGTTGACCCTTTTAGAAGCGCTTGAAATGGAGCTGCAAATTGCAACGGCCTATTGCGTAAGAATTATTGCGTCACGCCCTTGATGCTAGCTCACAAACGTGACGTATAGAATGGTGCTAGTTCAGACTTCCTTACCGGTGTCACAGCCGTTCTGCTGGACAAAGTCAAAGGCCGACCGCAATGGTCACCTGGTTCCATTGAACAAGTCACAGATGAGGTTGTTTCCAGATTTTTCGACCCTAATTCGCCATACCTTGCCTCGACACCTCAGCTCACAATACCAGAGCATCTCAGATCAGGTCCATCAATCCATCCAATGAAATACGCGTTGCCGACTGAAGAGGAGATCAGGGCTGTAATCCGCGGCGCACACTCGTCAGGGGGGACCACAGGAATGACGATAGATGAGTTGGTTTCGAGATTTGAGCAACTGCGTAATGGCAAAATGGGCGTCAGAGAAAAGGTTTTGGAAGTTGCGCAGCGTCGATGCCAAACTGTAGACAATGGAGATGGCAACTTTGTTTGGTTAAAATGGGACAACGTACGTGCTCGGCCGTAAGGATATAGCACATGTGTAGCACATCAAAGATCAGTTAGATGACCAAGGGCGCTCGAGTCAGATTGTACAGCAAAGACGCCATCAAACTTCCGTTGTCAAGTAACATAGCTTACACACTTATGGAAATAAATCCAAGCGATCGGTTTAGCTTGTTAAAGGTATACAGTCCGACGGAGCGGTCAGGCCCAGATCCAGATTGCAGGGGTGCCCTTTTGAGCAGTTACTGTCAATAATAAACTCATTAATCAGTGCTATACTACATATAAATACGACCGTGAACAAGATCGCTTCACTATCATGGATATTTTCAACCTCCTCCCTTCTCCTCCGCTGTTCTTTGGACAGTTCCTCAGACTAGCCCTGTCGCTGCTCAAGTCCACCGTCAGAAGGTCAATACTCCACCGATCTTCGTCGGTCGACTTTGACGTCGACTCGAGAACCGGCTTTTTCCCTCAACATCCCTTGCCGCGCTTGACTGGTGGCATGTACGATATGTGGGAAACCGCGCTTGATCATGCGTGCCAACATCTATGCCTAGGATCCGATACCAGGCCCCATAATCTCCACAAACACGCGTTCGGCCATCGGTGGAGGCACGACATTGTAGCTGTACGTTCTTTGACATCCGAAACAGATGTTGTGTTGATACAGCTTTTCTCCAGTGGCCAGTGCTCGATGTATCGTGGCTGAACGCAAACACGGATCTATTGCGCCGCGCCCATTATGTCCTCGCGTGGCTAGTCCATTTCTACATTCACTCTCAGCCGCCGACAGAAGAATCAACGAAAGTGGTGCCCAAGTCGCTAGCGGTACCGTTGGTACATGTTTCACGGCGCCTCGGGATCGCGCCAGTCTTGACGTTCGCCGATACCGTTCTTTGGAACTGCGCACCAATCGACCCCAGTCAGTCGCTATCAATGGAGACAATGGATAATATTCGCATCATGAAAGTTTTCTCCGGCACAGAGGACGAGAAAAGTTTCTACATATCATCCGCCAAGGCAGAGTTGCGAGGCATTGAAATGTTACGGATATTCGAAGATTACCGGAATCTCCCCGACGTCGACGACCTAACGACAATATCCAAGTTGTCTAGGGACCTCATTCGCCTATCCAAAATAATTGACGACATTAGCGACATTATTCAGAACGTGCGCACGAATTGCGATCCAGAGATCTTTTACCAGTTTGTTCGTCCATGGTTTGTGGGCAGTGATCCAAGCGAAGGGCCCCGATGGATTTATGAAGATGTACCGGAATCTGAGCAACTCGACCTCAGCGGACCATCAGCCGGACAGAGCAGTGTTATGCACGCACTTGACATTTTCTTGGACATCGACCACAAGCAACGCCAGAAACGTTATCCAGCGCCTTCTGATATGAACAAGCGTGCTGATCGCGGGTTTATGGAGCGCATGCGACGATACATGCCAGGAAAGCACCGCGAGTACCTGTCACAACTTGCATCGATGCCACACTCTATTCGCGACGTAGCGGCACAGACACCCGCGCTTCGTGAACCGTATGACACGGCGGCAGCGGCTCTTAAAAGACTCAGGGACCTCCACCTGCGCATAGCGTGCCTGTACATCGTAACAATGTCTCACAAATGTCCAATGATGAGACGTACGCAGAAAACGACAGGGCCAATTAGAGGCACAGGTGGAAATGAAGTGTCAATACTTCTCAAGACTGGGCGTGACAATACACAACGGGCGATGTTCAGACTCCGCTGAAGGACAAGATATTAATTTTATGATAAATCCGCATTAATTGCATCCATACCAATATTTAGTGAATGTAATACAATACCAGCATAATTTCCGTAGCATTCAATGCAGACCTGAAAAATTGGTTCGCAGCTTGCCGGTCACTCTAAAACGCGTTCTGTCACAAACGTCACAGCCACGTCCTTACTCATCATGTATCAACTCACCACTGGTAGCTGTGCGCGACTTTACAACGCGACCTCTCAGGGCGATCCCGTCCTCGACGACCAACATATTTTGCAGATTCTCTCCATTAAACCGGTCAAAGCCACCGCTGCAAATGCTGTCCCCAGATATCACATCATTGTCTCGGACGGCGAGAAATACATCCAAGCAGTGTTGGCTACCCAACTCAACCACTATGTCCAGGATCAGCAAATACAGAGGCACTCTGTGATTCAAGTTTCCAAAATGACCCAAAAACTGGTGCAAGACAAACAGTATGTAATCTTTCCAGTTGCTCGTGTATGTCTGACTCACGTCGCGTAGTTTGATTATTGTCATTGCTCTTGCTGTCCTTGGAACTCCGAGAGACAAAATTGGAGAACCAAAGCAATTGCCAGACGGCGCGGTCTCCAAGCCAAATTCGACAGCTGCGCCTGCGCCTGCACCTGCGCCTGCACCTGCAGCCACGTCTGGGACCAGTTGGCCTGGCGTTCAGCAACAGCAGAGCCAGCCAATTTCAAATAGCCAGTCATCCGCGCGTGGCACCCGGGCAAATTCGGTCTATCCCATCGAGGCTCTCAGCCCTTACCAGAATAATTGGACCATCAGAGCGCGGGTTACTCAAAAGTCCGAAATCCGAAATTGGTCTAACCAGCGTGGCGAAGGTAAATTATTCAACGTGGTTTTGATGGATGAATCTGGGGAGATCAAAGCAACTGGTTTCAACGAAGCGGTTGACATGCATTACGACAAATTTCAAGAGGGAAAAGTTTATTACATCTCCAAAGCACGTGTCAATCTAGCCAAGAAAAAATTTTCCAATCTCGCCAATGATTATGAGCTTAGCCTTGACCGGCACACGGAAATTGAAGAGGTATTATTGACCCCATCACCCAATAGCCACCCTAATCCCACGATTTGCAGTGTCGAGATACATCTGATGTACCCGCAGTGCGATTTAATTTCGTCCCTCTCAAAGATCTGGAAAAGATACAGAAAGACTCGACTTGCGGTGCGTCTTGTTTCCATATTTATCATCGCTCTAACGCCCAACCTTAGATGTTATCGCCATCGTCAAGGAATACACGGACGTTTCAGAAATTACGACACGACAGAATCGGCCGGTATGTAATTTTGAAGATCCGGGTAAACTATCTCATGATGTTCTTCAGTTGCAAAAGCGGGAGCTAACACTGGTGGACAAGTCCGGCTATTCTGTTCGACTCACCTTATGGGGAAAACAAGCGGAACAGTACGATGCCCCAGATCATCCGGTCATTGCGTTCAAAGGTGTCAAAGTCGGAGACTACGGTGGCCGGTCGCTCTCGATGTTCAGCTCTAGCACAATGCATATCAACCCAGATATGAACGAATGTTTCTTGCTTCGTGGTTGGTATGACAATTTGGATTCTGGTCACTCTTTTACATCCCACTCCATGTCGAGCTCTGAAGCGATGATGACAAGTGGATTTAATCGATCTCAGATAATGTCGCTCCGGGATGTAAAAAAGGCGCAGCTTGGAATGAACGACAAAACGGACTCCTTTACCGCCAGGGCGACCATAATGCATATTAAAGCAGATTCGCTCTGGTACCCTGGTTGCCCTACGCCCAACTGCTCCAAGAAGGTTATGGAAATTAACGGAAATTGGAGATGTGAAAAATGCGATCAAAGCTTCCCAAAACCCGAATATCGGTATGTCAAATCTTGCGAACCAAAACGGTCGGATTAACAAAAGGCTACTAGTTACATAATGTCACTTGCAGCAGCCGACTGGTCAGGTCAGGCATGGCTGCAGGGTTTCAACGAAGTAGGGGTTGCGATATTCGGCATGTCAGCGGATGAGCTGGTTCAGATTAAGGTGGGGCGGCGTGGGTTTCCATGCAAATCATGTGAACTGAAACGAAATTTTTAGGAGAATGACATGGCGAAATTCAATGCGATCCTGCACAGGGCCAATTGTCAAACATATAATTTTGTTTGTCGCGCGAAGCAGGACAACTATAACGTAAGCCCAGATTTTTAGATCGTACATTAGCCTGACACGCAGCAGGACCAGATCCGGATTCGCTACGGGATCTCGCGCATTCTGCCGCTTGATTTCAAGGAGGAGACGAAGGTGCTCATGGAATCGTTGAATTCGCCGTGGGCACAGTAATTTAGCCAGCAACTTGATAATTTGTAGTTTAGTCGAGCCACATTTCTTTTTGCGGACGCGTTGGCGCGAGCGAGGCGCCTCTTCCCTCTCCCTTTGCAATGCCCACCACCCGCTCCCGCAATGGCCGTCCTCCAAGCCCCCCGTCGCCCACTCTTACACACACTTCTACAACTCCAGTTAGGTTCACAAAATCACGACGACCCAGCAGCAGTAGCAGCTATACACCAACACGCATCTCTGGCGGCGGCCAGCAAGCACAAAAGGTGAACATCACGCGTCTCGCAATCGAGGGACGAGCGCGCCAAAACCAAGATGGCGCTTCCGTGAAGATGTACTTGAAAGTATGTCCTTCGCCGTGCATTTTTGTTCTGTGCTTGAAGATGCCACATCAGATTTCATTGCCCCTTGATTCTCTAACACCAGGATCGACCGTGCCTTTGTTCCCTGGTAAATAGACTTTTCCTTGGCCTGTCCTGAAAGTCGCTGACCGTTCTGTCCTAGAGGAAAATGTCAAAGTTCTGGATTCTCAAGTCCACCCGGTGGACAACAATTCCGTACCCTACAACTTCTCATCCACACTGTCACCGCTTCTGGATAATGCCGCCCGTGCTCTGAACCTCCCGCCTCGATCTGCAGAATCATTTAATTCCGCATTCGCCATTCAGACAGGAACCATATCTACACCCTCCTCCTCCTCCTCCTCCTCCTCCTCCTCTAGCCGCACCCATAACTCAGAAACCAACAGGGAATCCGTGACGTCGGTCGATCCTCATTATACAGGCCACATTCTGGTCAGCAATTATGCCATTTCATATGTTCTACCAAAGGTGTTCCCTACACGCAGTAGGTCTGTGACGGACGTCGAGGCGGGTTCACAGTCATCATCAAGAAGCCGCAGAGCATCAATTAGCGACAAAAATACTGTTCAATTCATGGCTGCTATAGACATGTGGGTTCCCTATGTATCAAAACCGCCTAGATCGCCATACCTGGTTCGTCCTCGAATTGTACACGTGTCACATTAGAACTTTTCTATTTTCAACAGTTGTCCATCCCAACACCAAGATGTCTTCATAATCATATCAAGCTTCGCATATTCCCGCAATCTCCTCCTGCCTCATCTCTTGCATCCCTTTCGTCTGTCGAAGACGATGGATCGACTTGGGACTTGGCCTCCGACCCTCATGTTTCCAGAGCTATATCTCATCGCTTGAAGCGAACGACGTCATATTCCCAATTTGCTGACGACGAGTCGAGCGATTCTTCTCAAAGCACCCTCTCCAATGGTTGTGGAATTCAAGGTACCTTCCCCAGCGCTGAAAGAATCAGGTTACGCTGGGCAAAGCCAACGAAGGTTGTTGACGTTCCGGGTGGGGGGGACGGGCGGAGGCAAGTGGGCGTCCGAGAAGTTAAGGGTGACATGACTTGTACTATTCAAGGCAAATACAAGGATCCAGGTAAAAACGTTGAAGGAGTTGTGATGCATGTTGAGTATAAAGGGACATGCAAGGGCATCTGGTTTCCTGGAGTGGCCACTCTCTTGGGCTTGGATGTCGGATTGGAGGCTAAAAACTCTGACGTATCATGGGTTCCAGGATTTACCTCCGCTTGGCAGGTTGGAGGAGGAGCAGGATATACCGGATTCGACATTGGCAACGGCCCAGTGCTCTCTCCACATTCCAGAACATCTTCCTTTGACACCCGTTCGCCTCGCACGACACCTCCACCCACGGAATTCTTTGGGTCAGACAATCAATTCAACCCGCCTGCGGACATATCGACACCATCCCTACTTCGCGTGCCATTACCAAACTCGAACGCGGGTGAATATTCCTTTGACGGTTTAAACAGCGGAAATGCCTCCACCGAACTGACATCTTCCATGTCGTCTGCTCTCCATGTGTCAGAGGCCCCAACATCTCCAAGCACGCCAATCACCCTCCACCTTAACATGAATGATTTGCTTCCTCCCGTACAAAACCTCTTCACCTTCTCGGTTTCCGGCATTATCCTACTGACGCCGCGCCTGGCGATAGCAAGAGCTAGTCGACAAGGGTCCGACAGGTTCAATACGACATGGAATGACGATGATGTAGAATGTGAACCTGTTGTACTGCCTTGTTTCACCGTCCTTTCCGCTGATTCGGAATCTACGTCAATCATCGTGCGCCATGAAGTGGAAGGCATGTGTGTGGTGGAGGTTTACAATGCCACAGGTGACCTCCAGGATGCCCAAATAAGAAAAACAGTGTTGCAAAGAGGCGGGTTTACCAAGTGCAGCGGCGATGGCGGCAGAATTGTGCTGAAGAACATTCAACAGCAAAGCCCACCTCCTCTCGAACCCTTTTCACGTACGCCGAACGGACATGGTTTTCCTCGCGTTTTTTCGAATAGCTCTCACCGCGGCGTAAGCTCTCGCATGAAGAGGGACGGACCCCTCCTCATTCCTACTGTTGAACACAAGATTACTCTTTTTGAATCGAAGACAGTTGGATCATCCTTGTGTTATGCCGTCCGTAGCAGCTTCAATTTCCCATCTGAAGCAGAGTCAGAATGGCTAGAATTTGGTTTTGCTCTCCCGCGTTTACGAGGAACAATGGCAAAGATGCCACGGATATCCATTATCAATACCAGTGTCGAAGGCGTGCCTGTACACCTTGAAACGAGGAACGCGTCCGATAAAACTGTGGCATCAGGTGTACCCACTGCCCTTGAACAAGCTGGAAGTACAGAGTGGATTGTTTGGGCGAAAATGCACATCGGCACATTGGGGGGAACATTTGCGGTGGTTGATTATCTGGTAAACACAGACCCTGGAGCCGAGGCAATGAAAGCGAGTCACTGTGATCTGGAGTACTTGCTTCTACCGACTTTTGCCTTGGCCGTCGGACGAGTTGATGGACGGATTAGTGTTCCCTCGGGTGCGTAAATAGCTGCCTTCTTGAAGTATAACTCATTCGCAGAAAGATTTAAACATCTCAAAGCTTGACACGAATTTCGCGGTTGAGCACAGCTCCAAGGGCAAATACAAATTCTCACATTTTTCCATGGCGGAGTACTTCGTGCCTCAAGTCTCGTTGAGGGTGAAACGAGCAAACACAAGAACAGGATCGGTTTTGATACAAGCCCTTGCCTGGCTTCCCTGGCTAGCGTTGTTCTGCACCATTTTGCTCCATCGCCACCTCACAGGCCCGACGGTCGAGCTGTCACAACCGTCTGGCTTACCAGAACAAACGACGGTGATGATACCAACGACGATATATGTCACGACGGAGCCCGCCACTGTCACTACGACAGTGCTCACGACTATCACACGAACGTTCACTGTGCAACCTGTTACGACGCCAACGCAGAGCGCTAGCGATCTAAAACCAAGTAGGATATCTGATGAAAAAATGTTAACATATAGTAAGCCGAGTAAATCTGCCGAGTTGTCGCCTGCGTCGCAGCCAACATGGCCAATGGCATGGCCCGTCGAGGATCCACGTGTGTCTGCAATTGTAGATCAGTTATGGGATACGGCGGAGACGGTATGGCAGATGTTGCGGAGAGCGTATCATTATCCACTGGACCCTCCATAATGTATATATATATTTGTAGATGTTTTGACGATGTAGACACTTGGAAGTGGAGGTGAGACAGCGGCGTCATGGACATCGACAAGCTCGAGGAATATTTCGAATCTTTGGAAAATTATTTCTTCGCCTCCGTCTCTGCCGTCACGTCCAACTTTCCTGACGTTCACGACGCCGTCAATCGAATATGGGTCGACATATCGCGATATGGTCCTGCTCTTCCTTCTGTATACCTTCCTTCCCTTGGTGACTTTCAAGTTCCACCGCCGCCTCCTCCACCGCCACCCCCCAAACCCACCTCTTGGCTTGAAAATTCTTGCGTTTGGTTCTCAGATCATCCTTGGAAAGCGGCCGGATTAGTCGTTGGTGCGACTGGTACATGTATACTCTTGGCCGGCTACGCTAGAGCGCGCATGCATAAATCCCGTATCCAACGCGCGAGAGCGCAAACAAACGAGCGACGACAGGTTATCGGTAGGTCTCAGTTGCAGTTGGGTAGGATAATCTTAACTTCGACTGCAGTCCTTCTTGGCGGAGATACCTCTTTTGCCCTCCCCTTGATCCTAGATCTGGAGCGAAAGGGATATATCGTCATCGCTAGCGTTTCAAATCCAGAAGCATGCACTGCCCTCGAGAATCAGTGCCAGGGCTATGTCAGAGCTCTCGTGCTCGATCCATCAGAGGTGCGCACCATCTCGTCCTCACAGACTTTATAATACCGATATCTTACATCGGTGCAGCCGGCTACAATCAATGCATTTCTTCGTTCTTTGACGTCAACTTTATCGATCCGCTTCCCCATCAATTCAGCAGGCGATCCATTTGTATCATCCTCATCTCAGCCCTATATCCATGGTGTTATTTCTCTCTTAACATTATCTCCGCAAATCCCCGTGGCACCAGCTCCATTCGAGCACGTCTCCCTCGCCAATACGTATCTTCCATTTCTTACCGCGACACAAATCACACCTCTCCGAGCCATTCAAAGTCTCCTTCCATTGCTGCGCACGAGCCCAAGAGACAAAGGTAACAAATCCATCATCATTTGTGTGCCCGCAACAGAGGCGCGCGTTGGCATCCCATTCGCATCGGTACAATCTATGACCGTGGCAGGCACGCTCCGTGGAGTCGAAGTATTGAGGAGAGAGATCAGATTGGCATCGCTAACCGACACGAGTGGTTTGATGAAGAATATTGAAGTTGTAACAGTCGAAGTTGGAGCCCTGAAGTATGACGACGCTCCTTATATGTCAGCTAATGACGGGGAAGACGGATATTCAATTCAAGATTTATCTACAGCGATGGAAGAATGGACTGCAACGGAAAAGGCGTCATATGGGCCAGCATTTACAGCTATCGCTCACGATTACACTTTCCCAAGGTCACGCTGGCAAGTGCTAACTTCACTTTTCGAGAATACCAATCGTTTTGGTGTTCCACGGCAAGCGGTAGACGTGTCACTGTTTGTAGATCGTATCGTCAGAGTCATCAGCGATGGCGAATTTGGGCCGAGCCTTTTTGGTTTAGGGTTTGCGTGGCACAGAATGCAGAAGTTTGTTTGCGGCGAACGGTTTTCTGTCGGTGCTGGTGGTAAGCATCTGATCCCTGACTAGTTTCCGATTCACTTACTCTCCTCGAGCTACGACCTATATGATAGCCTCTCACCTTCCCTACGTCATTCTCGATGGATTATTGAACTTACCAGCAGTTTTGATCTCAATTCGAAACCGACTTTTGCCTGTGCAAGTACAACCTCCACCACCTAGGAACGCGACTGCACTCGTGACTACACACACGATGCCAAGCGAACGGGATGTATTGGAAAGCGAAGAGACGACCGAGACATCAGAATGGGAGGCTGAGAGTAACGCGAGCGAAACCGCAGAAGGTAGCTGGATTACATTGCATCCCACACAGGAAGGTGAAAACCCCTGAGTTTGATTAGGAACGTATCTGTTGTAAATTTAGTTTAGTTGCTTGATTAGCCTGACAGCCATGGGTAATCGAGCAGTCCCCGATAACTGTCGAGAGTTTCGTCTGACGTTGAGATCCTAGGCTTGACGCTCTGGGTTGTACCTCCTCGACCCGACGCCGAGAGGCTCAAGGCCATAATGGAACGTTTCTACTCCGAATCCAAATCCACAAGCAGCGGATCCTTTCCCAAGTTCGAGCCACATATCACTCTAGCTAAAATACCTGCCGACATGCCACTATCTGCTGTCCGAGAATGCATTCCCCAGGGACAGATACAACTCGATATTACATTCAAATTGGTCGAGATAGGGTCACAATATTTTCGATCAGTGTATATTGCTGTGGATCTTTCGCCCGAGCTCACAACGCTACATCAGAAAGTTCATGCTGCGCTTCAGACCATGCCAGAAACACCAGCATTCCCGCATATATCGTTATGCTATGTCCTCGACGTGGACGCGGAGAAGGGATTGCGACACCAATTTTTTCAGTCATTGCATTTGAACGAAGACAATGATGGCATTGCTCTGGAATGTGGTGGTGGTGTGGGCAATGAAGACTGGATGGTTGGATTTAAGGCTGATGAGATCTGGGTTACGAAATGTGAAGGGCCAGTAGAGACTTGGGAGGTCGTAGATGTCATTGAACTGCGTCACGCCGTCACATACTAGACGGTAGAAATGGTCGTTTGGACCAGCGACTCCTTCGTACTCTCAGCGGGCTGTGTGCTTTTTCGCAGGTGCCAGGACAATAGTGAACTCCAGATATGCATTTTGCGCAGCCGCAAAAATAACAAATGGTTTCTCCCAAAGGGACGTAAAGATCGAGGAGAAACATTAGAAGCAGCTGCAGTGCGGGAGACGTACGAGGAGACCGGATACCAATGCGAGATCTGGCCGTGCCGCATGCCAACGCGTGCCCCTGCTCCTGGCGCTGGCCAACGTGGTTTCAGTATCGTAGATGACTCTGTCGAGGCTTTTGCCATGACGATGCGCCCGCTTCCCCGATCGAATGCGGTCAAATTCATATCATGGTATTTAGCGAGGCTCAAAGATACCACTGCCGAGAAAGTAGACGGAACGCAGACCGCATGGGAAGACTACGAATCGGTTTTCATCGAAGCAGATACCGCTGTGGATTATCTCGACCGCCCAGACGACAAGGAGGTGGCACAACAAGCCATTGAACTGGTCAAGGATGCCATTGCAGCGAATCTCTTGCAGATTTGACATGGTATGCGATTCTTTCCACGACTGTAAGCAAGGCAGTAACTCGATTCTCATAGCTCCATATAAATGCCTCACTCAACCGGATCACATGAAAGAGTTAAAAGCGATCATCATTATCCAAATGTTGCGGGTTATCTCACTGAATCAAGAGTGGGTTGCGTGGTGACGGCGTCGAAGTGGGTAGGAATTGTGTGGGAACTGATTAGTAATACATCATCATGTGATCTACTTGATTAGCCAACAAAGTCATTCCAAGCCACTACACGTCGGCTCCTTACGCTTTCAATGATATGCACTCCTCGTCCAGTTCTACACGCCACTCGAATGCATTCCAAAGTTCACATTCCGTCTTGAACGCTTCAACGTCACGGCCATTTCTCAATATGCTTAATCCGATGGGCAGAAATTATCAGGGATACATTCAGGCCAGTCAATCGCCCGTTCAAGAAGAAGACGAGGGTGGGAATGGTGAAGAGGAAGGTGCACAAGTCGATACTGATCAACATACGAATAGCCGCGGGAAGCGGAAAGTGTCATGGGATTCTGCTGCTCAAACCACCGCTGTACTGTATCCCAACATTCGAAAGGAAGACCACGTAGATGAACACGAATCAGATGATGAAGTGCCTCAGAGTCTCATGATTGAGGCCCCACCCCGCAAGACAGCGGCTGCAAGCTCGTTTAAAGCCAAAGGCAAAGCAAGGGCCAAGTTGTCTGGCAGGTCGCAACCCTTGTTTTCTTCCTCTGCGCGCAAAATCCCACCAATATTACCGACACACACTTCTGATATATCGTTGCCTCCTCGACCGTCAGAGACAGACCACCAGTCTCGTGGCGATGTCCGTCAAGAGTCTCAAGTCAAGTTCATGCGAGGTTTGGATGCATACGAGCGGGCGTTGTGGAATTGGGTCAATATCTATAATTTGGATGGTTTCTTACAAGAAGTATATTGGTATTACGAAGGAAAGGGGATCTACAGTATAGCGCTCTCGAGAGGTCTTAATCTATTGTCAGTGACATTTCCCGAATCCTGGTTAACTTGTTGACCGAGTGTCACCCTTGCGCCATTTATTTCGTTAGGACAGTCGGCTTTGTAATCGGCTTCTCGACTTTTCTGCTAGGGTGCATCGATTACTCTCGGCTGCGGCGGGAGAGCGCGATACGTTTGTCTGATGTTGTGTTTTCACGCTGTGTCTCCAGGTACGTTGTGCGTTACTTTGTGTTTAAACTATCAGATCGATATGCCACCCAGATTTTCAGGATTCACCCTCTTACTTTTCTTGCTGTTCTTGACGTTTTACGTGTGGCAAATCATCAGTTTTGTTAACAGAATTCGTCGACTAGTTGATATGTACAATTTTTATACATATCTGCTCAAGATACCAGATGTATGTCTATTTCCGTCGCTTCGTGGTCATACTAAGTTTTCGGCATAGGCGGACATACAGACGATCGCATGGCCAGAGGTTGTACGACGGATAGAAGCAATCCGAGAAGAAAATCCTATCACAGCGATGTCTTCAAAATCCGCTCGCAATTCCAATAACACAACAACCGCTAAGCTTGATGCACATGATATAGCCAACAGAATAATGCGACAAGAAAATTATCTCATTGCTCTCTTCAATAAGGAGCTACTAGATGTCAAAGTACCTCTTCCACTGTTTTTACGCCGATTCTTTCCGCAAGAGCAGGGTACAGGCAAGATGTTGACCCGAGCTCTGGAATGGAATTTACGATTTTGCTTGATGGAGTATCTATTCGATCGACAGGGTCGCGTACGAAAGGTCTTCCTTCAAGCGAAGACTAGGACAGTGTTGATTGGAGGGTGAATACCACTTTCTCTTTTGAATAGCGTGGACCTGATTTTTTTTTCATTTATAGATTGAAACGACGCTTCATCTTTATGGGCATACTCAACGCGATATTCGCACCATTTATCGTCTTGTATCTGCTCATGTATTCTTTTTTTCGATATTTTGAGGTCAGTATCACCCATACTTTCGTTATCCTTTCCTAAGTTGTGCCATCCAGGAATATCACAAAGATCCGTCAACTATTGGGGGACGCAGATATACTTCTTATGCTCGGTGGAAGTTCAGAGAATTCAACGAATTGCCTCATTTTTTCTCTCGGAGACTTCATGAAAGTTCTCCCCTGGCATCGATGTACATTGGCCAGTTTCCCAACGAAAAATTGACGCTGATCGTTCGGTGGGTTATTGCCGAGCCAGGATTGCGCCTCGAGTCTAATGCGCCACAGATTTATTGCGTTCATCGCTGGCTCGTTCGCAGCAGTTTTGGTTCTCGCAACTGTGCTTGACCCAGATCTGTTCATTCATTTCGAAATCACTCCGCACAGGACTGTGATCTTTTATATTGGAGTATTCGGTGCCATACTCACCGGCGCGAGAGGGATGATACCTGACGAACACAAAGTTTTTGATCCCGAGTTATTATTGACTGAGGTGATTCGTTACACGCATTATATGCCTGACGAATGGAAAGGACAATTGCACAGCAAAAAGGTATAGGTGTGTTCATTTCTATTTCACGGCCATCTCAACTTGTTCCAGGTTCATCAAGAGTTCGGTGAACTTTTTGCAATGAAAATCCTCATCTTTGCGCAAGAACTGCTGTCTGTCGTCTTGACACCTTTTGTTCTTTGGTTTTCACTCCCAAATTGCGCTCCTGCTATCATTGACTTTTTTCGGGAATTTACTGTTCACGTAGATGGCCGCGGATACGTCTGTAGCTTTGCAGAGTTCAATTTCGAGCGTCATGGGAATGTCAAGGTTTGCGAGCACAATCATATATTGGATTTAGCTCACTAGGCATCCTAGTTCGGGGCTCCGACGAGCGCTAGAGATCATAGAATGGTTTCCAACGATGGTAAAATGGAGAAGAGTTTCCTCACGTTCAAGGCAAGTGACAGATGATTGGAATTTGCCTTGTCTAATACCCCATTTAGGCCGCCAATCCAAACTGGAACCCATCTGATCCATCTGGTTCACTCTACCTGAGCCGTATGGCAGACTACTCTGCAACGCATCACGCATATTTACATCGGCGCAGACAGAGCGCCGCTATGTCTGGATCGATCATGGACACGTCGATTCCGGCTGGTGTACAAGTCAGTGTGAATAAATCTGAAAATTCCTTGGCGGATAAGGCTCAAGAATATGACCGAGCACTACTCCAAAGCCAGACTGCGGCCGTATCACGTAAAAGGGCTGGAGGAGCTCTAGCAATGTCATCCATTAATCCCTCTGCATCTTCCATATTCGGAGGTCCATCAATGGTTCAGACCGCTGTCCTCGGCGATTCGCAGGGAAATATGGGTGGTCAAGTGCCATCTGGCCTCAGGACTCCGAAACCAACAGCTGAGATGGAGGATAACATTCCACTGACAGATTTGGCAATCGATGGGGACGTTAGCAGCGGTCTTGGCGAGTCCTATGTTGATGGGGCGAAGAGATCTAGGCATCTTGAGGAAGTTCAAGAGAACGAAGAATCTATTGAGGACGTTGGCATCCTTGGATTACTTGCCCAAATTTATAGCAAGGGAGATGGTGGACCTGCCAAAGTGATAGGCTAATGACACCGAGTTTTTTGCACCATATACCGTAATTTACAAACTCAGTCTTTACAAAGGAGATGTTTCCAATTCTTTCCACCACAATCAACCAAAAGTTTAATGCAAAAGGATGACGTCCATTTAATTTTTCTTAGCAGTTGGTGGAGGAGGTAGTAATGGAACACTGCCGCCCGCCCCCTGACTCAGCCTGGTACTGAGTAACGACTTGTCTGTCGGGCCGCGACCTGGCAATTTGATAGAAAATGTCTGCCCCTCTTTCAAGCTGTAATCTTTTTTTGGACCAGAAGGTTGGGCGGTTAGCTGGTCTGCCTGTATTACTGGGTTCCGCTTTGCTCTAAAACGCCTAGAGTCGAATTTAACAGACATAACAAGAAAGGAGTTGAAAGCGTACTTGGTATAGTCCTGCAGTGCAACGTCTGTATTTGCTATGAGCATGACATTTTGTACGAGCTGAGCACCCACTGAAATCGAAGCTTTCAGTACGCTCCAGGAATCCCATGCCAACATAGGCTTTCTTCCCAGCATCTTCAATGCGGACGACAAAATAACGTGAGGAGTCCAACACCGCCTCTACGGATGGGCGATCTGGATCGTACATAGTCTTTGCGAATACTGCTATTCATCAGATAAGGATGACGAAAACAAAACCAGCACCACACATTCGCCTGGCCAAGATGTGTCATTCACCTCACTGGGGAACTCGTTCACTCACCAGTCGTAGCATCTTCAAATTGCAATGAAACTCCTTCTGACCGTTCGATAATTCGCAGTCTTCCCTTCCAAAGAGGACTACCAAGGTCCCCCCAGTCGCTTGCCTTGTGCCCCTCATTTACCCTCAAAGGAGGTATTTTGAAAACTGTAAACGCATCAGTATCGGCAGAAACTCAGCTCAAAGGACGTGCCCGACACTTCTCTGGCAATGTACAGGATGGATTCTATATCATCATCCATGGCCGTGACGTGACACGATTCTGCCATTTCTTGGGTCCTACTGTAAACGTAAATGTATGACATAGTTATAGTATTTAAAGGTAAAGCTAAGAGTGCTGGCGTCTGTGCTTGTAACATGAACATCAAAAAATCTTTGCGTAAAGAGAAGAACATGCCAAGAGCAATTTGCATGCATTTCTCATCCCACGATGGTCAAACGCACATTAACACCTCCTCCATCGTCCTCGCAAGAATTACACGACCAATTGCGCGGAAAGAGCATGCAGTGTGATAACCCCACTAGACCCACTTATCTCGAACGAACATGCCAAACCGTTGCCCAGTTAGCGCTCCAAAGCAAACATCAGGAATTAATACAAGCCGCTGAACAAGCAGATCTCGCAGTACGTTCCTATTACTTGCCCCCTTAGTTATGCACTAAAGAGGTCAAGCAGAGTAATGAAGATCCCGACGGTCCGAATCGTCTGTTCATCACAGCATCCTTGGTCCTCGCGTATCTCATCGTGGATGATCTGTAAGATTACTCATTTAAATGAAACCAGAAAGATCGTGAACATATGCTCACAACATGGATGAAGTCCTCCTGCCAGACACGCCCT
This sequence comes from Amanita pallidorosea, assembly GCA_023014475.1. Classification (NCBI taxonomy): domain Eukaryota; kingdom Fungi; phylum Basidiomycota; class Agaricomycetes; order Agaricales; family Amanitaceae; genus Amanita; species Amanita pallidorosea. The sequence goes on along the minus strand of JAEBUS010000003.1, from coordinate 772,755 downwards.
GCTACGGCTACAAGAGTCTCTCATGTCAATCCCGTTTTATGTTGCACTTCGCCATCTTACAACAGCGTGCTGGCAGAGGGCCTATGAGCAAGTCTACTCCAACGCTGTGGGCTTGAATGACGTGCTCTCCCAAGCCGAATTTTTCGATAAAGATTTAGCCAATGTGTTGAACCATTTGCTTTCAACTTTCATAGGTACAATTAGCACTCTAGCATATATCCTATAGCTCACAGCACATCAGAGTCCTTTCGCCGTCGAACGTCTCTCCTACTCCTGGAAGCTTACAGCTCAGTTCCCTTGCTACTGGCGGAAGTATATCTTGGCATGAGCAGAGAAGAGGTCCTTGCTGGTATGACCTCGGTAAATCATCTTTTATCGCATACAATCTGATTCTCTTTCAGTCGCGGAGAAAGAGCAATGGCAATATGATGTGACGTTGGGCGTTCTCAGCGGCGGTCTCACTGTTGGGAGGTCAGTGCACCCTGCACGCACACCAGGCACGTCAAGTAAGTATCTAGGCTGCAAATGCCCATCCCCATCTAAATACCTCAAGCCTCATCGCTCTCTACTTTTCACTACGTTTCAGATAGTGTCTCTAGATTGGAGCTTTGATGGGATGAGATTAGTAGTTCCTCAATGTACTCCTTATCTCCTGCCACGCTGCATGCATTGATTTAGGGTCGGGGCAGTTTGTCCCGGAGCGCCACATCCGCAACTGCGGCACATTCCTCTGTACCTGTAGGAAATGTGTGACGAGACCAAGCCTGAGGCTAGCACTGCGGCTGATACAACCATCTCAGATCGTGTATGCTTAGACCTGCTTCGTACGGTTGGTTACATTACTGATCGATGCGACTTTTGTTAGTATGATGAATCAGACGAGCGCTGGATCACCCTACAGTTTACGTGGGGAGGCAAGCCATTCAGCTTGGACGTGGCCGAGTCAGACAGGTACGCTCCCGTCGTAGCCTGTTATCCTCTCCAACCTCGTCAAATGACGCTTCTTTGTGCTGCATAGAGTATTTGACCTGAAAGCTGCATTGCAGAGCTTAACTGATGTGCCGCCGGAACGACAGAAGATCCTTGGACTAGTCAAAGGCAAATTACCTCCAGATCAAGCTCGTATGTGAGTGAACAAGGTCCCTGAGGGATGGCTTCATAACACAAATTAATTCGTTTTTAGCACCGATCTACATATAAGCACCGGAAAGAAGTTCACTTTGGTGGGAACGCCTGAGGGTGCCGAGATTAAGGATCCTTCACGTGTGTTTTCAAGACACAAGACACGATCGCTTTCATCCTGACGTTGTTCTGCAGAATTAGAATTTCTGCCGGACGTCGTCAATGACCTGGACGTCGACTTCTCTGACAACGCCGAAGCAATCGCCGCTTACAGCAACGATCAGAGAAATAGACGAAAGATCAAGGAAGCGACACAGAAGCTGCAACTAAACATTATCCATCCGCTTAGGGTCGGTAAAAAGCTGCTTGTCCTCGATTTGGATTACAGTGCGAAAACTGTATTCATCTCTCGTGGGTTTTCTGATTAATAAAGGAACTACAGCCATCCTTGATACCAAACCACTCATTTCCGGCAGTTTGCCGCCCGCGGAATGTGCCCGTCCAGGACTCCATGAATTCTTGGAAGCCATGTATCTTTATTATGACAGTAAGCCAATTCTGAGTGGTCTTGGCTTTTTCCCTCTGATCTCTTGCCTCGTTTAGTTTGTATCTGGTAGGGATTCGCGATTGAAACATATGTCATCTGATAAACGAGAAGGTCCCAAACCAGCTGGGTTTGGCTGGAGACGAAGCTAGTCGAACTCGGCATGATAGGATCCAACAGAAATTACAATGTATGTACTAAATAGTTGACTACCATCAAAGGCCGTGAATCATCTTTCTAGATCTCTTTTGGTGCGTATTGATGACATTCGCACCAAGTCTCCGCTGTATGATCTTCAGTCCTGGATAAGACTAGCATGTTCACGGTTTTCACGGAACGAGAAGGCAAGTCCTGGACTCACTCCGTCAAGGCGCTTCAAATTATATGGAATCGCTTCCCACAATTGTAAGCTAAATGCAAATTAGTGCCCAGTCCGTCATTAATATAGCCTAAGCGATGCCTCCAATACCATCCATATTGACGATCTTGTAAGGACTTACAATTCAATCGGAAACAGTTCTGACCTCGTCATCAGAGCCGAAATTTTGCATTGAATCCGAAAGAAGGCCTCAAGATACTGGCATTCAAGAATGCACATTCTACGGAAGCATTAGCAGATAGAGAGCTTGAGAAACTAGGGAAATATTTGTTACACATAGCACATGTGGATTTTCGCACTCTATCTCACAAGGTAAGCATGACTAGTTTACGATTTTGATTCATCTGATTCTTGTGCAGAACTGGAAACAAGTGGTTAAAAGCTTGTTACGGACGTGAGTACTTGAGTGTTAGGTTTATGGATTAGCAGATCGTACATGTTATCTCATTTGTATTTCGGTTTACAACTATTTGATTCTCATGACCATGCCACACAGCATGACAAAATTGCAACACACTCGCAAGCCACAAAATGGCACAGAATGCGGTCAAACTGTGAGCTGCCACTTTTCTGCACGCCTCATCTAATTTACTGCTAGGCTGACTGCTGGATCTGTGAAGGGCTCGATCCGTGAATTTTTCGATAAATTAAAGGCTGTAAACACGAAGCACGGCAAGTTCGACCTCGTCTTGTGTGTCGGTGACTTCTTCGGTCCTGGCAAGGATGACGAAGTTCAGCAATTGCTGGACGGGGAACTAGAACGTCCGCACTTTCGCTTGCTTGTCAGTATTCATCGATGTTCATTATACTTTAGCTCCAGTCGAATGTTATATTATGCAAGGCGAGGTGCCTCTGCCGGAGGCTGCAGTGCGACGTTTCTCTGAAACGGGCGGTGAATTATGCAAGGGTCTGTTCTTGTTGAGTAAGTGTCGTGCTGCCCCCAGCTTTGTCAGTTGAACACTGCATTTCAAGGCAAGTCAGGTATGATTGCGACTGCACACGGCCTTCGCATAGCATGCCTCGGTGGTATCTACGACGAAAGCATATATTCTTCAAGTGATGCGCCCTTGGTAAGCCGCTTGCAGACTGTCGTTCATATACTTTGATGGTATTTCAGGGCTTTCTATCCCCTCATTTCTCTGCTCAGACTGTCGAACGTCTACTCTCCAACGTCATGTCAAAAAATTCCAGTCAAAGCTATAAGAGCCTTGCAGTAATACAATCTTCAGCTGCAGTTTCGCAGTCTGTGGATATTTTGATTACACATGCATGGCCAGAATCTGTTTCTCAATCTTCTTCGATTCCCTTACCTCGAATCAGATATGACACCTTATTGCGCCCCTCCACTAGATGAAGTAGTTCGACGCATAAAACCGCGTTATCATTTTGCTTCTGGGGGAGGGGAACCACCTCAGTTTTGGGAAGAGAGCCGTTCGTTTGGGATGAATGATCGCGTTTCTCGGTTCATTAGCCTTGGTTCGTTTGGAGCAGAAGTCTCCAGTGGTAAGAAGCCCAAGGTGCGTTATAGGTCAAGTAGGTAACTTACAACATTTATCATTTACGACAGTGGTTTTATGCTTTCGCTATACAACCAAATGCGATGAACATGTTCAGTAATACTAAACCGGTAAATACGACACGGAATCCTTTCCTCAATTTGCAGTCCAACTTCAAGCGGCCATTTGAGAGCGCAGGAGAGAACTACATATTTGGCAACGTTCAGCCTGCCAAGCGCCAACGAAATGGTATTTCCCTATCCGTCATTTATGTCACTCTCATCATTGACATTAATAAAGATGTTGTCAGAGTTGGAGTCAAATGCCGTAGATGTGAATCTACTGATGTGAGCAAGGTTCATCCCTTATAGTAATATTAACCTTCCGCATTGACAGCATATAGCTTTCAACTGCCCCAACAGGCCTACGCCACATGAAGGATATGTATGCAGAACATGCAATCAGGCGAGGATGACATTGTTTAGTACGTACTGCTGATTCACGGTACAAACTCAGCCAGGTCACTTTGTGCGGGATTGTCCTACCAGAGATGCCATAGGAGACACTGGTGGTCGGAAGCCCCGAGAAGGCTATATATGTCGTGCTTGTGGAAGCGACCAACATTTCATTGAGGATTGCCTCGTGCCCAACGAGAAATCAAGGTATACAGAAAGGCGTGGCAGGGACAAGGGACCGCCTAAAGAAATTTCGCGTAAGTGTCGATGTCATTGTCGAGGAACTCACTGAGATGTCTTCTAGCGAACGAGTGTTGGTTCTGCCTTTCAAACCCTGATCTCGCGTCAGTGTCTTTTTCTCCCTGTAAACTGTATGCGGAAGCTGAGCGTTAAGATGTAGCAAACACTTGATTGTGGCCATCGGAACTGAGTGCTACCTCACATTGCCTAAGGGGCAGATTCCCCCTACTCGCTCTCCAAGTCAGACAAGCGTTCCTGGCGGAGGTCATGTACTTATAGTTCCGATAGCTCATTACCCCACCTACAACACTATCCCACCCGATCTTGCGCAACCTATTTTAGAAGAGACGGACAGGTGATTTCCCTCATTGGAGGATATCTGCTGTGACTGAGTTTTCGTATCCTTAGGTATAAATCTGCTTTACATGCCTTCTACGGAAAACACGGGGCTGTTCTGGTCGTGTTTGAAGTTGGCCGCCTAAGTGCTAAAGGCGGCCACGCTCATGTACAAGCTGTTCCTATCCCACGTCGTTTAAAGGAGAAGGTGGAAGATGCATTTATCAACGAGGGTAGCAAGCTAGGGATTGATTTTGAAGCGGACCCGGAAACTGCGCTAGAATCATGTACAAATGGGCGAGGAGGGTATTTCAGGGTTGACTTGCCTGATGGGCGCAAGTTGGTCCATCTCATAAGAGATCATGCGCCATTCAGCGTACAATTTGGAAGGTGCTGCTCAACTCAAGCTTGAAATATCGAACCGATTTTCTAACACCGAACGATCAGACAGGTTTTGGTTAACCTTATGGACGTGCCTGAACGGGTGGACTGGCGAACATGTGTGTTACCAGACGAGGACGATAAAGCTGATGCTGAGGCATTCAAAACTGCTTTTACACCGTTCAATCCTGTTTAAATTATTACAATCATCTTTCTGCAGTACACGAGTTTATCTATTATGTACTGTTTTATTCTCATCAGATGGTGGTTTCGAGTGATGCTCTGTCGAAGCTTTGCTTGTAGCTGTTGAAAGAGGGTCGGTCAGTCAATCGGATGCTATGAATGGTTTGAAGACGAACCTGTGTCCCATGCTCGGGGTTCCAGTTCGCGCCTTCTTGACCACATTCGCAATGGCATCCAAACCGCGGTCCAGATCTTCCAGCGGTGGACCGAAGGACAGGCGAACGAAGTGGTGACAAGGGGAGTTGAACAAATTTCTACGATGAGAGGGATTGATGTCGAAGAAGATTCCGGGGATGACAATAGTCTTCTCCTTGAGTAGTTCTTCAAAAAACGTCTAGGGAAATGATGAGAGATATGCCATTGTCAGGTATTCCTTCCGCGAAACTTACCAGTCCATTGTTCAACGGAGGTGGCAACTTCTCAAGATTGAGCCAGTAGAACGTGCTTTAGGCGGTACTGCCACATCTAGACGGATGTCATGTAGACGCTTGAGGACGTGGTCTCGCTTTGCCTTGAAGTGCTTTTGCAGGGCGACCTGTAGAATGCTTTGGAACTCTGCAGTTTTTTTTTCTATTAACAAGGAACAGACCTTTTCGAGTGCAACGTGAGCAGGGTCTAGAAGAGGTATCGCGGCGAGTTGCATTCTGTGTTGTGCGAATGGGTATCGTCATGTCGAGTTCCAAATGTTCATATCTACAACTTACGGGTGTTTTGCGCCGCCATCAAGATACGATCCTGTCAAAAAGACGTCAGCAGATCGTCAATATGTGTCAACGGATGTCAATGAACCAGACTGGGATAAGGCTGTAATGAGGTTCTTTGGTCCAATCACCCAGCATATGCGCCACCCGGGTAAGCGCCAGTTCTAATGAAATATTTTGGCTCCCTGTTCAAATCGGAAGCAAAAATACTGCTCAAACCTTGGTAAGTCCGTCGATGATGACAACCGAGTCCTAGACGTCTAGGGTTAGATTGTCAATTACGTGGGTGAATATGTAACGCTTTACGTTGTTGACGTCGTCGATATATTTCGCGGAAGATATAGATTTACCAAAGTCGCTGTCATGCTCTGGATAGATGTACCAGGAATAGAACTTTTTCCCCCGAATTCAGCGCAAAAAATGATAATAGAAGTGACGAAACCGCGTACTTCGTCCAAAATGATAGTCGTGCCTTCGCGTGACAAGGCGACGAGCTCTTTGAGCTCGTTTCCTCTTAAAGAAGAAGTCAGTAGATGATAGGTTTAGATCATATTCCATCTCACTTGATGACCTAAACAAGGATTCAAAATCTAATGAAGGCACATTTAGGGGGGCGAACTGTACCTGACCAGTGGGGTTACGAGGATTGGAAGCGATGACAACAGATACGCCGTGACTTCGTATATCCATCTGGAGGCAAACGTTAAGGTCATTATTAGTGTTGCTAGACCGCGAGAATGTTACCTTGGTTTGATCTATGTCCAAATGGTATTTGTGCTAAGATGGGGTTAGGGTGACTTGGTAAAGATGATTAGCAGTCCACCTTTTCCTCGAGGCTGTAAGGTGTCCTGGTAAATCCCGCGTAACGAGTGTTAAGCGAAGGCTCACATAGTGGGCATGGGTATCAGACGTCTGAAAGCGCTTAAAACCTGGGCATACGCGGTGTAGTCTGGTATCTGATGATTCTGCAAAATCACAGATTAGATATGAGTCGCCACGTCCGAAGCACTGGTACTTGCACAATATACGTCGCCAACGACTGCAGCGACTCTAGAGAGGCCTGCGCGTCCGCCAGGGACGATGCAGACGTTCTCGTACGTGTATTTGCTGGATTTCTTCTGACGGTATGTATCATTGTAGAGATTGGCAACTGCTTCACGCAGTTCTGGATTCGACAAGCGTCAGGATAAAGATAAAGTTGACAAGAAAGACACTTACGTTTCAGACCTGTTGTAGGAGCGTATTCTAGCGAGTCCAACGGCACGGGAATGGAATCTGGTCTGGCAGGAGCATCGGGAATGGGCCCGACTTCAGGGGCCCCTTGACCAAGGTTAGCCCATTCGCGGGCATTGGCATAGCTAAAGCCATTGGCCATGGCACGCTCTGAACAATAGATGACACCAGTGCTGCCAGGATGTTCGATGCCAGGGACAGTTTCCTCATCCTAGCGAGTGTCAGCGGGTATGAATGACAATGATGAGACGTACAGGATTGACGGTCTGTGGTAAAAAACCCTTTGGCTGGTTCCCTTTTGCTTGCCGGAAGATCTAGATGATGTCAGTAGAGATCGATCGAGCCAAGTCAGCCGACCTGGTGTGCTTCGGATTCGTTCTCGTGCTTGTGATGTTGCATGGCGTGGCGAACCTGATCAACGAGATTAGAGAATGATTGTACACGAGGCAGACGGAAATGCATGGTAGGAAGGAGGATAAGAAGAGGAACGTACGTGCTGTATAAATGTGGTGAAGAGCGAAAAGATAATCAATCGGTTTAATGAGATATGAGTTAGAGAGGCTGTGCAATCGCCGCCATGTCCCGCTTTGTCGTCTGTACGCTAGTCGTGGCTCGCGGTCTGCGTTTCAACTCGGGTTCGGATCTTGCACGCGTCCCATAAAAGCTTTCCCGTCCTCTCCTGCTCTTCATCTCCCCTCATCATGACCAGCACATACAAATTCATCTCAGAGCCCCGGTCATTGGCCGTAAGTCCTGCCAAGCGCCGCTATCGCTCTCTCGCTTATTTGTCTTAGATCATTGGTTGCCCCTTCAGGTTAGTTGTCCTTCCATGCGGTCAATGACTGACCGGCTGAAACGACCCATAGTGGAGGTCAAGTAAGTGCCACGCCACCCAATATGAAAAGACAGGGTTTCTGATCTTGGAGCACAAGCCGAAGCCTGGAGTAGACAAGGGTCCTATTCATCTTGTTGAAGCGGGCCTAGTTGAACAACTCAAAGAACTCAACTGGAATGTTCAATTTGATGGTCACCATCAATTTGAAGAGATTAACAGCTTAGATGATCCTCCCATTGGAATCTTGAAGAATCCAAGGCTCGTCTCTCGCGTGACCGAGTCCGTCGCGAAAGCGGTGGGGGAGCATGCCAAGAAGGGACAGTTGCCTGTCACCCTTGGAGGGGACCACTCTCTGGTTGGCGGAATCGCCCGCAGTAAATTAATTAATAGTCTAACTTTTACTTACTCAGGCTATGGGTACCATTTCGGGGACACTGAGGTACGTTTCTAGCCAAGAATAAGGAGGTGGCCATTTGACAGGCCCAGCGCGCATCCTGACGCATGTGTCATCTGGGTAGACGCACACACTGATATAAATTCATTGGAAACCACGGAAACGGGTGTGTCTGGATGGTCATTCTGATATCAGCGTTCAAACAGATCTCAAAACAGGAAACATTCATGGCATGCCTGTCTCGTTCCTATTGGGAATCGGGGACAAGGTTGACGTGTTTTCTTGGTGCAAACCGCTGTTGAAACCAGAACGGCTTGTTTATATTGGGCTCCGCAGCGTCGATGTTGGTGAGAAACGGATTCTCAAGGAGAACAAGATCAAGGCATTCAGCATGCACGAGGTGGACAAGTACGGTATTGGCAAGGTAGTTGAGATGGCGCTAGACCATGTCAACCCGAACAGGGACCTGCCGATACATCTGAGTTTTGATGTGGATGCGCTGGACCCGTCGGTTGCACCGTCCACTGGAACGCCGGTCAGAGACTAACTAAGCTATGGTATTTTCAGACCATGATTGACCCAAGTGTGCGCTCAGGTCCGTGGGGGGCTGACATTCAGAGAGGGACACTATATATGCGAGGCCATCAGCGAGACGGGGCTGCTGGTGGCACTGGACCTGATGGTGGGTACACTATTCTGATGGGTGAGAGGGGACGATGACGGTGTAACAGGAAGTAAACCCGTCGCTTGCGGATACGGCAAGCGTAGAGCAGACGGTGGCAGTTGGATGTTCGCTTGTGCGGTGTGCGGTTGGGGAGACGCTCTTGTGAGAGCCGCGGCTGTGTAGGAACGGCAGGGACGTAGTAGACTGAAAGTTGTTCGCTTAGTTTAGTGAATGTAAGTGTGGGAAAGATCACGGCCGAAGCCGAAACGAAAGGTTCAGCGGATGAGCAGCTATTGCCCGCCATGGCCCCGTCGCCTTCCAACGCGACCTCGGTGCAAGTCGGTAAGTCCTGCTGCCCTGCGTCTCTTCGCCTTGCCAACTCCCCGCAGCTCTCCGCATCCGCCCTCCAACATCACATGACTCCTCCTCCATCCCCGCTCGTTTTCAGCGTACCGTCATTCATGCCGCCTCTCCAACTTCCGTCGCCGTAGAAGTCGCTTCCGGCCCTTCACCAGGCCCCGCCCCTGCCACCCCAAAGAAACACTATTTTACCTTTGACCAGGTCCATCCACCACCTGCTTCCCAATATGAACTTTTCACCTCTACCGCCCAGCCTCTTGTTTCGCGTTTTCTTGAGGGTTTCAATTGTACCATTCTCGCCTATGGTCAGACTAGCAGTGGAAAAACTTTTACTATGACTGGCATCGATCTCGACGCGGATCCATCCGACCCCCATAACGGCATGGGCATCATCCCCAGAGCTGTCTCCCACATCTTTGCACGCGCTCGTCAGCTAAAGGATGACCGCGGTCCTGCATGGACGTACGGTATCAAGGGCTCTTTTGTCGAGCTTTATAACGAAGACCTCATCGATCTACTCAACATGGATGACGCGTCCGGTGGCAAGCGCGAAGTCCAGATACGCGAAGATAAGGACGGTCATATCATTTGGGGCGGTCTGCGCGAGGTCAATGTCAGGAATCCGAACGAAGTCATGACGTGCGTCCATTCTCCCTTTCTACCTCTCCATACTGATTGCTTGTCATATCTAGTCTTATTCGCAAGGGCACGGCTATCAGAAGGACGAATGAAACGGATATGAACGCTCAATCGTCCCGCTCACATGCCATTTTCTCCCTGACCCTTACCCAGAAAAAGTATACGGGCTCTGGACCGCCCCCGCGTTCTTCCTCTCCCTTGCCTCCAGGTCGCTCAGCATCTCGTCTTGCCCGTCCAGGTTCCGTGTATGCCACTCCCCCAGGAGCTGCGGGGCCGCGAGTCGCCTCACCCACCTTTGGCCGTCCTCCCACTCCTAGCTTTGCTGTTGCTATGGGACGAGGCGCTTTGCGTCCCTCTAGTGCTCTTGGTCATCATGCTGGGGATAGACTAGGTGTGGGTGACGAGGACAGTGGAAGTGACTGGGTTACCATAGTCTCCAAATTCCATTTTGTAGATTTAGCCGGCTCTGAACGCGTAAGTCTCAACTCGAACATCATCCATGCTTTGGTCTGATCCACAAACAGCTTAAACGTACCGCCGCCATTGGCGACCGTATCAAAGAAGGCATTTCCATAAACAGTGGTCTCCTTGCCCTCGGCAATGTCATTTCCGCTCTCGGCGATCCATCTCGTGCCAAATCTCATACTGCATCCTACGTTCCTTATCGCGATTCAAAGCTCACCCGTCTCTTGCAAGACTCTCTTGGCGGAAATGCCCACACTCTCATGATTGCTTGTGTTAGCCCGGCAGAGTGGAATGTAGGAGAAACGATAAATACCCTCAAATATGCCAATCGTGCCAGGAACATCAAGAATCGTGCCGTCATCAACGAGAAAGAAGAAGGTTGGGACGATGTTGAATGGCTCCAGTCCACCGTCACACGCATCCGAAAAGAACTCAAGGCCTTGAAAGAGTCCGGTATATTGCCTTCTTCTGACCATCCCGTCACAGAGGTGGAAGGTGGCAGCAAAAAGGTTCTGGCGCAGATGTCCGAGCTTCGAAATAATTATGAAGATCTGCGAGAAAAGTTTGTTGAAAGGACGGAAGAACTTGCTCGTCTCAGAAGGGAGCTAGGTGTGAGACAAAGGGAAAGTAGCGGGGGCGCAGTCGGCGGTACCGCAAAATATGAAGAGATCGTCGGGCCCGTCATTGAGGAATACGAAAAGACAATTTCGACCATGGAAGCGGAGCTTAGTCTGAACAGGGCGGCTCTGAGGCATACGAACGAGCTTGTGGAAGAGAAGGAAGAAGAATTAGTCGCCATGACCGACAGACATTCAGCAACGGAGCTATATCTAGAAGAGCTCAAGGCGAGAGTGGTAAAACTGACCGAGCGCGAGGCTCACACGGAGGTGATTGTTCCATTTTTTTTATCGTCCATCTCTTGCTCATAGCTGCAAAGGCTTATGTACGGGATCTGGAAGAGAAAATGAAACTTTATGACGAGTCGTCGGTCTCGTCAAGCGAATCCCTGTCTGATCTGCGGCGAGAAGTATCCAAGTTCAAGGATGCTGAAACGTACTCCACCAAGTATATCACTGATCTGGAGGCAAGGTTAGGCCGTGCAGATGAATCCATCCTCGAGTTGCAGCAGACCGTCGAACGCTTAGAGCGAGATTGCGAAAGACGGTGTGATGAAGCAGACGTTCTTCAGAAACGCTTGGACAATCTCCTCAGAGATGGAGAAGGCTGGCACTCTGACTTGGAGGAAAGAGAGAGGCGAGTCAAGGAATTGGAAGAGAAATTGAATGAATGGCAAAAGAAGAGTAACGATGCAGGCCAAACCAGGGAAAGGCTAGGAAATGTCGTTGGAGAGGTGGTCTCGGCGCGGAGAAGTTTGGAAATCGATCTCGCTCAAACCTCCATTCCGCCTTTAAATGGTGACTCCATTACGCATGAAACGGCTCGGTCGCCAGCCGAACGGGCTCTCGAATCGCAACTCGCTGCTCTCCGGCAAACGCATACCGCAACTCTTGCCGACTTGGCCTCTGTCAGTGACAAATATCGCGACTCTCTTCGCGAAATATCAGACCTGGCTGCCCAAATTCAAGAAGCTAAGCTTGGCACACCATTAGACACAAATGACTCGCCTTTAGGGGATAAATCCATTGATTTCCCCCCAATTTCTCGACGACGCATGACGGGTAGTAGAGCAAGGGATACCTCAGATCTTCGCCTCGACACTGCCGCCCGCCGTATCTTTTACCGTCAAGCAGTCTCTACAGAATCTTTACATCAAAGGTGATTGATCTCGCTCACCATTGCCGGTCGCGAGTACATTCTGATTCTACAGTGCTATCCTACAGGTCGTTGTCGCAATCGCAATCGCTTTCACAGGAGTTATCCTCTGCGCGTACACGCCAGACCTCAATCTCAAGTCTTGCTAGCAGCTCTCACTCTCCTTCAAGCTCACACTCGTTTGCAACCATTCATTCTGCACCGCGGTCAGACTTGTCTATAGTGTTGTCTCCTGCACAAGAGCGATCATCTCAGAGCCTCGAAAAAGAAATCATGCGTTTGCAGGAGGTCTTGAAGGAGCGGGAAACAGAAATATCTCTTTTGGAGGATTCTCTCAAAGAATTGCAAAACGATGCCAATGTCAACGGGGCAAGCGAAGGCAACAGGCAGCATCTCACAGTAAATGGAGTCAATGGTGACGTGGCCCAACCCTTGGCCCAACTAACGCCGAGGACACTACATCAATTTAATAACATCCGGGAGGCATTGACTAATGGTGCAAACCATGTGGCGAGCGACGATGAAGGAAGGGGAAAGAGTACCATGGATGACGACGAATCCCTCGAGAGGCTGAATGAGCTTATGCTGTAAGTGGATATCCCTTGAGAAAGTAGTTGTACCATCAACTTGATGTCTGCAGCTCCATGGCTCAAAAAGAGTCTCAGCACAAGGAAGTTGTCGATGAACTTACGACGCAACTAAACCAAGTCAGACGTCAACTGGATGACCTTACCGCGCTATCTCGGGACCAGGTTAGTCTTCTCGTTTAAACTTCACTTGGCAGAAGGCAAACACTCCCGCTAGGCACTTAACATGTCAATGGAAATGGAAGCTATGCGTAAACATTATCAAGAAGACCTCAATTTGCTAGCTGAGCTACAGAAACGCGAAGCCGACTTGGTTGAGCAGCTCGAGAAAGTTGAAGCTGATCATGCTGCTGATGTTGATGTACTACGCAAGGAACACGAAGAAGCATTGCTCGCGAAAGCCTCTGAGATGGGGGAGTTGATCACCAAAATCAAGTCCGAGCATGAAACCTCAATATCTGCGGTGCGGACAGAGCTACAGGCAGCCACCTTGCTGCTTGAACAATCACGTCTGGATCATGAAGAAGCTTTCGGCAAGCTTCGAAAGGAGCACGAGGAAGAATTGGATCGACGTGTAAAGGCTGTTGAGGAAGTATTCCAACAAACACGCGAGGAGCAGGAGAGAGCGTTGGTTCGCTTGCGCGATGAACATGCCGAGATGCTAAAGCAAAAAGAGGTTGAAATGACAAACACACTGCATGGTACAGAAGAGGAATATTACAATGCTCTGACCAAGTTACGTAGGGATCATGCCGAAGCCATCAAAAAGGTCACTGCTGAGACGAATGCCACCATCGAGAGGTTACGTGAAGAGCATGGCGGCCAGTTGCGCATGGCCGAAATAGCTCGCGAAGGCTCACTGGTTGAATCACAGTCTTCTTTCAATGTAGCTTTGCAGGAACTGCAGGACGAGCATGCCGCGGCCGTTTCGAGAAAAGAGGCATCCTTTGTCGAAGAAATTGAAGGATTGAAGAGCTCGCATGCCAGATTGCTGAAGACTCAGGAGGACGATCATACCCTGCAGTTGGACAGGATCCGATTGGAACATGAAAGTACTTTAGCCAAGCTCAAGGAAGAATGGCGACTCGAAGTTGAGCGCCTCAAATCTTCCCTCGCGTCGCAACAAGAGCAAGCAGTCTCTAGCGCCAGAGCAGCACAGAAAGAAAAGGAGGCGTCTCTCAAGCAGTCACAAGAGCTCCATGCCTTTGCAATGTCCGAATTGAAGCAACAGCACAGTTTGGACAATGCAAGGCTAGAAGCGCGTGTCAAAGAAGCTCAGGGACTAAGTGCAGCCGCTATTACTGAGTGTGAGCGAAAGCTCGAAGCTGAAATTGCAGAGTTGACGGCTGTTCATGGCACTGCTTTGAAGGATTCAATTGCCGAGTTTGAGCAAAAGCAATCTGCTATCGTACAGTCTCACGCCAGGGAACTAGAGCAATTGCGTTCACAGCATGAGCGAGAGATTGCAGACGCAAAGGCAGCGTTGGAAACAGAGCGAAAAGAGTACCGAGACAACCTGGAAGAAGCACGAGCCGAAGCCCGGCGGTCCGTCAAAGCCGAACGAGATTCATTTGAATCCGAATTGGACGACTTGAACAGGCGCCATGCGGCGGAAATGGACGCATTTCGCGAAGAGCGCACACTTCTCGAGGAAGAAATCGACACACAAAGAGTTGCGCTGCATGATTTCTCGCTCTTGCAAGACGAAACTCTTCAACACGAGGAAGTGCTAAACGAAAAATCTAACAAGATTCGGTCGTTGGAGCAACAACTGACCAACGTGTCCAAGGAGAAAGACGACCTTTGGGCTGAAGCATCTCAATTGCGAGCTGAGCTAGACAAGACACGAAGTGAGCAATCGCAACTAGTACACGAAGCCTCAAAACGGCAGTCTTTGGCGGACGAGCTGGAGCGGCATCGAGCAATGATAGCAGATTTGCAAGAGAGCTTGCAGAGAGTCAAAGATGAGAAAGATGTCTTGCAGTCCGAGAAACAACGGACAGACGGGTTTCTCAAGGAACTACAAGCACAAGTCGCGCGCAGTTCGTCTCCGCCAAATGCTCGCCCGACACCGGACAGGAGCCTATCATACCCCCGTTCCTCTGGCCTCACTGCTCTCAAGCTACCCCCACCTACCCCTCCCCCGACTATGCCACCACCACCTGCCCCGAGGTCTGCCACACATGTCAACGGCGATTCCATCATGAGCACATCGTCGCAATCGTCATCAGTCATGAGTCCTTCTACCCCTTCTAGAGAATCGCAGCCAGATACCCCCGCGACATCTATTAGTCCAGGATCTGCGAATGGTGTGCCAACTCCCGATGCCAAGTTGACCGCAAAAGTTGAGCAACAAGCCAAGCAGATCGAAGAACAGGAAGCAATGATCAAGACCTTGAACAAGCAATTGACACATTGCGAAAGCGACCTGCAGGCTCACATGGACCTTGTCAGCACTCTGGAGTCATCTCTCAGTGACTCTGAAAAGAACCGTATGTACATCATTACTGATCTATAACTTGTCCTGACACGGGTATCCTACACCAGTCCGAAAAGCTCGTATGCATGCTACAGAGTTGGCACGTGAGAGGGATAGCTTGAACAACCAGACTGAAGCTCTCAAGAATGACTTGAACCAAGCGAAGCATGAAGTTGCCTCCGTCCGCAGATCAATCGTGGAGGAGAAGCAGTCCCTTGAACAGCGGTTGGACGAGGAGAGGAAGGCAAAGGAACGCGTCCGCCAGCAGCTCGATTCACGAATGGAAGAACTCCAGCGGCGAAAATCGAAATTTGCTTGCCTATAGTCTTGTGTCATTTGCGGTCAAGACCGACGTGTAATCTCTTTTGCTGACCGTCCATTCGTTCTTCACCTTGGACATATCTATGGTTCTCGCTGGCCTGAGGCCGAACTACTTTATAGGATGTAGATACCCGCTTGTCTTGTCTCTCCTTTATCATCGTATCTCTGTCTGTGATGTTTTTAATACCTATCAACGATACATATATGCCATATAGTACAATTTTTATGGATTGGGAACTCGGCCCTGCCAGTCCGAATCTGAGTTTTCCTTACATGGAGCTAGACTTTATCTGATCTAAGCTTTAGCAGAAGAGAATGCTACCGTCATTTTCTCTAGCTGGAAAGGCACGCCATCCCTGCCACCGCGGAATCGACATCTCGCTAATAGTTTACAGGTCTGTCTGGTGACTGGTGCAGCCAGGGGCTTGGGTTATGAATTTTGTAGGGCGTTCATCCAATCGTAATGTTACGTTACCCTCCATTATTGTGCTGGTATCTCAAATGTTCTTCCAGAGGATGCAAGTCACTCGCAGTACTTGACTTGAACGAGGCAGAAGCCAAAAATGCAGCCCAAGAACTAGAGGCCTATGGTACGCGAACTTTCCAATTCGGCGTGCCCTCAATTCTCAACCTCTCCAAAGGTAATGGCGATGTCAAGGTCCTGGGCATCGAATGTGATGTCGCGTCAGAAGAATCGGTGCAAAACGCGTACGCCCAAGTGTTAGATACCTTTCATCAAGTAGACTCGGTTGTTGCATCAGCAGGTAGGAGCCTCATTTGAAAATATCTCGGTGACCGTCGAGGTTATACTTGTTCAATATAGGGATCATTGATACCATTCCTGCTCTGGAGTAGGTGGAATCGTCGATATATCCTCTGTCCATCCCCGAGCATCAGGCCCTTAGATATCCTGTTGATCGGATGAAGCGCTTGTATGATGTCAATGTACATGGTGCATTCTACACGGCGAGGGAGGCGGCCAAGGTAATGATACCGCGAGGGAGTGGCTCGATTATCCTTATCGCAAGTATGAGTGCCAATGTAAGAAGATACAAGACTTCGGGCAACGAACTCGTGACTGATACTGCATCAGATCGTGAATGTGCCGCAGGTGAGTATTATACCGATGGACACATGAAAGGAAGACAAAGCCAAGCAAGGCCCAAATGCCATACAATG
Source organism: Amanita pallidorosea (assembly GCA_023014475.1). Classification (NCBI taxonomy): domain Eukaryota; kingdom Fungi; phylum Basidiomycota; class Agaricomycetes; order Agaricales; family Amanitaceae; genus Amanita; species Amanita pallidorosea. The sequence goes on along the minus strand of JAEBUS010000003.1, from coordinate 755,929 downwards.
CATCAAAGGCCGGTGAGCTTGATAAATTTGATGCAGATGGAGTGGCGACTAAATGATCGATAGCGGTAAAGCATATGGCAGCCAGTCTAGCAGTTGAATGGGCCAAGCATGGAGTGCGAGTTAATACTCTGAGGCGAGTGGTGATCCACACATTGTCCGCTTTATTGAGAACACGTATAGCCCTGGGTACATGTTGACAAAGCTCACTCGGACGATATTGGCAAATCAGCAAGAACTCAAGGTGAGTTTGTTGTTAACTTTGAGAATAGACTCGGAACAAGCGGACAGAGAACATGGGAGGAGCTGACGCCTATGAAGAGGGAAAGTGACTTCGTCGTCTTCCTTCCTACTTCGACTGACGTTTGACGTACAGATGGGAGAGCCCGAAGACCTTAGTGTCAGTTAACCTTTGCATCGTGCTCACTCTTCTCACTTCCTTTCAGGGCGCCATTGTGTTCCTCGCCAGCGATGCCTCTAAATTTGTGACTGGTACGGAAATTCGTGTGGACGGGGGCTACTGTGTAGTTTAAATCCATTAACGATGGATTAATGCGGCCCCTATAAATACAAAGCCATGACCTGTATACGAGCAAGCCATGTCCACGCAGTCAGCGAATGAAACCAAACGGGCGCAAACGTTTGAATTCACAAAACGGAAGCGATGGGCTGACCTGCTGGTCACCGAACTCGCAGATGTCATTGTTTTGGTGCTCTCTCCCGCCAGGGAGATCCTCTACTGTGGCAATGCCGTCGCAGAGTTGCTCGGCTGGCGTGTAGTCGATCTCATCGACCGCGACTTGCTGGACCTTATCCCCTGTACGTCAACGTTTCGCCGTCTGCCTCGTCTTCTCACCCCCGTCAGCGCCCGATGACCAGCTCGCCCTCTGCTCTGCTTTTCAGGAATCCATAGCCACGAAACTAGAATTATTATCATACCTTCGTTTCCGAACTAATTCACCATCTGTAGATGAGGTCTCCGGTTGCAAGGAGCTCTTGTTTGAGCTCAAGGGACATCCTCACTTCGTCGATGATGAATGCAGGTGCTTCTTCGCTATGGCGAGACCATATCCAAGTAGGAATGCTTCCATGTATGCATTCGAACATCATTTGAGGAATTTGGTCAATCTAACCACATATAAAGGTTGAATACGTTCCTTGAGCTGAAGATGGAACACGAACGATTGCAGCAGAGATTATGTGAACTTCAGTCTCAGATTCCACTTCAGTCTACTAGTGGCTCTCCATCAGCGAGTGGCGCAAATTATGCAACGTCAACGATTCCGTCTCAACGTCTGCATGTGCCAGGCCCGTCCCTGGAGGCATCCACACTGCGGTATGCACCGCCGTCCGCAAATTATGAAAATTTATTTTCCGGTTCCTGTGATGTACTGGAAAGCACCAATTACGGTCTTCATAGTCACTGTAGTTCTTCCGCCCATGCAGAAGAAGAATTCGAGGAGGGTGCGAAAAAGAAAAAAGTGCAGTTATGTAGTTGACCTTTGAACGACTTGATCTCAGGCTCCACTATACAGCTCAAGAAGTCGCACCCGAGCGAGCAATATGTCTGTATTACGTGCGGTCGCACGGATTCACCAGAATGGCGAAAAGTGAGTGAAACAGTCATGACTGGAGGAAAATAGCCTGATGGAAGTTTGAAGGGGCCGCTTGGACCAAAAACGTTGTGCACCGCATGCGGACTGAGATGGGCTAAGCAGATACGCAAGTACGATGAGCCAGCTGAGGGCTCGAATTCGAGCGATGCACCTTTGTAGTTAGTTAGAAGTTGCCACTGTGACTTGTGACTGTGACTCGCTACTCTTCTCCCGTCAGTAGTAGACTGCTAGTCCTGCTGCCGATGTCTCCTGAAGTCTTTAATTTGGCTCAGACCCCAATCTCAGCTCATGCATTCAGCCCGAACCGCTCTCGTTAGTGCCAGTTTGTGTGATCGTATTGCTGCGTGTTCACTGCTCTCAAGAACTCGCAGTCAGTCTGAATAGCAAGGATGCACAGATATTTACACGCGCAGGCTCTGAATGGGTGCCTACAGACATTCTGTCAGAGGTCAGAACGCGCGTACGCTCGAAATCGCATATGTCTGACGGTGTCACAGCACGATAAACTGATAACGTCCATCGACTGGGCGCCAAACACCAATCGCATAGTGACGGCATCTCAGGATCGGAATGCATATGTGTGGCAAGAGACTCCCGATCCAGACACGGGGAAGCTTGTCTGGAAACCAACACTTGTAGTACTGCGAATTAACCGGGCGGCTACCTTTGTCAGATGGAGTCCGAAGGAAGACAAATTCGCAGTGGCCAGCGGTGCACGGTATGGCGTTGATATGAATTGCGCATACATTTAACGCTGTGCGATATGTAGTGCCATCTGTATCTGCTCTTTCGACTCTGAGAGCAACTGGTGGGTTTCCAAGCAGCTCAAAAAACCCATCAGATCCACAGTATTAGCCATCGATTGGCACCCCAATAATGTGTTGCTAGCTGCTGGAAGCGCCGACATGAAGGCTCGTGTGTTCTCGGCATATATCAAGGAAGTAGATGAAAAGTATGAGGGTAACAATTATAGAGGACAATGGAAAGAAGTTGATGCACTATTTTAGGCCAGTACCGTCTGTGTGGGGCTCAAAGCTCCCCTTCAACACACTATGTGGGGAGTTCTCTAGCCCATCAGGTGGTTGGGTCCATTCCGTTGGGTTCTCTCCCTCTGGAGATGTCCTTGCGTTTACTAGTGAGTATCTGGCCGAACGGCAAGGAGGCGTTTTATTGATAGTGTTAGGTCACGACAGTACCATCAGCGTCGTTTATCCTGGTGGTCCGATCATTCACACTGTCAAGATCCCCTCGTTACCTTTGGTAACGCTTACATGGACATCAGAGAATTCCATAGTGGCTGCGGGTCATGACTGTCAACCTCTTGTTTTCTCTGGATCTGACGGAGGCTGGCAAGCAGTGGGTAGTTTGGATGATTCCAGCGGAAACAAGTCGGATAGCGGGCGAGGCGCAAGCAGCCCCGTCGGACGTCTCAAAACAGGTGCCTTTGCTACCTTCCGAGACGCCGATACTCGAGGGCATTCGAGCCTTGCTTCTGGCTCGCCTTCTACCGACACGAAGCTTTTGACGATACACCAGAACACTATTACGAGCATCAGGCCATACAATGGCAATGGAGGTCAGGTCGGCAAGGTCAGCACGACGGGTGTAGACGGTACGCTGGTGATCTGGGACGCAAACGAGGTGGCGTCCGGCGGCGCCAATACATTAAGTGGTCGGATGGGTGGGATGCATGTACGATAAATAGTACATAGAGGCTAGGAATCATCTCCGTAGCCGTCGGAAGCGTCGATTGGCTGTTCGTTGATGACACCCCATACGGAAGCTTTGAACTATCAAAGATGTAACAGTCTTCTCGGAGACAAGTGGCTGGAAGAATACCAAAGTCAAAACAAATCCCATCTTTTGTTCCAAGACACGGAGACGTGACAGCATCGAACGATCCGGCTGTTCGCTCAAAGATCGAGTCTTTTGATTGACCTGAATAATTCAGCGTATGTAACAACCGGGAGACAAGGCGGCCAGAAGCTCACTATCTTGACATGGTGTGCGAGCTTGGCATACTCCCACAGGACGTCTGCCTCGAGCTGAGACAGACTGGGGTGGCCATCATAAGGGTTCACAGTGGTCATTGATAAGGTATGACGCTTCGAGGATTCAACAGACGGACATCAGACGACACGGATCTCATCAGATCAGGCAACAAAGACAATAAGAACTCCGTGGCTTGGTAACAAACAATTGAAATCCTGTCTGATCCTTCGCTCTCATGCCAGGTTTGAGATGAATGGTTTCCATCCTCATCCATCAGATCAACTATTGTTCGAGTCCCCGCTGTTTGGGTCAGAGATACCATTCGGAGCTGCAAGATTCTGCCGTCACATTGTCTCTCGACAATAGACTTGTCATAGCTCAATATCCTCATTAAGCAGAGCTGGCCTCTCTTTCCTTCACGCACAGCCGCGGGCCTGGCACCAATACCCTTCTACCCCTTCAGCCGACAACCTCAAGCATCTGTCATTCTCCATGTTTAATACTCAACCAGTGGCGTTCCCTCCTTCTGGCGTACCTCTCGAGTACGTGCGTCATAAGTTGCAACGTGAAGCGCAAGATTTCTGGGGCAATATCGAGACGTCCGATTGTACTCTCAGTATGTTCTACGAGTATAATCGAATCCTCCGCTGCTTACAAGCCTTTTTTGGCAGCGATCCCTTTGCCGCCTCGAGAAAACGAGCGTTTACTCCGTCCAACGTCGGACAGCCACAGTGGCTTGGGTTTATCCGGTCCTTTCACGATCAATCACGCTCCTTCTGGTTCGAATCGCAGAGCAACGCAACCCGCGCTGAATAGCTCGCCTCGTCTGGTCTTGCATGTATGTCCCTCGTGCCAATGTGTACAAAAATCATCATGCCAACGGTGCATCTAGTTGCATTCCATCTTTCTGTTATCTAGCTCTACCTTTCTCAGAGTTCTTCTTAGCGGTGCATTACCCTTGGACCTTATCCCTACGGCTCAAAAATCAGATGCCGATGACTCCTCGCATCTCTTTGCTGGACAGTTTTCCCATCCAATTGACCATGCCCCCCGACTACTCCCATGCTCCCCCGATCATCCCAGCATATATCTTCCAGTGCCCGACCCGCAATCTATTCAACCAATTATATATTGGATCTATTGGGGAAAAACAGACTTTATCGAACAATGTTTGCAGGATGGTAGTGTCCGGTGGGAAGGTCTATGCAAGAACGCAGAATACCTTGATCTCCCTACAGAACTCAAGATTTTCCTCGCTCGGTGGCGTCATCTGCGCTTGTGTCCAGACCACTCTTCCGACATGTCCGATGAGGATTCTGATATGCTGTCCAGTGATTATGATGACGATACATCTTCAACGGCCTCCGATAGCGATGCCTCTTGGGACATGGACGATGAAAAAGAACAGATGAGGGGGAGATCAACCATGGCTCGTCCACTGCAATTCCAAGAAGCGAACCATTGTCAAATCTGATCCATACGCAAGTCGTGTTACAAGCCTCCTCTGTTGACAATAATATGTTTGTCACGCACACGCTCCTTTTAGCCTGCTTGAGTTAGCAATCCTTACAACATAAATCCTCTTTTCTTTCTTCGACGAACCTCGAATGTAGTATATTTTTTTGGCGGCCTGCGTCACTGAGCAAGAAAATAGGGTAATGACACGTTTTGTTTTCGAAATACCAGTCCTGTACACCATATGACAACTGTATTGTCTATACCATGTCACAATCGGGGTTTTTAAAATCATATGGGCGTAGTCGTGAAATGAACAAAAGAAATGCGTGCAGAACAATAACTTCATCAGTCGATTACTCAAAATGTCAATTCGGCACGAGCATCAAGGTACTCATCATTGTCGATATCTGATAGAAAATCGACCGTCATGTGCCATATGTACCGGAGGACCGACAATCTCGAGTCCTGGAGTTTGGTTCTGTCTCGGTAAAGGGTACTTGTGCCATTGGTCTGCAACGCGAGGCAAAGGAGGCATGTGTGGCGCCTGGTCCCATTGTCAATGCCCTGACCACCCTGCCTGAAATAAGTAAGGCCCACCATATATAATTTGTTCTCGACTTTGAACCAATCAACCTTCGTGAAATAAGCATGATCAAATATCTCTTCACACCCATTGAAGCCCAACCGCTTAAACGTGTCCATAACCAGGAATGATTCAACAAGACTTTTGAGGTCTGCGGCTACCTGTACGTTCTGTGGCCAAACTACTCGCCCAAGTAGGATTTCTTTCAGCGTCGCTTCTGTGCTTCCGTCCGTTGCCGAGAATGTCTAACGATGTCAAAAAAAAAACGCTTCTAGTGCGTGTTATCTTTGACACTCACAGACTGTCCCGTGAGGAGTTCGAATAATATGCATCCACTTGCCCACCAATCCACCGTGGGGCCATAAGAAACAGGGCCAATTGACATGGGATTGATGCATTCTGGAGCCATATATCGAGGCGATCCAACCATGGCCCAGTCAGACACACTAGGGACATCTGAAGGAACAACAGCTGTTCCAAAGTCGGACAGCGCTAAATACCCATCAGCACCAAGTAGAATATTCTCGGGCTTGAGATCTCGGTGTACGATGCCGTATTGCTCTAGGAAGGCCAAGCCGCAGGCCATATTCGCAAAGTAAAATGTGGCTTTAGTCGCGTCCAATGGCGCTTGTTCATGAATGATAGAGCGTAAAGTACCGCAGGGGATGAATTCCAGCATCATGTAAATGTTTCGATCGTCATAAAACACGTCAACGAGACCATTCACGAACGGATTCCAACTAATCTTCTTGAGGAATTTTCGTTCGACATCCTTTTCTGCGTAGGCGGTCTATGAATATCTTAGCCCACCTATTAAATACATTTAAAGTGATAGTTACGTCTTCCACGACATGTACTTGTTTCTTCTCAAAGGCCTTCAAGGCAAAATAGCTTCCAAGTAAATCATACTTATGCGATTTGCGATTTGTTCTGACAAGCAGAACTTTTCCGTACTCTCCCTGCCCTGCTTGTCCGATCAGACAATGTATCGCGCTCAAGACGCACTCTGCACACCTAGGACCCTAGCGCATTTCAGGTCACCGAGGGCGAGTTTTTGAGGTCGGCTTTGAACAGGCCTTTTCAAATCAGGCTCTGCATGCTGGAGATATACATGTCCCCATGGAGAGATTGCAGCGGTGGGGAGGATGTGCGCACCTCAACGTTCGGGGGTGATGAGTTCATTAATGGGTAGTTGCATTGAAACCGCTGTCCATGTGCAAGACCATCGACTACCTTGAGATTGTCTCTCTTGTACGGCCCTTGCATGACAATATGGCGTATGGGTGGGGTACGGAGATGATGCTTGACACGGTCTGGGGCCATCGAAGATACAGTAAGAGAGAGAAATGTGTCATTTACTAGTTATTATATGGGGCTTGGCCCTGTCGTTGGCGATGAATCAGTCTTTGTTCATTGTCATTGTGGTAGCCACAGCGGCCAATTGTGAATTACCTTTTATAGACCTGCGGCTATTGAATTCCCAATCGGGCTTGCTCGTCTGAATGCTCCGATATCCTCTTGATACAAAGCCCAGCGACTGGAAATATGTTTCTGAAGGCGGCGCGACAGTGGTCTTCTCCTACATTGGACCAGCTATTCCGCAACTTGATGGCACTGTTCTTAGATTGAGAAAGACGCCTCGCGTGGCTAGTTTCATTGATCATGACGATCCTGTCATTGAATATCAGGAGAGGTGCACCTCAAGGCTAATCTCGCCTGTCCATTTACCTCGGCTGGAGTCCGTCTCGTTGGACAAGGAGTGGGTGCAGAGATTGATCACCCTGCACGACGGTCTTCGCCCTGTAGCGCGGCGATCAAAGGATGGCATAGATGCAACGCATGGCAGAGGCGTTCTAGCAACTGACCTTGTAGGCGGCGACTGGATAGCAGTCGAGATTAAAGTAATGTACATCATCTCGGCTTACAACTACCACTATTAAAAGGAACCTAAGCCCAAGTGGGGATTTCTACCGTCGGGCCAGTATCTCTCACCCGAGACGCTCCCAGTGAAGACGAAGACTTGCAGATACTGTATGCATTCGTATCTCAGAGCAGCCCAAGGGGAGAGACAGGCAACGAATTATTGCCCGCTGGATCTCTTTTCGGGAGAAGAGAGGCGCGTAATCCGAGCAATCTCCAGCTTGTGGGATGCTTGGAAACTAAGCGATGGTGAAGTCAATAATCTCAAAGTATTTGTAGGAGGAAAATCTATTAAACCATCCGAGGTGCGTTATATTATGTTCATTTGCATCATCAAGACAGTGGATGGGTTTCACAGGCTCCTTCCATGATCGCTGATGGTGTTGTACAACCCATTGATGTCAAGGAAGCGTTCATATCAGCATTGCTAACCCCGCTCCTGGAGACCGCCGTTCTCAAAAGGATATCTTACTTGCAGCGCAAGCTTGACCCATTTGATATCGAAGGGCTGTCGAGACTCTGGCGGAGTGCAGCTGAAGAAGGAACGGGTTCTTCGTTGTTCACAGAACCGACGATGGATGAGTGGGAAGAATTCGTGGCCATTTTCCTGGGTTCAGGAAGGATGAATTCAAAACCAAGTCCTTTGCATCTCCGGTATTATTTGCTTGCTTACTTGCTCTCGGCAACTTTTAAGGATTGTTCCGTCATTGTCCGACTCGATTACCTGAAGCCGGGATCGGACAATTGCGAAGCGAAACCTGATAGAGTATGGGTCATTGACTTGGATCGCAAGAGCATATTACGGATGGAGAAGTGGGAGCAGATGGACAGACAAATTGTGCAAGGATTTCTGGAGTCTGGACATGACAAAACCTGCGTAGATTCTTACCTAAGCGGAGTGTAGTGAACCTCATCCTCAATGACTTTCGTTTCTTTTGCGCGTGCGCGTGTATCTGGAAGCCGCAAAGTAATACAGTCCTTGAATTATTCATTTGCACAGAGACGCCATGCATCATTCTACAACTCTGACGTAGCTGGTCTTACGGGCGAGGAGATGGAGGTTTGTGGAATTACTCATCAATACCCTCAACCAAAACCTAACACTTGACAGTTCCGAACTGCAGTGAATGAATTCGCACAGAAGGAAATTGCTCCTCTAGCTGCAGAAATTGACAAGAACAATGCATCCCCAATGGTACAATCGCTTGACTAGTGAATATGCACGCAACTTATGTTTCGCGATAGTACCTTTGGGAGAAGCTTGGAGAAATGGGTCTGCTTGGTGTGACTGTAAATCCCAAGTATCACGGACTCGGGCTCGGATATTTCCAACATACGTTGGCCATGGAGGCCATCTCGGCAGCCTCGGGGTCTGTTGCACTCTCCTATGGCGCGCATTCCAACTTGTGCGTGAATCAGATCCATAGGCACGGAACCGAGGAACAAAAAAGCAAATATCTCAATGATTTGGTGCAGGGGAAGAAGGTTGGGAGTCTCGCTATGAGTGAACCTGGTTCCGGCAGCGATGTTATAAGCATGAAATTGAAAGCCGAGAAAATTTCTGGTGGATACTTGCTTAACGGGAACAAGTCCTGGTACGTTCAGCCCGCAATAAGAGACAGTCTCGACTGAGCGAAGTCAAGGATAACAAATGGACCGATCGCTTCGACATTCGTTGTGTATGCAAAAACTGATCCGTCCAAAGGATCAAAGGGTATAACCGCATTTATAATAGAACGTGGATTCAAAGGGTTTTCTACTGGTCCTAAGCTAGATAAATTCGGCATGAGAGGCAGTGATACATCCGAATTAATTTTCGAAAACTGTGAAGTTCCCGAGGGTCAGTGAGATTGCATCGTGTCAGCGCCTGCTGATGGTGTTCTAGAGAATGTGCTAGGGCACCTAAACAAGGGTGCTGCTGTTCTCATGTCTGGACTAGATTTGGAGCGACTTGTGTTAAGTGGTGGTCCTCTGGGGTATCACGAATTTCCATATGATCGATGTCATTCTAACGGATAAAAGGCTTATGCAGGCTGCTTTTGACTATGCCGTGGAGTATGCCCATGACAGACGACAATTTGGCCAACCTATCGGGACATTCCAGCTTATGCAAGGTTCGTCCCAATTGCGACTGAGAATCAAAATATCCAAATAGTTCTTTAGCGAAGATTGCTGACATGTATACCAAGTTGAACGCCAGCCGTTCTTACGTCTATGCCGTAGCTAGGTCTTGTGACGGGGGAAAAGTCAGTCGAAGGGTAAAGATCTGATTTTTACATTGCGGAACCCTTGATAACATTCTACGCTACAGGATTGTGCAGGCGCCATTCTGTATTCGACGGAGAGGGCAGTTGAAGTCGCGTTGGAAGGTATGCAATGTTTGGGAGGAAATGGTTATATCAATGGTATGGATGTGACATCAACACATGGAATGCCGCTGACTCGCCGTCAGATTATCCAATGGGACGGATCATGAGGGACTCAAAATTGTACACCGTAGGTGCTGGCACGCAGGAGATCCGTCGCATGCTTATTGGAAGGGAGTTTAACGAGGAATTTACGGATTAAGGTTGCGGAGACTTTAGTACGAAATTTTCTTGTTCATGGGCTGAATGTCGAAATCATAAACCTGCTGTCAGAGGGCTGCGGTGTGCGGAACGCCGAACAGAATTTGTCAAGCTGATCATGCCATTCCTATTTTCGTGCGCTGGCACAGGGGCATAATACATTCCCCAAGCCTCAATACATTATTGCCTTACTCGTCGTATTTCACCATGCTCACAAATACTTTAGATCGAGTCTGAAACCGGCTCACATCCACCCGCAGTTTTCGACTGGAACGTTCCTCGTCTTAGACCCCTGTCCATACTTCTAAAGGTCAAAGGCTTTGCGTGGTCGGGTCTTTCCTCTGAAGATGCTGCAAGGATGGCCAGAATATCAGTCGACTGCGCAGAAGATCCCCCTTCCAGAATTCGATATCCCGAGTACCCCGCGAGATGGTATGCTCATATCCTCGAATCGTCAACGGACTTCACAGGCATGTGATAAATGCCGCGAACGCAAAACAAAGGTACGGAACGCTAGCGTCGTATCTACTCGTGTCGCTAATTGGGTCTAAACAAGTGCTCTGGCGACCGCCCGGTCTGCAAGAGATGTACGACGCGCGGCTTGATATGCGCCTATTCCTGTCGGGAACCGCGTCCGCGAGGTCTCACAAAACTGCGGCCGCGGGGATTGTCGACTGTCGAGCTTCCCACTGTTGTCATGGGTGCAGCGTCACAATCGTTGTACGGGTTCCCGCCGGTGGAGGCTCCGCATCGTCAAAGTCGACAACTGCAGCAACAGAGCACCCTGCAGGCAAGGGCTCTAGCCAAGGCTGACGTACTCGCGACGGCTCCCATTCTGACCAACATGTCTCATGATTTTCGACAATTCGAGTCGAGACGTCTCAACCCTCCAATGTTTTTATCCACGCGCGAGGTCCAACCAATGGTGCGAGATGCTGGTCAGATCCGGCCATTGGGCAAAATGGCGAGCGGCTTGCCGTTGGAGGGTGGGATGGCCACTGCGACGCGCGCCATATTAAATCAAACCAATCATAACCTGATGACGCCCGTAGCGAGCTCGACGCCGCTCGGATTAAGCCATCCATTCCAGATTCAGTCGTTCCAAGGTAATGGGCCATTTGGTGTTGATTACAATGGCGATGGAAAGTTTGGGTCAGTCGTTCTCCCTTTGTTACCTTAACTAGCGGCTGATGCGTCGCCAAAGGTACACTGGCCGATCCACGCCACCCTCGCTGTCTCATTCGACAAGCACGAGTGTTACACATTCACCCTCGTCTTCGGAACACGATCTGGAAGCTCATCACCAGCGTATAACTGGCAATTTCGAATTATTAATGGCCTCGTATGAGAACGCAACGCTTTACGAGCATCCAAGCCACGACGTTTTCGGCCGAGTGGATTTGCTAGCGGGTTCCAATCGCCGTGGTGCAGATTTGGAACTGCAATATCCTACGCCCGTCACACCTATTGGTGTGGAAAAGACGGAGATCGTTACAGATTAATTTTCTCAGATATAAGCTCACACTTGTAATATTCCTGTCTAGATGATTTGATATCAAACCGATACTAACACGGAAGAGAATAGTAGATACAAATTCGAAAAAGAAATAGTGCTGCAATGAGTACAATCTGTTAGATTCATGCGTACGGATCACCTACCAGAAAGGGAACTGACAGGGTATAATGAAAGACAGCGATGACAGAAAGAGCGACGTAGTAGTCATGGAAGGAAAGTGCATAATATACGGCTGCATTGTCCAGTGTACTGCAACATAAAGATAAGCGGTCCTCCGGTGAGATGTTCCTGCGCAGAGCCCACCTAAAGCAGGGTAAAGCAGAGTAAGTGTTTCTGATTACGAATTGGGCGATACCAACCGTGGCCATGTGACTACGATACAAGGATAACTTGGATGTCCCGATGACAAATATCCAGAGAGAGTAAAAAAAGTTTGCACGGTTATGGTAACCAGATCTTAATCGTCTGATCCACACTTCCTGTAGCTATGACATTGACGAGCTTTTCACTTTCTGGCGCGGCGCTACTTGGGCCGGCATCTGTACCATTTGCACCACTGTCGCCGCCTGCGCTGCTGGAGAGCAGCTGCCTTCCCCAGGCAAGGGTCTGGATAAAATGACCATGCGCTTCGACTGTTTTCATGCATCGCCCGGTTGAGAGTTCCCACACACGGATGGTCTTATCATCCGAAGCGGAAAGCAAGTACTTGCCAGAAGGGTGGAACGCGAGGGCTCTGACCCAGTTGTCATGGCCAGCCTGAGACAGTGTTCAGAGGGTGGTCGAGTGGCTAGAGAGAGACTAACCAAATTCTTGAGTACCTGACCGTTCTGAGTGTCCCAAACTTTGATTGTCTTGTCTCGTGCGCCACTTGCGGCGTACAAGCCCGGTCGCTTGTTTCCGGCTGCATTCTTAAAAAACGATGTCTAAGTACGGGTAGGGGAGACCGATAGAGAGGACTAACAGGGATGCCAGCCAGTTCACGAATGGCGGCGTAGGCGACAATGGGAGCGAATACGACAACCTCGACGTCATTGTCGTGGCCGCGCATTTCCATCTTCTGCTCGCCTGTCTTGGGATCCCAGAGACGCACGGTCTTGGGGATGGTGAGCTGGTCTGAAACGGGGCAAGACGAGACATACCTGATCCTTTGAGCCGCTGATGATGTACTTTCCGTCATCTGATGGGACGGCATAACGAACCCACTCGGTATGGCCCGAAATAGTGCGGATGAGGTGTCTGCATGGCTATTCAGTGGCGATTAAAGGGAATGACGACACGTACGTCGTTGCGATATCAAATATTCTGATTGTCCTGTCCCTGCTGGCGCTGACGATATGCTGATCGCCGGGGAGGAAGCGGACGGTGGAGACGGAGTGCTCGTGACCGGGAAAGGTCTTTGTGTTTTTCCATTCGTTTGAGGAGTCCCATATCTTGATGAACAGATCATTGGAGCAAGTCACTGAGTAAAGGTGAGTAGACGTGTGGCGGGGTAGGACGGACAGACCGAGGAGCATGCCCTTGTGATCAAAATCGACATCGACGACGCTCTTGGTGTGGCCCTTGAGGGTGCGTTCAAACTCGCCTGTCTCCCAGTCCCAGATCTTGACGGTGGCGTCCTCACTTGCAGAAGCAAGGATGGAGTACTGGGGATGAAAAGCGATGCGGGTGACGGCAGCGCGGTGGCCTGTGAGAACGTGGGCGGCGGGAGCGCGGGGCACCCAATCTGACTGCATCGCGGCGCGTTTTGCAGGGGATAGAGAAAGCTCCTCCTGGAGGGCGGCATTTCTGTTTTCAAGATCGATTATCTGCAAGGCATGAGTAGCGGCGCGCACAGGAGGAGACCCAGACCTTTTTCTGCAGGCGAATCACGCTCGTCCACTTCTTCTCGAGCAGGCCGGCATACTTGGCCTTTGGATCTGGCGTGTAGTCTGTGCCCGCATCAGCCTTGAACGCCTGGTATGCAGCAGAGAAATTGTTGGCATAGAGATACTCGAGCATCGACCGGTGAAGGTCCTCGCGCTGCCTGTCTGAGAGAAGCGACATTTTGGCGGGCCACCCACCGTCCGCTGCCACGCGCCTCTGCCTGCCGGGAAAAGCCGGGTTCGTGTGAAGCTTTTTTAGCCCGCATACAACCGCGTCTTTTCCTCCTCAACCATGTTCTCCCGCCTCTCAACGAGGGCCCTTTCTGCTCTGGGGCGTTCCCGTGCTACCCTCTGCTCGCGTCCTCCCCGCTCCTATGCAACAGAGGCAAAGGCCACCGTCGGCTCAGTCAAAACAGTCATCGGTGCTGTCGTCGACGTCCAGTTCGACACGGATGACCTGCCCCCGATCCTCAACGCCCTCGAAGTCCAAGACTTCCATGGTGGCCGTCTCGTCCTCGAGGGTCGCCTCCCACTTGGGTGAAAATTCGGTCCGCACCATTGCCATGGATGGTACAGAGGGTCTCGTACGTGGCGCAAAGGTCGTCGATACAGGCGCCCCAATCATGGTCCCTGTCGGCAAGGACACCCTCGGCCGCATCATGAACGTCATTGGCGAGCCCATTGACGAACGTGGTCCAATCAAGGGCAGCAAGCTCAGTCCTATCCATGCTGACCCGCCCGCCTTTGTTGAGCAATCCACCACTGCCGAAGTGCTCGAAACTGGTATCAAAGTTGTCGACCTTCTAGCTCCGTATGCTCGTGGTGGAAAAATCGGTCTTTTCGGCGGTGCTGGCGTCGGCAAAACCGTGTTGATCCAGGAACTCATCAACAACGTAGCAAAGGCCCACGGTGGTTTCTCCATCTTTTGCGGTGTTGGTGAACGTACCCGTGAGGGTAACGACTTGTACCACGAAATGATCGAGACTGGTGTTATCAACCTTGAAGGCGACTCCAAGGTCGCTCTCGTCTTTGGTCAGATGAACGAGCCCCCCGGTGCCCGTGCCCGTGTAGCACTGACAGGTCTTACCATTGCCGAGTACTTCCGTGACGAGGAAGGCCAGGATGTGTTGCTCTTCATTGACAATATTTTCCGTTTCACTCAGGCAGGTTCTGAAGTGTCTGCTCTGCTCGGTCGTATTCCCTCTGCTGTCGGTTACCAACCCACTCTATCCACTGACATGGGTAGCATGTACGTCCACCTGTCACGCATCACGCGCATTATTGACCATTGACAGGCAAGAACGTATCACTACAACTAAGAAGGGTTCCATCACCTCGGTGCAAGCTGTATACGTCCCTGCTGACGATTTGACTGACCCTGCTCCCGCCACCACTTTTGCTCACTTGGATGCTACTACCGTCTTGTCCCGTAGCATTGCCGAGCTTGGTATTTACCCCGCTGTCGACCCCCTTGACTCCAAGTCGCGTATGCTGGACCCCCGTATCGTAAGTAGGCGACGTGTTGTGATGGTGTGTCTCATGACAGTTGCAAGTTGGCAAAGAGCACTACGATGTTGCAACGGCCGTCCAAAAGATCCTCCAAGACTATAAATCTCTACAAGATATCATTGCCATTCTTGGTATGGACGAACTGTCTGAAGAGGATAAATTGACGGTCAGTAGTCAAAGGCTCACCTCTCTTCCGGTGTTGACATTGCTGTAGGTCGAGCGTGCTCGTAAAATCCAACGTTTCATGTCACAACCTTTCCAAGTTGCCCAAGTCTTTACGGGTTATGAGGGTAAACTCGTTCCCCTCAAGGACACCGTCCGCTCCTTCAAGGAGATTCTCTCTGGTGCTCACGACAACCTTCCTGAATCCGCTTTTTACATGGTCGGCACAATAGAGGACGTCAAGAGCAAGGCTGAGCAGCTTGCCAAGGAGATGGGGCAGTAATGTCACCAAAAATAATTATTGATCGTACTAGAAGTAGCGTACATTCAAAATCATGTCTTTTTTTTGTACCGCAGTGTGAACGCATACGGTGTTAAATTATATCGTGAGTTATACGGGCGCTATAGCCAAGTGGTTACGGCGACAGATTAGAAATCTGTTCCTCTTTGAGGGCGCAGGTTCGAATCCTGCTGGCGTCGCATGTCATGAAGACCCTTTTTATACTGATGCGGTACTTACACGGAGGGCCTCGCGACCCGTGCGGTACACCGTCTCCAAAACAAGCAGGATCATGTTACCCCGTCTTTCCCTTATATCTACGCTTCCCCGTCGCGTTCCGTTGGCCCATTTCTCTCGTATGGCAACCATCGTCGATGGTCAATGGACCCGCGTCCTTTCCTTTGCCGTATACAACCGCCCCGTCAACAAGTCGGACAATGACCAACGCCAGTACAGAATCATTCAGCTGGACAACGGCTTGCAAGCCACTTTAATCCATGACGCCGATACTGACAAGGCTGCTGCCAGTCTCGATGTCGCTGTCGGTCATTTGAGCGATCCTGTTCGTTTATCCGAATCCCCCGCTTTCGTAGCTGATCGGTATCTCAGCCTGATATGCCAGGACTGGCCCATTTCTGCGAGCATCTGCTGTTCATGGTTAGCACAACATCATTTTCATAGTCACACGACTCATCATCCAAAGGGTACCGACGCATTCCCAGGCGAAAACGAGTATACCGAGGTCTGCCGTAACTTCTAGACGTTTGTTGCTCAATTGGCTCACGTCGTCTGCCTCAGTACCTTGCCAAGAATAATGGCATGTCCAACGCGTACACATCCACCAGCAACACCAATTACTATTTCAGTGTAGCCACAACCGCTCTTCAAGGTGCCCTCGAACGATTTTCGGCCTTTTTCCACTGCCCCTTGTTCGCTCCTTCCTGCACTTCGCGAGAAATTCACGCAGTCGACTCTGAACACCAGAAAAACCAGCAGTCTGACATCTGGAGAGTATTCCAGCTAAACAAACATCTAAGCAAGGAAGGCCACGTCTGGAGCAAATTTGGAAGTGGTAGCCGCTATAGCCTTTTGAGATCTGCTAGGTTATTGAAGCAGAAAGGTTTGTTGAACGACACACCCGTGTCCAGTGCCAGCAGCGACACATCTACCCCATCGTCTTCCCGAATACCTTCACCGACTCCGAGTTCCCCCTGTTCAATTGTTTCAGCTGAAGGTGAAAGGGACCCCGACGGTGGCCCCGTGGGTCGTGAAACTCGACGCAGATTAGTTGAATGGTGGGAGCAGGAATACTGCGCTAGTCGGATGCGCTTGTGTGTAATTGGGAAAGGTTCGGTCTTCCGGCTACATTCTTGTCATTATTGCTCACTACCTTATCAGAATCTCTCGATGAACTGGCTGAGCTCACCTCGCGATTATTCTCTCCGATCCAGAACCGTTGTCAAGAATCCCTGCCATTAATCGAGGACCATCCATTTGGCCCCAATGAGAGAGGGGTACGTACTTCATGCCGACGCGGGACATTTTGCTGACGCTCCCTCTAGACGCTGGTTGCAGTACAGACCGTCATGCATTTCCACGTTTTGGAAATTTCGTTCCCCTTGGAGTATCAACCGCCGCAATGGAAGTACAAACCTGCCGGTTTCATCTCACACCTTATAGGTCATGAAGGTTCCGGATCGCTGCTCTCTTACCTTAAGAAAAAACGGTGGGCAACTAGCCTCAGTTGCGGTCCCCAGAGTCTCGCAAGAGGATTCGCCATGTTCAAGCTTACCGTTAACATGACGAAATCTGGATTCCGTGAGTTCTCATCCTTTAAAATAAACGCACTTTCCAAACATGTTTCAGAAAACTATCGGTCCGTCACACTGGCCACTTTCAAATATCTTTCGCTCCTCCGCTCCTCGGAATTTGAAATGTATCTGCAGAAAGAGATATCTATGTTATCCATATTACAGTTTCGTTTCTCGGAGAAGCAACGACCAGATAGTTACGCGACGAGCATTGCAGAGCGAATGGCCTGGCCTATACCCAGGGAAAGTATCATCAGTGCCCCAAAGTTGACAGAAGACTGGGGAGATGATCCACTTCCCCGTCAGAAAGTTAAAGAGTATCTTGAAAGTTTCAGGATCAATCAAGGTCGAGTAGTTCTGATGGCCAAGGCAGAGGAACATGCCAAGTTAACTCCCGATGCGACTTGGTCAAAGGAACCCTGGTACGGGACTGAATATCGTGTAGAAAGATTCGATGAGGAATTCGTGAAACTGGTATGTTAATCGTTGGCTGTGAAGCAACAATCTGATTCTTTCCGCAGGCGGATGGGCCCAATGATATCCCAGAGCTGTTCTTACCAGGGCCTAACGAGTTCATACCTTCTAATCTTGATGTTAACAAGAACAACATTTCCGAGGTGACTGGAAAACAGAAGTATATTCTTGCCCTTGCTAATGTATTGTCGTGAAAAGCCTGCAAAACGACCGCATCTCATCCGAGAGACTTCCTTGTCACAACTCTGGCATAAAAAAGATGATCAGTTCTGGATTCCAAAAGCACATGTCACCATCGATATTCGCAGGTAGGGATAAGTCATCATGCCCTGCAATTTGTTTGATATGCATCGGTTTAGCCCTTTTGCCAATGAATCACCACGAGCATCTGTCATGACCAAGTACGTGTTATCGCTCAAGACTCGCCGTGGCTTGAACCGTTTATTAGAGTGTATTGCGACCTCGTGAACGACTCGTTGGCAGAATTCTCATATAATGCGGATATTGCTGGCTTGACATACAAGCTTTTGCAACATACTACAGGTTTAATCCTGACGACGTTTGGATATAACGACAAAATGTCGCTTCTTGTGGAACACATTCTAGATGGGGTCAAAGTGCTTAACGTCGACCCCGAAAGGTTGGAAGTAATGAAAGAACAGGTACGCGTTGCCGTCGTGTTATTTCGGGTTCTATATCGTCTGAGTGATGTAGGCGAAAAGGACCTGGGAGAACTTCTACATGAGCCAGTCTTATCATTTGTCCGATTACTTTGGGAGACACCTTTTGGCTGAGAATAGTTGGACTGTGGAAGAGAAACTTCGAGAACTGGATAGTATGCATGCTTTTTCTTTTCATTTTATAGACTTGTTGACACTGAGGGTGCGGTGATCAGCCATCACCGCAGCAGAGCTTCATCTCCATGCCAAAAAATTGCTGTCCCGTGTTCAATTGCGGCTTCTCGTGACTGGGAACATGCACAAAGACGTAGGTGCAGAGTTCACCATTACAGATAACGCTCTCAGTGATGGTGCAGGACGCTATAAAAATCGCAGAATTAGCCGAAGCTGGTTTGATCTCAGCGAACCGCTCGGCAGACGAGTTAAAGGAGCGTGCATTGATTATACCACAAGGTATACATTACATTACATATAACCCTTTACATGGGAGCTAAATGCCACCGTCAGGATCCAACTACATATGGTCTTCCAGATTATTTAACCCAGATCAAGTCAATTCAGCATTAACATATTATTTACATTTTGGACCTGTCGTGGATCAGCGTCTTAGAGTGACATCTGCCCTCCTTGTCAAAATACTAACCGAGCCGGCTTTCAATGTACTTCGCACGCAGGAGCAGCTCGGATATGTCGTTCTATGCAGCCCATGGGTTCTTCCCGGAAGTGGCGAAAAGGGATTCCGTATCGTCGTTCAAAGTGGCAACCAACCAGGATATCTCGAACATAGAGTAGAAGCATTCCTAGACAAAATGAAAGAGACGATAGAACAAATGAGCGAGAGCGCCTTCGAGGAGTACAAGGCTGGACTCGCGAAGCGATGGCTAGAAGCTGATAAGAACATGACTGAAGAAGCTGCCAGATTCATGGTACATATAAACAGCGGGCAATTAGACTTTTTGAGGGGTACGTCACTTGACCAACGGCTCTGACACGATCTCACAAATCATAGACAAGAACGATGCTCATCTCCTGAAGGATATCACCAAGGATGATGTCCTTTCTTTGTACCTTTCACATGGTCATCCTTCTTCCTCAACCAGAGCCAAACTATCGGTCCACATGCATTCGCAAAATCCACCAAAGAGAATTAGCGTTGAAGCTGCTGAGGCATTTGCTTCCCTCGCGCGAAAAGCGGGTTACGACATAGCCGAAGCTGACTGGAGAGAAATCATAGGAAGTGATGGTGCGGCATCGCCTGAGGAATTTATCAAGCATTGGACAACCCTGTTTGGTGATAGTGACAAGGAGAAGTCCTTGTTTGCTGCCTTACCGGGTCTCGTTCCAGAAATACCCCGTAGACGGTGAAGGACAAGACGTCATACAACAAGATGCTCACTACATACAAGATACTAAGGTTTTCAAGGCAAGCTTACCTGTGTCCGCTGTTCAAGGCCCCTTGGTACAATGGGGCGATCTACCTGTTTCACGTCTCTAGTGATCGTGAATGTTCTTATGTCGCGTAAGTTATGGTTATGTTTACACTGTTGCTTATTTATACGCCTGGATATCGGTACATACGTAAAAGGGAAATGCATTGATGACAATGGTAGACGTTAGAACAATGCAGAGCAGAGAAAACGATGCTATAGTCTACATGGGTCCACTTGGATCCGGGTCGACGAAAAGAGGTATGCAACTGTCCAAGGTATCAATTCTATTTCCTTCTCCCTTCTTTGTATTTTACAGGCTGTACCGGGGGAGCATAGTCCTTTGCCCGCCGGAAGAGGAGGACGTGCGGCTCCGGTGCTTCAACAATACAGTTAATTAGTAATGATGGGAACCATAGCGCTTACCGTGTACTTCATAATGCTCCCATCCAAGGCTTTGCGTGATTCCTATACCTCGCCATTCGCTTTCGGTCAGAAGGCGCAGAGTGCCCGAGTCATCAGGATTAAAGTACTCCTTCGGAACCATCTTCAAAAGTTGTTTCGGAAGGATGACATGACGATACTCGAAGAGGTCATCCGAGTAGCGATCAGAGTAGTGGATCCTAGATCACAGAAGATACGACAACCCAACATGACGAATAAGATTAGACTCACTTTTCGACATATTCTTCCCACTTCTTGGCCTGCTCTTGAGCTTGGACCAGCTGATTAGTTGCCATAACTAAACTCCAAGATGGATTGTGGAAGTGGTAAATTACGTCGCGGGGCGTCACACTGCATTACTTTGGCACGTGACGTATTAACGCGATCGTACTAATATCCCAAATGCAGCGCGTTGTTCCCCTCTCTCCTTCTTGAACATGAACCATTACCACCCTGCTAGCCATTACCAGGATTATGTGGAACTCTATGACGACGGAGACCCAAACATGTACGCGCATTACAGTGATATACAGGAATTCTCCGACGAGCCCATTGAGAACACATGTAAGTATATGCGTCGACTATGATACTTGCGTCCATCCATGATGCAGTTACATCTTCTCCTACGTATCCGGGGCAGGAATACCAAAACATAAACACTCAAGTCATGCCTTATGACGCATATAACGATGATATGCATGGCACTTTCCAGGATCGTTCCAGTTACGACTCTGAAGTTACCTTGCGATCGAGTTGGCTAATTTTTTTAAAATCTGAAGTCTGAAATTGATTAATGTTTAGTCTCGTCGCTGCCTGAAGCGAGACAGAGGCCCCCACAACTCGGTCGAGGGGAACAGTTCCGTCATTCATCTATGACATTCCGTCCCATCGAAAACCATAACTACGAAGAACCCGATTTATATGAACGGCGCTCTGAACCCCAACGCGGGACATGGTTGCGACCAGTGTCGAATCTGCGTTAGACTATTCTATTTTTCATACACAGGGTATTTATGCCAAGGTTTACAGCTGATGTTTATCGCAGCATTTTCAAGTTTGGTGTATTCAATGCCGTTCAATCGGGCTGTTTCGATAATGTGGCCTTTAATATCATCATCATCGTGTTGATTGTGTTGATAGCTAATTTCTATGAAGGTTTATAATTCGGATGAAAATATTGTAAATCTCTTACAACCATCTAACCGTGCTATATTGACACCATTGTAGGTTATAAGCGGTAATTTGCGGGATCACAATACAATCTGAGACTGAAATGCTCGTTCCAAGCTCCTACTGGTAGCGGGAAGACCGTCCTGTTCGAGCTTGCGATTTTACGTGTTATCCACCAATCAAGAGAATCTAGTAAAATGTTCAAGTGTGTCTACGTGTCGCCAACAAAGGTAAATACGAGAAATAGACGCGCAAACCCGTTATTCATGACTTCTAGGCTCTATGTTCCGAAAGGTTTCGAGATTGGGAAGCAAAGTTTGGAACTCTAGGATTCAAATGTAAGTATGGATCATCTGATGAATGCCTCGTACTAATGGGAGACTGAAGGCTGCGAGTTGACCGGAGATACAGTTGTTTTCGGAAAAGGTGCTTGGGGAGACGCTAAAAACGCGAGCATAATGTCAGTTCTATGTTAATCTATCAGAATCAAAGCGACAATTGATCTTCGTTAGCATTACAACAGTTAGGCTGATTTCTCTCTACAAAAGCCATGCTCAGAAGCACTCTAGGCAGAGAAGTGGGATAGCCTTACTCGGACTTGGTACGTTGTTATCATGTACGGTTCACCGCAATTATATTGTGGAATAGGCGCGACCATGATCAAATTCTATCACAAATCAAGTTATTCCTTGTTGATGAGGTTCGGATCTCCCTCAAGCTCACACACTAATTCAATGTCCATAGATTCATGTTCTGAACGAGTCTCGTGGCAGCACACTGGAGGTTGTAATTTCTCGCATGAAAACTAGAGGGACCGCTGTTCGATTTGTGCTCGTTTCGGCAACTGTACCCAACATTCAAGATGTTGCAACGTGGATAGGGACGACTGGGACTGTGAGCAAGCCAGCCACAGTCCTTGAGGTGACTCACATATCGCACGTCGCTCCGTTGTGCTGACATGGGCTAGTTTGGCGAGGAGTATCGACCGTGTAAACTTGCCAGAGTTGTCGTCGGCGTTCCCCGTCCAAGGGGACAGAACGATTTCGTTTTTGCAAAAATATTGGACTGCAAGCTGTTTGCAACGTTACAGAGGTATTCAGTAGGGAAGCCCATCTTGGTCTTTTGTCCAACGAGAAACGGTAGATAAAGGCACCTCGACTACTTCTATAATTCACCTGAGGTTTGTGAATAGGTGCCTTCGCGACGGCCGAACGGCTAAAGAAGGATTACCTTGATGCGGAAAGCAAGAGACAGCGATTGCCTTGGTCAAAATCTCCTCAGTAACGCTGGCCATCGAATCAAGCTATTCTTTGTCTGAGTTTTCTGTTAGGTCGCAACATTGTTTCTACGACAAGAGATCCAACGGTAAGCATTCAAGATAAGAATGTTTTCGACTGCTCAAACCCAAGAAGAATTGGCGGAACTGGGAATCGGCGTCCACCATGCAGGGTTAGCTATGGAAGACAGAAGAGCTGTCGAAGATATGTTCATGAAAGGATTTCTGCGAATCGTCATTGCCACATCAGTTGAGTTCTATATCTTTATACAGTTCGACATAGCTAACTGTCACAAGACACTGGCAGTCGGTGTTAACCTTCGTGAGTCATTCAGTATTCATTGGAAGGATCGCCACAATGCGACATATAAGCTGCACATACTGTCGTCATCAAGGGCGTACACGTATATCAGAATAACGCAAACACCGAGTACTCTGATCTGGATATAATGCAGATGATTGGTCGGGCGGTATGAACCAATTACATATGGTTTGACTATGGCATTGACAACCATGCAGGGTCGTCCACAATTTGGCAAGTAGAATGGTACTTCTATAATACTTTGTCTGAAATAGCGCCTCAGACACAGAGGGTCTTGCGATCATCCTCTGTGAGACCGCTCTAGAAAAAAAGTACAGGGATTTGGCACAAGGGGCCACTGTCATAGAAAGCTCCCTTCACCGAAATCTTGCAGAGCACCTCAATTCAGAGGTGGGACTAGGTACGATAGTTAGTGTCGGCTCGGCGAAGGAATGGCTGCGCAACTCCTTCCTATTCCAACGAATACGTAAGAATCCAAACCATTATGCACTTGGAAAAGACGAGAATCAGACGTGGGAGGAACGAATGGACGACTTGGTCGTACAAAGCTTTACCAAACTCGCGGATATGGATCTAATAAAGTTCGTCGACGGAGAGGAATTGCGGTCGACGGAATATGGAAATATCATGAGCAAGGCAAGTGCACGATAGACACTGTGTATCTTCTTTGATCTATCTCCAGTTGTATATCAGGCAGTACACGGTGAGACGTTTCCCTTTTGTGAATTAAATTTGCTGCTGAGGACGTGGTAGATGGAATTGATTTTGAAGCTGCCTGAACGACCCAGTATACGGGATATCGTAAGCGGTTCGACACGAACAGTGATTGAGAGGCATCTGACAGCTCCAAGTTGGAAACCATCTCTTCTGCAGAAGAGTATGTACCGGTTTCTTCAAAGCAGAGCGTTGCGATAACTGCTGTTGATTCAGATTCCACGAGTCTCGGATCAGGACTTCAGAGAAAACGGTTAAGCAGATCACAAATCTTGCCATCTATTAATGATTCACAAATCATTAGAGCTTGAACAAACTTCGTCAGCACAATGATATACGATTTAATATCAAGAAACTGGAGAAGACATGCGATAAAGTGTTCGTTCTAATTCAAGTCGGTGTCGCTTTCAGCAGATCAGAGCCGTGTCTTACACATTTTGCTTTTGAAGGCTATATTGGGCGGCATCTCGCTGAACTCCCCGGAGTACAGAACAGGTGATAGTCAACCACACCTCGAGGCTCTTGCAATATTCCGTCATGTATGCCGTATCACACGCGGTAAATCAACCTTCAATAAAGCATCTGACGCTCTCATGACTAGCTTTTGCAGCCATCGTGGATGTTTCTGTTGTTAGTAAACGAGGCGCACAAATGAAGCATGGTCTAGAATTGTGAGAATTGTTTTCAACTGTTGAATGCTGCAAATACGAACCTGGGCAGACTCCGGTGTCTGAGCGCAAAGGCATGGGAAGACAGGCCAGTCGTATTACGCCAGATAGAACAGATTGGTGAAAAATCGTAAGTAAGGAAGATGATTAAGCATTGCCCAAAAGCTCATGTTGTCTAGTCTGAAGGTCTGTCATACATATGGGTGGCGGTGAAATGACAACTGTGGATAGGTCCTTGCTGAGAACGGAATCGCTACATTGCAGGTCTTGCAGCAGCAACCTCCATCCAGAATAGAACTGGTTAGTTGGTCCACTGTTACAAGCCCAAGATATTAAGATGCTTCATCGTAGCTCCTAAATCGACGACCGCCATTTGGCCAAGAAGTCCTCGCTTCCGTGAAAGAATTACCCCAATACACGCTTGATATACAACAATCACAGCTACGTGGTGGCGGTGGTACCGATCCCATCGAAGTAGCCCTCATTGTACATTGCGGTTTAGTAGATCGTTGTGGCAATGTCAAGACAAAGAAGGTCAAGCGGCGTGAAGCAAATATGACGGCCGTCTATGCCGTTACTTCGGACATGGATTTTATTGACTTTCGACGTATACCGTATGACTCCGCACCTCAGTGCACCGCATTATCGCTCATCTGTTATCAGCACAAAGGCATTGAACGAAGCTAGATCTTTCAGTATAACTGCAGTCCTTACAAAACCAAGCCAGACCATTACTGTTACTATCAGTTCCGTGGGTTGACTTCGCTGTACTGCCAGTTGAGATTGTTCTTATGTCAGGAAACCGCCGCGGGAGTGGCTTTACAAAGAATGTACAAACCCAACGTTCCTGCTAGTGAATATCCCGTACCGGATACCAGGCCTCCAACTATTCTTGTGCGGGGAATGTCTATGTAAAGCTTATGAAATACTAAGACGTATGTCAGGAAATGGAACCCGAAACCACGCCAGAATCATTAAATCAAACACCAACCGCACGACGCGCGAAAGATCCTGCCGAGGAGAAAAAGCGTCAAGGCTTTCAACACGCCAAAGCCGAAATGCCTACTGTCCCATACGTCAAGGATCTCACTACACTTCGAGGTCAGTCATTAACATGAGTCGCTATCCAGTAGACAATGTTATGACTGGTAGAAAATTCGATAATCCTTCACAAGCTCGACCACTCTAAGAATAAGCAACTTCCAAATGGAAACTTTGAGTATGTTTCAACCGTAATCGTATCATCATCCTACTAACTGTGGACGGAAGATGTAATCATTTATGCAAAGAAAAATCTTCGTGTCGTCATCTATGGTATACACGCGGATTATATTGCTGCAAACTAATATATGAAAATAATTAGCTGCAAAGAAGGATTGGTAAAACCTTCCAAAAAGCAAGGAAAACAAGAAAACGCCCCTACGAAACAAAAACAAGGGTTGAAAAGCGGAAATAATCAATGGCTGAACAATGAGTCGACAAAGGACAAACAGAAATCCCATCCTATTTTAGTGGACCTGGAAAGCCGACATGCAAGCGCAGAAGTTGAAAAGGGGCTAAAAATCAAAAGTGGGCAGAGAATTCGGCTGCATTACTCTCAGCGTGGTCAATCCACTGCATGTCAAGCTGACTGCATCGTAGGTCAAGAAGAGCCTAAATTCTACGATCGATTAGACGACGGGGCAAAGCGATCTTTCCATGACACCGTTGATCAAACTAACTTTGTGGGCAATGACGATATTACTCTAGGATCTGACTATTCGGACCCTGAGATGGATTCCATTATACGAGCACTTCCAATGGACGACGAGCTGGTGGAGACTACGAAAACGCCATCACAGAAACGGAAAGCCCCCTTATTTCTCGAAGAGCCGCTGCCGCCGCTTAAAAAGTTGAAATCCGCGGGGGAACTGCGACCAGCGTCTCCGGTTTGTGTATGACCATCTGTGCATTACACATTTTCACCAGGAAGTCTTGAAGGTGCAATACTCTGATGATTCTGAGGTCGAAATTATAGAAGCTGGTCCGAACACAAACCCGGATATCCCCATTCAATTTAAAAGCTATGAAGAATTCGATGTTGATGCCGAAATAGCGGAAGAACTCGCAGCACTGGATGAATGGCTGAATAGTGGAGCAGTTGAGATTATCAACGATCTCTAAGATGATTAAAAGGGATTAGAATAATTAATGTCACTACTTGTATTGCCAGTATCGACAAAAATCCTCAAAGCTGGTTTGAAGCGCTCGTCCCAAGCCGTTCTGGACAAAGGGTCTATTATTGACCATCCCATCAAGTCGTTCCGCCATCGACGTTCTTTGTTCATCCTCTCAGCCCGTAATTCTACTTCAGTAGGAGGCGGATTGTCCCTTTCCTCTTTGGTTGGTTCTCGCTCCCCGCGTGCCAACGCCCTTGCGATTTGCAATTTTGTAGAAAGCTCTTCGTAGAATTTCCTACGAGCTTTGTTGATGTCGTCTACTAGGGATGACTTTTTATAGTATGTTTCAGCGTCCTTGCCAAGGTCAAGTTCATTTGGTACATTGTCTGCGCCTTCGAAAGGTCGGGAATCATTCATAATTAGGCGATATGCAGTTTCGGCACCGGCCTTGACATCATGGCGTTGATTGAAGAACCCCCACAACATCGCCGGCATTTGTTTGAAACCGAGAAGATCCACAAAGGGGATGAACAAAATTGGGGGCTGTTGTGGTATCTGGCTTGGCGGAATGTTCAATTTTTCTGGAATGCGACTACGATCAACCATAGGTGAAGGTTCTGTGAAGGACCGAATTTGAAGGGGGGAATAAGGGATCTTGGCGGGTGGACGCGAATCGTCCTTGAAGGAGCTGCCTGGGTCGTCATCAGGCTCGTCAAAGTATCCATCCATTTCCAATTCTCTGGCTAGCACCTCCTCCTGGTCGATCTCGTCTAAACCGGAGGTCCAGCCCTTCTTTAGTCCAGCCATGAACTCTTTGAACGTAGGACGTCCAACGATGACGGTCCCACCATTGAGTTCCCGTTTGCGACGTTCGGCAAGCGGCTTGTAAGTCGGTAGAGCCTTGGTATAGTCGGAATCAGTGTCAATACCGAGGTCTGTTCGCCGGCGCAAGCGGATATCGTTGGCGACACGATTTGCGATATCACCGTGTCTTTTTCCGGTCACCATGTCATAATCTACTGCCGCAGCAACCAAGATGGGCTGTGAATGCAGAGTCAGCATCGTATAAGCAGAGAACAACCATTTTCCTTGACCTTGACATACTTCCGGAAGTATTTCATGCATTGGTCGTAATCCTCGTCACCTGGCCATTTGGCACCGTAAACCGTGACTTTACGAGGTTGTGCCAACGGGTCGGCGGCCTCTTCCGACAGGTATTTGACGCGGTCTATATAGGACTGGCGAATCTGTCGGCACTGTCTTCTGTCGTAGATGAAGAGGCCTGTGACGGAAGACACGACCGAGATGAAAATTAACCAATTTCGCGAGGGTAGTTTGGGACGCTTGTCAAGCCATGTGGTAGGGATGCCCGTGTAGCGCAAGGCAGATCTGATTCCAGCGAACCTCTTGGAGGGAGCAGACGGAATATTCTGCGCGTCATGAGCATGCATGCTCAAACGACTGGCAGATTATTTTCCACGAAAATTATTTGCTGATATTATTAAAATACATTAATGTACGAATGAATATCATTCTCGTTCCTCCGCCCTCTCAAGCTGTTGGCGTTTTCTCGACTCATGGCTGAATCAACCATCAGTAGTGTGCCTTGCTACAAGACGTGATCACTCACATTCCCGTGTCCAACCCTCTCTTTTTACCTGTCTTGGCCTCGTCCAAGAATTGATCGAGACCAAAGACATCTGTCGTGTCTTTCTCAAATTGGACTGGTCCTTCTCTGACCTCTTGTTCCGCTGCGCCTTCGAAGCCAACTTTTGCTTGACCCAAACCGAAGCGATCATTTTTGAGGGCGCTGGATATGCCTTCTTCAGTTCCACCACCGAACGAGTCTTCATTGCCTTGGTCAAGGTTGCCTCTTGCCTTGTAGATAGCCGCCGCCGCCGTTGAACCATGGAACAGTGGCTTGTCATACAAATTATACGTCTCTTCGTCGGCAAAATTATTTGAGAGCGTCTCCCGGTTGAATAAGCGAGAGTCCAGCATGGACTCTTTCGACAAAGTCGGTTTGGCCAAACCGAGCGCGATTTTTTCAGAAATGTCACGATTCTGCTCTCGTGCTCTCTGTTTCGCTCGTTGCTCAGCACCCATGTTGCTCATGCGCATTTCGCGTTCACGGTCTCTTCGTTTATCCATCCTCATCTGATCGCGGATCTTGCGAGCATCTTCATCCTCTGCACTATCCTCTCCTTCTGACGCGCTCCCTGTGTCGCTACCATACTCTGCCAACGAAGACTTCATAGCAGCTTGCGATTGGGCGGAAGGTTTCGGCGCAATACCACTTCGTTCCTCTCGGGCACGTTGAGCCAACATACGTAAATTCTCTTCTTTGGATTCCTTCTGCTTTTGTGCCAACTTCTGCTGCATCAGAGACCGCTGTCGTACTTCCTCACGAGCATGTCTATCTGCAATAAATAGGGCTTCTGAGAATTTAGCAAAATTGTCATTGATGTGAATCTATGATCACCGTCAGTGAATATCTAGTGCAACAAATGTATACTCACGTCTTGTAGCCCACGTCCATCAGCTGCTAACCGTTTATCAAGAGGGATGGTGAAACCCTTGTTATTTTTCCAATTAGATATACAGGGTGGAATCATCCACTCCTTTTGCTCAGCAGCGGTAGCTTTCCGTGGGGGACTCCGCAGGACTGGGGGTGGCGGACTTGGAGGACCCCTTGGTATCTTCTTATGTTTGAAGCGTGGTGGCTCCAATGGATCTTCCACAACTTCAGTCATCTTGATTATACGTTGTTTCAGCCCCACTGAGCCATTCTGTTGGCCTGGGGTATACCGGATGAACGACGTCTTTCCCTGGCCGTCGGGAACATTTTTAGGTTGCGCTGCTTTGATTTTGCCATTGACAATCTTCTCCAGTGCCGCTTTGGTTCGATCTGCAGTCTCCTGAACCTCCTCCTCCGACGGCCTATCCATAGTACGGTCTTCGTCCCCCAAGTCCTTTCTATGGGCCATGGGCACGAGGTCCTTGAACTGCGACTGCACAATTTTACCAGGGCGTTGTCCTTGATGAGCGATAGCATCATAGCGTACATTGCCTTCGCTATCGACCTGAAGAGCTAGAGTGTTTCCGGAGGATGCCTGGAAAGTGGTGAGAGCAGTGCATGAGGTAGGTATCGGTGAGACGTACCTTTTTCCTGCCCATCTCCAGCGGGTATTGAGCAATGTTGCATTCTGGAAATGCACCTCCATCACCTGCAGAGAGAAATGAGCGAGGTATAAAGCTGACATAGTTTTACACATACCATAGTCTTCCTGACTCGATGGTTTCCAGCCCCTCCGTTGACCATACGGAGGGACTACTGGGCGAGAAATGAGAGCCTTGGAAGGTTCTGGTGCGCTGTAGTCGTCATGGACGTCGGTGACAGCAGGCAGACCGATTGGCTGAGGAAGGAGCTGAGCGAGAGTGGCCATGAGGCTTGTTTGTCCTTGTTGGTTCCGTCATCATGAACCCGCCGCCGCCGCCGCCACCACCACGAACGCCGAGCGCGACGATCCAGCACAATGCAGACAAGTTGCTCGATATCGTGCACTCAGAGTGCTCCAAAGCTATAGCCCTTTTCACTCCAAGGCTTGTCGAGATCGAGCGCAGCCTCATCCAGCTTCAAAATACACTACCTGGCGCTGCCGCCGCGTACGACCTTACGAGGTTACATATCATTTTCACAGAATTCAGAAATTCGTCGGGCATCTTGGCGGCGAATACAACACGCATCCAAGAGTTGGAAGCAGCTCTGGCCCAGATTCATGCCGACAATCAGGGACTACATGCAAGCGCTTCTGCGGCTATTAGGGATGCCACTATTGCGCGCGAAAAGGAGGAACGAGCAAAGAATGTATTGACGGATTTCCTGACCCAGCTATCTCTGGTGGGCATAGGTCAGAGAGAGGACGGAAGGTTGGGGTTTAATGGCGATTGGAAGGTCATCCTAGAAGAATTCGGGAACCAAACACCACAAGTACCGGGTCAGGTTAACATAATGCAGGGCCTTTCTTCATTAGCTGCCAAGCTACGAAATCAGAAAGCGGCGTCGGAAGAAAAATTATCGGTTGATACTACTATCAACGTCATTAACCTTGTTGCCGATAGTCCGACAGATGAACCATCACAACAGCATTAAGAATAAGTAGATATTAACTATTCAAGTGATCCTTCGGAATCTCATCGATCCATAGCGAGTGGGTATATTATTATAACTACAAGAAAGGGTGAAGCCGCCAACAAGTGAACAATCCAATGCCGATTAAAATGTTGAAGATACCAATAACAGTCGAGCCAGCCCCCAGAACGTTGACAAGCCACCAAGCGATGCCCAATGAACGATCCAGCATGCGTCCTATGAGACGTTTGTAAGGTGCTAGTGGATCTGGAGAGGGTGTGAAGCTTGATGGAAGACGTATCATTGGTGTTGTGGAGAGGGTTGGAGCAGGCAGGTGTAAAAGACAGACAATGGGTTTCTATCATTTTGTATGTTCTTAACCAGATTTATATGCAGCAGTGATCACTTACGTGGTCAGACATGGCATAAGACGGAATAGTGGTGTACAATAAAACGTCGATATTGGACTTGTCCGGTTCCTCTGGCGAGTCGGTATGCGTACCAAACAAAATACGGTCGGTCCAAGCGGGAACGCGTTTGTAACTGAAAATGCGGTAAGGTGAAGCATGGGCGAAAGTTTATAACCGTCATACTCATATCTATCCACTTCTCCCAGCCGATGCTTATAGCTGCACTTGAACTTCCAAAAGTCACCTTCGCGGAGGCCGGTGAAAATCGTCCCCCTACGCTTCTCCGTAGTTAATTGGTCGAATTCACGGATTTCTTCCCGTGTCTCTTCAGACGACAAGGATTCCCCAAATCGGGGGCTCCTCTCGAATGCCGATAATGCGTGCGAAGACGGAATGTCCAGCCTAAAGTTGAGGTCGCCGAAAAAGAAAAGATGGGAGGTTGCGTAGATATTGCTTTCTGCCAGCGAGCCTGGAACGGGGGGAAAGAGTAAAGTACGGACAATATGCTTATAGTCAGCTACGCGCTGTCGAAGTTTGCCCGCGTGAGCCGTGAGGTGTGCACAGACAAACCTGAATAGCTTTCAGCGCTTGGAACGGGATGGGTAAGAATGGACGTACGTGAACGTCTCTCCGACCTCACCATTATCGCCTTGCACTCTGAAGCGAACACCTACTGCTCCCTTGTTGCCCATCCAAGCGGGCCCACAACCAGTCCACTGAGTCTGGACGTCGGTCACCTTGCGTGCCAGGCCATCATCCAGACCATATACCAGCAATGCCACGCCGACGTTAACTTCCTTGGCTATCAAGGTGTACCGTTCCTTCTTGGGCGCGTGAGCCTCGATTTGGGACAGAATATGGGCATTCCTATTGTCAATAACCGCCTTGGACAATCCGGCAACTGATTGACGTCAAGATGAGGAAATGACAGGTTGTTTGCGGACGTACAGCCTAGATGCAGGGGAAGCAACTCCTGGAAACCGACCGCCACAATGTCTGGCGCTCGCCTAGCACGAGACAAGAAATTGGAAACGTGGAAAGTAGGAGCAAGCCAGTCGACCAAGTCCTGGGGGAGGCCTTTGAGGCCCTGCAGATTGGTGTTGTACGAGGCAATCTGGACCAGAAGACGGTCTGACGATGGCTCTGACATTGACGGCGGTGATGGTCGGTATTTACGGGAATTCTACTGGTCCGCAGCACCCACTTGCCTCGCCACGCCAAGGTCCTTGAGCCTCCCTGTCGCCAGGTCGTACACCCAGCCATGAATCCACACCTTCTTTCCCCATCCTGCCTGGCTCAGATTCTCCACCTGCCATTTTACATTCTCTTCGACGACAATTTCAAGTGCAGTATCAATATCCTCTGGGAGAACCAGGGACTCGACAAACTTGGTCAACGGAGCAAGCCATCGGTTCAGCGGGTGCTCTTCTGGATACTCAAGTAGTGTTCTCGCATAGCCGTATATGTGATACGAAGACGATCGAACAGCGGCAAGGCTGGCACTCACACCTCCGCACTTGCTGTGTCCAACAATCATCACTATGAGTGCTCAATTGGAACAGCTATTTGGCAATGATCAAGATACGTACCATGTTGAACGTTGAGGTGACGGACGGCGTATTCGAGAACGGAGAGAGCGTTTATATCGTCCGAACGCAGCTGGCTTTCGGCGGCAGATTCAGACATTTCAGGGTCTATGCTGCACTGTAATCAACGTACTTGGCAACGTTGCGATGAACAAAAATTTCTCCTGGCCATGACCTTGTTATAACGGATTCTGGAACTCTGGAATCAGAACAACCAATCCAGATCGTCTGGATAACAAGTCAACAAAGAGGTGATAAATTAAGCTCAGGTGTACATGGGGTTGTTGTCCCTTGGCAGAATGCTCAAAGAACTCGGGGCAGAGTCTCTTGATGTCGTCGGCCCAGTGGGCGTTCGCTGATAACATTCGTTGCAGAGTTTCAAGATCGTCAGACATGACGGTGCAACAGAGAAAGAGTTTTTTATCGAAAAGTTCCGACGGCGCACGAGTTACCCCGAGCCCAACTTTTCGTACAGAATACACGCAGCAAAATGCAATCGTTCTTTTATGCCAACTTAGACACATTAAAAACCACCTCCGTTTCCTAAACACTCTCAGTTCATCTGCCTGATGAGCTTGTTAATGTTAGATTCCCGGTCGCCAAAGTCTCCTCCCTGAACGTAGTGCTTGAACTTGCGCGTCCTCCAGCCACCAGTAGGATTGGACAGTTTGAACGGCCAGAGGAAATTGGATGCCTGAAAAATGTTATATAAATGATTGTCAAGGCGGATGTGGTGCGAACCTGCTTGAAGTGCGGTCCAGTCGTAGCTATCTCATGGACAAGATCCTCCACACAAAGGATATCATGCTTGCCAAGGTTTTCTTCGATGACAGCATTGTTTGTGATCGGAATCCGTTGCTTGTTGACCTTCCCATATCCGCGCTTGTAAATCAGTTCGCGGATGGACTTGAGATTAGGCTCCCTGATGGAGAGTGAGATGCATTCCATCAAACCCAAATATGGCATACCCATAAGTCACGTAAGGTTCAACAAGACGAAGCATTTGCTGAGTCGCCCTTGTCACTTTGACAAATACACCGTTGTTTATTTGAAGAAGGCGAAGGAGTTGCAGAATTTTTCGTGGTTTTGGCGCGATTTCATTAATACTATACCACGTCAGAGCGATCCAAATCCGACTAAAGCCACTCACCCCCGGATACGAACTACAAAGTACACTTTAGGTTGAGCAGGAACGTAGAAGTCGCCTGCGGCTCGCGCTACCCTCTTCAAACGGACTTCCTCCCTCTCTTTTACTCGATATTCTTTCACATACTGCTCTGCACGCTTGAAAATGACCTTTCTTTTTGCCTTTGCTGCCTATAATTCTGTGTAAGCCACGCGAACATGAGATTTTCAGATAAGTTCAGTCCCGAAAGATGGTTAATTTTAGGCAACATCGTAAGCTTCCGCCACTGGCCAATGTATGTATCGAGTACGTCGTATGCATCATGTAAAAAGAGGAACAAAAGAGATGGCATGAATAATTACCTTGCGAGCCGCCGCTGCTGCCACCAACTTCTCTTCTCGTGCCTTTTCGTTTTGTTTGCGTTTCTTGAGGAGAGTCTCCGGGACTTCGATCACCT
Organism: Amanita pallidorosea; assembly: GCA_023014475.1. NCBI lineage: Eukaryota > Fungi > Basidiomycota > Agaricomycetes > Agaricales > Amanitaceae > Amanita > Amanita pallidorosea. The sequence continues at coordinate 721,611 of JAEBUS010000003.1, read as the reverse complement.
GCAAGTATCAGCATGATTGGTAGTTCATGCGCGAACAAGGTTTCTGCTAACCGAAGCACTCGGGACGCTGCTCGTGTAGTCTGTCAGTGTGCCATATGCTGCAGACGAGTGGGACGTACGTGGTAGAAGGGGCCATTAGGGATGAACGGTGCAAATGTTACGGAGCTGCCAATCTGGGACGGTGGCTGAAAACTGTATAGTATTACAAATATGCTCCCACAGTTACGTTACGGGTACAAATTGTAGTAATGTTGGGACACTAGGTGACCAACTCGCCCACCAAGAAGAACGGCTGGCCAAAGAATGGACCGTCTGTCTGAGGCTGCTGCTGATGAAGGACTGCCATGGGTGGGAGCAGTCTAACATGTGGTACGAGCAGAGCCTGTGGTGTTAAAAGATGGTGAGATGATTCCAAAAGTGGATTAATAAACTCGTGCTTTAGGGTCGGTCCTTCGGCGGTCCGCGGGTTTCTGCTAATAAACTCTTCAAGTGCCAGTGCGAGCCCATCGCACGGATGCGCGAACTCGTCGCCAGTAGGTCTCTTATCAGCTCTATCATGTCGTACATCACTCTCAACGATGGTACCAAGGCCCCTTGGCTTGCCTTTGGGACTGGCACCGCTCTCTTTGGTCGAGATGCTGCAGCCCTCGTCAAACAAGCCATTAGCACTGGCATCATCCATCTCGATGGCGCTCAGATGTATGCAAACGAGGAAACCCTTGGAGCTGGTATCAAGGCTTCTGGGAAGGCTCGTAATGAGCTCTACATCGTCACAAAGCTGAAGGAGAATGCTTCCATCCAAGGAATCAAGCCGTCTCTGCGTGATTCATTGAAGAAGCTTGGAACAGATTACGTCGACCTTTTTCTGGTTCATAGTCCATACGGACATGATTCTCGAGGAACCCTTCCCGCAGTGTGGAAGGAGATGGAGGCGATCAAGGCAGAGGGTCTGGCAAGGTCCATAGGTGTCTCCAACTATAAAGTCGATGATTTGAAGGCCACGTTGGAAACCGCCAAAATCGTGCCTGCCGTGAACCAGGTAAATAAGCCGGCAGTTCATATATTCACGGTCTGAATATTTTATAGATTGAACTTCATCCCTATGTATGGAAAGCTACTGAAACTCTCGTGAAGTTCTGCAAGGAGCGCGGGATAGTAGTTGCCTCGTATGCAGGCCAATCCCCTATTGCACGTCTTCCCGGTGGTCCTTTGGATAGTGTTCTCGAGTCCATCAGGAAGCAATTGGAGACAACTAGGGGTCAACCAGTGACATCTGGACAGGTATTGACGCAATGGTTAAGGTCCAAAGGCATAATTGTTGTAACGTGAGTTGCACTTGAGCCTTTTGTCATGATCTGTGTCTGAGTAAGGCCCTGTAGTACCTCCTCCAAGGAGAGTCGTATCAAAGAGTTTATCGATACCGTTAATGTACCCGATCTTACAGCGGAACATATCAGGGAGATTGAGGAGGCTGGGTCCAAGATTCACAAGCGATTCTATATGCACCGTGTATTCCAGTAGATTGTTCAAGCGCCCGTACGTCACGTAAGGATCAGTTATTGTCCCTGAGCACGGCCTCGTGGCTGGCGTTCTGTCTCCCCTGCTTTCTCATGTGGTTCCCTAGGCTCCTTGGCCTTTTGGCCACAGTAGGGCTCACACTGGCACAGAATTCTACGTCCCAGACCGCTCATTGCATCCAGAGCTCGGAATTTACTTGGGTACGTGGCATAAACGACCGATATCTAATTTAATCAACACTTGAATATCCAGATGTCCAATTCTTTGGGCCAGGATCCTTGCGCCGTGGCCCAATATCTTGCAGGGGAATGCAACAACGGAGGTTTGCATGTCATGACAACATTCCTCATCTCATTAAAGATTTGCAACTCCAGCATTTCGGATTCCGCCACTCGCCACAAATCAGGTTTATATCGGCCCGGCTACCAATGCCGCAACTGAATGCAGATGCAGCTCCGTATTCTATTCTTTGCTGAGCGCATGCGCCATATGTCAACGTGGAGGAACGATATTGTGAGTCGTCAAGTTGTTGGAGTCAAGGCCTTTACCTCACGTACTGGAGGTGGGATACGTACAACGGCAATTGCTCAACCGTATATGTGGGTGTGTTTCCGGAAGGAATCCCAACTGGCACTGCTGTGCCGCATTGGGCGTACATGAATGTGACGGTCAGCGTTGCTCGTTCGTCTTGTCCGCAATTGCTCATAATGATTGTAGATCTTCGGAGGTTTCAACGCGACGTACGCAGAACAATTGGGTGCGTCTAGTCTGGTCATATAGATATTGACTTACCTTCCAAATAATGTACCAGGCAACAGTCCACAGTCGACGGCGGTCCCACAGTCTACTAGTACCACTCCAAGTAACCAGTCCTCGCATAAATCATCAATTGTGGGTCCGGTAGTTGGCGGCGTAGTCGGTGGTGTGGTTTTCTTGGCACTCTTGGGTGCTGGTGTGCTGCTACTGTGGCGGCGCCGTCGTACACCACCCGCACCGCAACCAGCTGTAGTTTTGCATACTGGCCAATCGTTGCCAGAGGGAAAGAGTCCTGTCAGCTATCAGTCACATCCCATGCCAGAGAATGCGCCGCTGCTCTACGTAAGCCATCGTCATGCAAGACGACAAAACACCAGTTGATTTTTTATTTTTTTTTTTACCTTACAGGACCCTTCGGATCCGAGAACATTCCCTCCAACTCCAGCTCCCCTCCCAATGCATGGGGATTCCATGCCTATGGGGCACACGAACCCGACAGTTACGGGCTCGTCAACTAACACCATGCCTTCGCGACTATACACTGGAGCACCAGAGTTGTAGAATAATGTTAAGAAGCCTTGGTTACATAACAGTGATGCTATCATTCAGCGTTGGTTACAAATAAATGTGCGTTACGACTCCCACTTGAATGTCAACATCCATTCAAAGCCTTCCTCCGTTTGCGTCCACGTCTGATGCTCGGCTGCATGCATTGTACTCTGATATCTCGCGCCAAAAGCGCTCGAATCCTACATCATACCATGCGAATGTGAATTGGTGGCAGCGCGCTCTTGAATCCGTCGTAAGCTCCGGTGCGCAAGCACAAGATACCAACGGACGACTCGTATTGCATTCCGGACGCTCGTTAATGGATATTCTCAAAGTCGATGGTGTTGGGAAACCGCTGGGGCTGGGTGCTGTCATTGTCCGTGCAAATTCACAGCGTGTGTCATAATCCTCTTGCTGACTGCTGTTTGGCCCTAGCAAGGATGAACTCGGTGCTTCCAAGGCGTTCGTTTCTCTACCTCATTTCCTGGATGCAAAGGAATCAATATACGATCCTGGTTGGTTACCGGCGAGGATAGCCGCATACGTTGTGGGTAAACCGCTATGGTGGACTCTTGAACAACTCGGAATACTAGGCGAAGATGGCATTTTCACGTCTGAACACAAAAGCCGACGCTTGCACGGGGAATATGTGCTTCTTTCCTTGGTGGAGCGAGCCGCGGATTCGTTAATGAAGAGGCAGCTTTCTAAAGTCTCAAGTGCCAGTGATAACTTGTACAATCTGAAGGAGTTCAAGACAGAATTTGGTGCTATATTAGGGCTCGAGGCCTTGAATGACGAAGACACATCAGTACTGCTAAGATTCCTTGAGAGGGATCGCGAGGTAATTGTCGTGAACGACGAGGTGACCAGTTGTGATTCAATCTCGTGCTTCCTAGTGGCTGACAGCGCCCGTTCAGGTTATCAAATTTGTCCCCAAAGGCGCTTCACTGGAGGAAAGGCAGGTGTCTGCAGTAGACAAAGGTATTCTGGAATTGAAGACCGCGATCATGAATATGCGTGTACAAATAGATTCTCTACACTGCAAAATGGATGAGTGAGTGTCGTCACCGTGCTTGGATTCAACTCTGACGGCATCAGATATACCCGCAAAGCGTCAGAGGCACTTCGCATGAAGCGCAAAGCAATGGCACTTAACTATTTACGCTCGCGTAAACTGATTGAAAACCTGAGCAGCAAACGCTTGAATTCACTAACTACACTAGAATCGACCTTAATTTCAGTTGAAGCAGCTGCAGGCGACATCGAGGTGCGACTGAGATTGTCAATGCTGAAATAGACTAACATGGCTACCAACAGCTCATGAGATTATACGAATCTTCAACCACCACCTTGCGCACTATTCTATCTCACCCTTCATTACGCCGCGAGTCTATTGAACGAACTATGGATGCATTGGCAGAAGCCAATGCAGACGCGAAGGAGGTAGATGAAGTCGTCAGAATTGGTGGCGATGTTGTCCTGAATAGCGAACAAATGGACGACACCGAATTGGAAGCGGAATTAAATGACTTGATTGCAGAAGCCACCATGTCAGGATCAGAGGAGCAGCGCAGAGTAGAAAGAGTCCTCGCAGACGCGAAGTTGAGTGTGCCGCAAGAGGACATACCAGTTCGTGTCAAAGGCTCTACAGAAGCTGAGCTTTACCTCGTATGATACGCTGCATTCCATTTCATTCAACAACAATGTTCTATTTACAATCAAAGAGTCGGTGGACAATGATAACCTGCTTAATTGTCGACGGAGTTGTTACTGTCGTCCATTCCTACGGTGCGTTTCGCCTTGCTAGCCAGAGAATCCTGGGACGAATTAGATGGCATACATCCGGTTGAACTACAATGTACCTGATTCTCGTTAGAGTTACCGCTGACAGAATCGCCCATTTGTTGGGTAGTGGACTTGTTAGACTGACGCGAATAGTCAATCGGCATGAGGTTGGGGATGAAACGACTCACATTGGGCTGCATGGTGGACGCGACAGAGTCCATAGCGCTCTTGGCACGGTCTCCGAGTTGTTCCATTATGCCCTTCTGAGAATCAGGCTGCAAATACGATGGTAAGGACAGTGCCGACGTAGAGCAGCCAGTTGCATACCTTCATGGCAGCGCTGGCCTTGTCGGAGAGCGATTGACGACCGGTATCAGACATGATTAATGGATGAGAGAAAGAATGAAGGAGAAGAGCGTACGACGGGGGTTTATATAGCATTTTTGGGGATGTTTTCCATGACGTGTTATGACGATGAGCGGAATGACGGCGGGGCGATCATCGACGATCGATAGTTGATGACGTCAGACCAAGCATTGGACCATGGCACCGCTGCGTGTCCGCCATCCGAAGGGTACGAGCACGATAGACATTCCACTCGACGACGATGCTGTTACCGTACAGTCCCTCCAGCAGCACATCTTTGCTGCCTCGGGCATTCCCCCGTCGCTGCAGCAATGTGCGTCCATCACCCACATCACTACTTGATCTGATCTTGACTTGATTCTAGTAAAGTCAGGCTATCCTCCCAGGTTACTCACTACAATCCCAGAACTGCCGATATCCAGTCTCGGCATAGGCCGCGGTGACCACATCATCGTCACTGAGTCTGCGCCGCAATCGATCCTCCCTTCAACTTCCCGCAATCTTACTTCCACGCGTCCCCAAAATCCTGCCAAGGGCTCCGGACCTGATTATGTTGATAGCGACGGCGGCGTCCTCGTACACAGAGTATGCATTCAGCTGGATATAACGACTTTCGCTGACGAGTTTCTTGAATGGAGGTTGTACCGGATGACAACTCGTGTTTATTTTCTGCAGTATCTCTCATTTTTGAACAAGATATGAAAAAGTCTCGCAAGATGCGAGAAAGTTGGTCTGACAAATACTGCTGGTCATCTAGTGGTTACTTAACTGTTTGCTCAGTTGTCGTAGACGGTATTCGTCGGAATCCTGCCACTTACAACGAGGCAATTCTGGGGTGCGCGTTTCTTAATCTTCTGCCCTGGCCTTGGCTAACGCGGAGTGATAGTATGTCACCCGAGCGGTACATCTCCACAATTCAAAAGCCTTCCACTTGGGGTGGTGCAATTGAATTGACTATACTTGCTGCCCACTACAATACCGAGATAACCAGCATTGACGTCGAGACGGGACGCATCGACAGATTTACTCCTCCAGAGGGCCAGGCCGAGATGCGCGGCATCGTGATCTATTCTGGAATCCATTATGATGCAGTGTCCTTGGCACCTTCACCCGACGCGCCCCAAGAATGGCATCAGACTCTATTCCCAGTGGTGCGGCATTCGCTGACCGTGTCTTTCATCAACATACTGAGTCATTGGTGAATAGTCTCCTGGGGACGACTTGGACCCAAGTTTGGTCGCGGCCAAAAAGCTGGCGGATATCCTTCGGACCAAAGGAGCGTATACAAATACGGCCACCTTTGATTTGAGATGCGAGGTAAAGCTGAACACGATCTCTCCCGCTCGTACTAATCGTTAATCGTCTGATTAGATTTGCGGAACTGGCTTGAAAGGTGAGAATGAGGCGCGAGCACACGCAGAGCAAACGGGACATGTCCGTTTCGGAGAATATTGACATGGAATCCAAATTAGATGAACGAATAAATCAGACTGTACATAGAATGTAACTGATCTTAGAGCTCGCCTTCTATCTCCATGACTACTGGACAATGGTCCGATGCACCGTAAATCTCACTCCTGATCTCGCACTATCATGGATCAGAATAAACCATATAAGCGACTTTCAAACACCTACCATCTTGATACGATCCAAGAGTTGATTGCTAGCGACAACTGCCAGGGTGTTAGTGTCATGGTTTTAAACCAAAGGAGCCTGCTTACACATATCCAACCTCCAACCGATACCCTTAACCCTGCAATTGAACCGATACGAAAAATAGGTGTAATGTCGATTCTTTGGATGATTGTTCCGCCAGACATCGATGAACGCGGGTTCCTTCTCGTCCGACGCCATAAGAATATTCTGAAACGCCGCTGTTTCCGCTTCTGTATATCCAGCCGTTTTATTCCAGTTCTTTCGTGGATTTGCTAGGTCTTACGAAAGCTGACATGAGATGCGGAGGAAACAAAGCGCCATACGAACCCAGCTCGGTTGGGGCTACGTTAAGATCGCCCGCCCAAATGACAGGCTTTTTCTTCTCCAGATCTCGGATATACTTTGTAAAATGTGCGTTCCACTCCTTCTTAGCATCCAAAGTCTTAAACTCGAGGATAAGTTAAGTAGGTAGTCTCATAATTCAAACGTCACCTTGAGATCTGCGCCCGCATTAACCACGTAGGTGCTGATCAAATAAGTGTTGGGGAATTCAAGAGTAATCAATCTTCCTTTGATTGAGGCAGGATCTGGATGCCCGGGGAGTTCGTAAGTAACGCACAGCGGCTTTATCTTGGAGAGAACGGCGGTTCCAGCTTTTTTATACGTCATTGCTAGGACTGAATGCGAATGGAGATGCGTTTACAGTAAGACTTCTTTGCGGAAAATGACCAATAAGAGTGGGGAAATCGTTTTGTCAATGCTGGTCTGCCGGAGGGTCATTAAGCTACAAAGGACATTACATTGCTAGAAATTCAAGTAGGATAGCTCGTTACCTTGAGTTCGGTAAGAACGAGTATGTCTGGGTCTTCTGCTTCGACGTAACTCTTGAATCCCTAATCAACATGACTTGAGCTCAAGTAGATGTCATGCAAAACACAGCAACACCTTTTTCTGACTCGCGCCCCAACTGGCAATGTTCCACGCAGCAAGGACGAGACAGTTATCCATACGAGGTGGAATTTTGATGTGGATGGGCAAGACTTTGTTCGTTGGTTGACTGGTCTCAGTATCTTCACGTTGTTCTGTTCGAGACTTTTTTAACGCATGTTCCTCTTCACTTGTCGGATCTGTCGCCTTGCGTTTTGGCGCAGATGCGCGCTTTGGTGGCATTTGTGTTACGATTATTGCTGTTGCGGAAACACTAATGGGACGCGACAAGACTGGTGCCACGTGCGTTAACCTAGAAAGGCAAGCGCCTTGGTCTACCACGCTTGACATGTTTGACATATGTCAACATGCCAGTGGAAATAGGCTCTGAACTTTAAAATGCCGGTGCTGGTCTCCCTTGCCCGCAGGGGAGCCTCCGTGAGAGCAGTGAGGGAGTTGGTTAAAAATGTTGGTATCACTGTTAGTTCCGCGAGAGTAGTGAGGGAGGTTGGTTGAAAATTTGGACCGGTTCTTGGGCTCGCTGCTCTTCCACTTACTGCTCTCCTCGCTTCCCTGTTCGCTTGTCTGCCTGCCTTCCCCACCATCTGCCTGCTCTCTTCCTTCGCCCATCTCCCTCCTCCACCCGTCTCCTGCTCCTCCATGCTCGCTGTCTCCCTCTCCCTGCGCGCCCGTCTACCTGGTCGCCTTGCCCACCCTGCTCATCCATCTCCTGTCTCACTGTGCGCTGGTCTCCTCCCTGCTCGTCGTCTCTCTCTACCTGCCAGCCTCTCGCCCCACCCGTTGCCCTGCTCGTCTGCACCTCCCTGTCTGCCCTTCTACCTGATCACCCCGTCTCTCTGCTCACCCCGCCCTGCTCTTCCTACCTGCCTCACTGCTCTCCCTGCGACTTCCTTGTCATCGCCATCCTCAGCATCAGCCTCTTATGCTGGGTGTGTTTTACCCTCTCCAGCCTTGCAATTTACATGGTTGGCTGTAGATATGGTGACGGTGGTTAGTTCCCGCTATATCTGTACCTCCCCATGTATTCGCGTAGCAATGTGATAGACTTTATTTCTCCCAAGTTCAATATGGTTTTTCAGCCCGGCTCATGTTACACTCATGCATCTTCGTCTACACACTATTCGCTGTCACTTTCAGCATTTCACCGCATTTGCACCTCTAACTCAGTGGAAGATAGTATATGCATGTTGGAGGTGACAAAAAAACTGTGCAACTGGATCGATCAGTACCAACCCATAACAGCGCACATTTTATAATGGCTCAAGGAGTGGAAACTGCGCGAGGACAGTTGAATGCCAGGGTAAGCCCAGTTTTTTTGGCTCACATCCTTGAGCCTATGCCCACTACTGATACAAATGTATTACAGAGCAAATTAAAGCAAAAAGCGAAATGAGAGGGAAGCGGAACGGGGGGAAGGGCAGTATAAGACATCAGGAAGTGGCGGGTGAGTGTGGTGGGAGATACGCAAGTGGTGGAAAGCGGGGGAGGGCAGGGGGAGGTGAGCGAGCGGAAGCTGTACACAAAACAGCGGAACCTGCATTTCCTCAGGCCTCAGGGACACCGCCTGAGCAGAATACGGCATAGCTATTATTATAGTATCATATCATATCATCATATCATATCATCATATGCGGCGCTCGCCAATCCGTTGCCTTGTGAAGCGTGTTGACTCGTGCCATGGGGAGGGGGCTGTGTCGTATATCATCGCAAATTCAAAACTAAAATTTAAATATAGACAAATGAGTTCAATAATGCACGCCTTTCCACCTCTGATGATGACGAAGATCTACACTTCTACTGAAAATCTTCCTTACAACGGCTGATCATGGTGCCAACACATCAATTGGTTAAGACCGATTTGATTCTGAACATGTTCTTCGTTTACGCCTTGGCCATGATACGGCCAAGAACATTAGACACTCGTCGAACATGGAGCACGAAAAAGCCGAAGCGCAGTGCAGCAAAGCAGATCGCCAACAAGAGTGCAACCTTTGCAGCCGTACTGTTCCCTGTGGGGGTAGGGTGTATAGTATCGGCGATCAAAGCAACAATGAACGTGATGGTGCTCCTAGAAGTCTGCATTAGATATCTGCAATTAATTGAGGGGAAACCACCGCACCATGCCGTACATACAGCCGGGAAAGAAAATAAATCCCAAGCTGTCCAACAGAGATAATGCAATGTAGTCACATCAGTGGAGAGATGATCATGCTTGGTGCCGGTGTGTTAGTTTATAGAATCAGAAAGCATAATGTCAGAAACGAACCGCGCGATGACCCAAAGAAAAGGCAACGAGGATCGTTGAGCAGACCATGCCCATTACTGCCTGTACCATGGAAAGTGATATGAGGGACCAGAACAAGAGATTGTCTTGCGCAGATGGCTTGAACAGTGCGGCGGTGAGCATCCTGTGTGGTATTTTAGCAAACGTGGTCGACCAAGACTGTTGAACCTACGAACGCAAGCAGGACAGTGGTGACCCTCCACACTTGGTTGGAGACGGAGTTTATAGGCCCTAAAGCTAAATAAAAATCCTAAGCATAATCGTCGGATGGGGTAGTTGGTATACTTACGCAGCGTAGCCTCTTCAGTTGCGAGTGATTTATAAAAACAGGGCAGACCCAGCATCAAGGACGAAACTGGGCTGAGGGATATAAAGGACGGAAAGGACCATCGGTGATTAGCAGAGGATGACATGAAAGCTAGCTGGTGCTTGGGGGTGAGGCGACATTCTTATAGGTACGAGAGCTGGGACGAATGGTTGGAATTTACGAATGGGGACGTCCACATTTGGAACTGCGGACGTGGATTGTTTTTCTTTCTCGGATCGGAGTGCGAGCCAGCTCGTACTTCACGTAGTCGGGCACTGGGCACTCAAGCTAGTCCTGCGCGCGCGACGCCTCCACTGTTAGCTCCGCGAGAACAGTGAGGGAGTTGGAGTTGGTTGAAAAGGCCGATTACCTGCTCTCTCACTAATCTCCCTTGTCCGATATCCGCGAGAGCAGTTGGAAAGGCCGGTTCACTGATCTCCCTTGTCCGATATCCGCGAGAGCAGTGAAGGAAAGGCCGGTACACTGGTCTCCATCGCCACCTCGCCGTCTCCTCTCTCGTCGTCCTCCTGCTGCCCTTCTCGCCGTCGTCACCCTCCTCCCCGCCATGCCTTCCTGCTATCCTCTCTCACCGCCGTCTAACCACCCTCCCGCTGTCCTTTCTTTCGCTGTCATCTACCTCGCTGCTCTCCTCTCTCGCTGTCATCTACCTCGCTGCTCTCCTCTCTCGCCACCCTCCTACTGCCCTCTCACCACTACTGTCTACCAACCTCTCCTTTCCCTCACTGCCAACATCCTGCTTCCCTCCTCTCGCTGCCCTCACTGCTCTCCTCTCCTGCCTCGCTACCGTCTCGCTCTCCCTGCTCGTCCCGCTGCTCGCCGTCTCCCTATGTCTACCTGCTTGCTATCTTCTCCCTGCTTGCCCCGTCCATCCCCTCCCCTGCCCGTCTCCCTGCTCCCCGCCGCGTCTCCGCTCCCCCGCCCGTCCTCCCTGCTCCCCCGCCGTTCTGCTCCCCGCCCGTCTCCCTTCCCCCGCCCGTCTCCCTCCCCCGCCCGTCTCCCTGCTCCCTACCCATCCCTCCATCCTCGCTGTCTCCCTCTCCCTTCCCTCCCACCCATCTCCCTGTGCACCCGTCTACCTGTCACCTTGCCCACCCTGCTCTCCTCTCCCTGCTCGCCGTCTCCCTCTCACTACCTGCCTGTCTCTCGCCCACCCATTACCCTGCTCGCCGTCTCCCTCTCCCTACCGCCTGCACCGTCTCCCTACTTCCCTGCCTCTCGCCCTACCCGTCTCCCTGTGTCTGATCACCGCGCCCGTCTCTCTGCTTTCCCCGCCCTGCTCTCACCTGTCTCCCCACCTGTGACTTCCATGTCGTCGCCATCCTCAGCATCAGCCTCTTAAGCCACTCATTTTACATGATTGGCTGTAGATATGGTGACGGTGGTCAGTTTGCCATTTCCCGCTATAACTTGTATCTCTCCGCAATGTAATAGACTTTATAGACTTTATTTCATCCCAAGTCCATGTTAAATGATTCTCTTGACCGGTGACCCCTCATGCACATCTTGCGCTCATCCAACCTCCAACTATCCCTTCCTAGGCCATGGGATCATTGTGTCCCACATGGCTGTACAACCGCACGGCCTCCATTTGTCTTGCGCCGTGCCTGTCTACTCCCATGTTTGGTATTATATTCTCCCACCAACCATTGCTGAATCAGATTGAAATTGCGTAATGCGGCCATCGTCGCACTATCTCTCGTGAGCTGTTATGGTTCCAACAATTCAAAGGAGGATGGCATTGGGACCTTCATCTTACCTCCAACTCAACGGAAGATAGTAGCGAATCGTATATCTTGTCGGATCATTGGATGGCTGTGTCAGTCCTGTTGTGGTTTGACCCTTTTTGCAATCCCTGCATCCTGAGGTCTTTTACCATAATACTGTTTCGTTCGTCCACGCCTGCAATCTCCCTGCTCACCCCGCCTGTCTACCCACTCACCCGTCTGCTTGCTTGCCCCGCCATCCGCTTGCTCTCTTCTTGCTTGCTTTTTTCTCCCAGCTTTCCCCGCCCATCTCCCTTTGCGCCTGTCTCCCTCTCCCTACCTGCCTCACCCGTCTCCCTGCTCACTGTCTCCCTCTCCCTACCTGCCTGCCTCTCCCCACCCGTCTCCCTCATCGTCTGCCCATCTCCCTGACCACTCCGCCCGTCTCTCTGCTTTCTTCGCCCTCTCTCCCTACCTGTCTCCCCACCTGTGACTTCCATGTTGTTGTCATCCTCAACATCATGCTGGGTGTGTTTTTCCCTTTCCAGCCTCTCAATTTATTGTAGATATGGTGACGGCGGTCAGTTCCTGCCATTTCCCGCTATAATCTGTGCCATCCCTGTGTATTCGCGTAGCAATGTGATAGACTTTGTTTCCTCATGCCCCTCGTGTTGCACTCACCTCCAACTGTCCTTTCCCGGGCCCTGGTATCATTGTGCTTGTCTACTGCCATGTTGGGTACTGTATCCTATAATCCTCTGCATCCCTCCATTGCTAAATCAGATTGCAAATCGCACAATACCGGGCTTTTCAACGGTTGCCGTATGTTCCGTACCGCTCTCCTCACCTCTCTTTCACTGCCTTCTTTCTCACCGCCGTCACCCTCCTGCTGCCCTCTCACCACTATCTACCTCCCTCCTCTCTCACCACCACCCTCCTCTCGCCACCGTCTCCCTCGCCAATCTCATGCTGCTTGCCCTCTCACTAGCCTGGTCTACCTACTTGCCCGTCTGCCTGCTTGCCCCGCCATCCGCTCGATATCTTCCTACTTGCTCTCTTCTACCTGTTTCCCCCGCCCATCTTCCTGCCCCGCCCGTCTCACTGTGTGCTAGTCTCCTCCCTGTTTTCCTGTTTGCCGTCTCGTTGTCCCTACCTGCCTTTCCCCCTGTGCTTGCCGTCTCGTTCTCACTACCTGTTCGCCTTTCCCCACCCGTCTCTCCCCGCCCTGCTCTCCCTGTGACTTCCATGTCGTCGACATCCTCAGCGTCAGCCTCTTATCTAGCCTTTTACCCTATCCAGCCTCTCAATTTACATGATTGGCTGTAGATATGGTGACGGCCGTCACTTCCTGCCCGATCTGTACCTTCTCCATGTATTCGCGTAGCAACGTGATAGACTTTATTTTTCATTGAAGGTTCATTTACACTGGGTAATGAAGAGATGATGAGGGCAGTTGAATTCGCCTCCTCTTCTGCGTCCACTAATGTATTAAAAGCGAATAAGAAATTTTGGTGCCACGTGCGTTAACCTCAAAAGGCAAGCGCCTACATGGTTCAACAACTCGTACTGGCACTACGTTCATATTCTGTCGTACGCGGCGCTCGCCAATCCGTCGCCTTGTAAAATATGCTAAAACACCGCGAGTTTTCTGCCTGGGTCGTTGTTGAAGGCAGGGAGTTGCCGGAATATCTCGTCGCAGTGGATGATGAAGCGAATCGTGTATCCTGTTGGATTATTGGAGAGGAGGGCTGTGTAAGTCCTGTTGTGGTTTGATACCTGTTTGCTTCATTTGTCGTTAGCCATTTTCAGTGCACTGGAAGGACCATGGAGGACATGTGGACACATGTGGATACATTACCCTTGATGGCTTTACTGTGCCGGGTCGGTTTTTGTTTGGGGAAGGAACCGCATGTAGAGGAGGAGTGAGAACGTCTCCAACGACGGAGCGGCCGTTCACATTCCAAAAAGTTCATGAAGATGGTGTGCACATTTGATGAACATTGACAACGCGTGCTCACCTATCACAGTTGGAACAACTGTGCAGGCAGGAGCAAAAGATATTGGCATGATCACGTTGCGGATAAAAAGAATCACACGGATGGCCAGCAAACCGGCAAATGCGTTTCAGGTACTGCCGTCCATGGTGATAGGAAAGCGACAGACAGGAGACCTTTGCATAGGGTAATGTCGCGCGTCTTGACTAACCTCACATCGTTCTGATGGACACTCCTAGATTTGGAGAAGAAACGCCCGCCTTTCAGCAACTCTTGTCGACCTGGACCGTTGAGCCATATGAGAAGGACGATCCATTGTCAACAGTACCAAAGACCTATATCTCTTTCGTCTTCAGATACAGGACACGCGGTAAGTTGCCATGGATTGTCTCGTCATTGTTAAGGGTATCTTTCAGAGTTTTTGGAAGCACAAGGTATCATTTCGGAGGCGAGAAAGCCTCAAGTGCCAGTATTCCGAAGAATTGTGAGCTTGCCCATGTCCATGATGCCAACTCCTCCAGAAAGTCCGGACAACGGAACATGGTCACAGCGGATGCTAATAGGTGAGGAAAAGTGGAATGTAAGAGTTGTATCCGAGGCAATTATCCGTGCTAAAGACAAATTTGTTCAAGGGGTCGCGGAGGAATGTAGCAGACATGCGTCGGACTGTCAGCTGGAAGGTCGCAAGCGGGGGAGAAAACATCAGTTTGCCGTAGATATAGTGTGGCTGTGCCGAACCGGGCCGAGAACAATGGAAAATTGTTTGCAGTGAAAGGGCCAGCCAAACATCACCAGAAATGGCCATCGTCCTGCATGTTCTGCCCGGCAATTGGGGGCTCCCGTCCATAGACCCCTCATGCCTTGCTGCCATCATCTTTCTACAGCTTGCGGTTCCAGAAAAATTCTCCATTTCAGAATGCACCAATTCTGACGTGTCTCCCAGTGGTACGTGCTCTTGGACAGCAAGACTCTTGCACATCTTACGGCCGACATAGGTCAACTGCCTTGCCTTGTCCACGATCATCATGTAGTCACATTACTTCCATCTATTGTCAAATACGTCTCAGGCCTTGAAAGAAGGAAGGGTGATGCTTTCGCCAATACAGATTTTGACCGCCACATGAGCAACTCACAAAAGTCTCAGAAGATAGCCTGGTCTGCCCACGCAGCTACGCATCTGGGAGATTTAGTCGTGCGTAGCAATGGCGCCGTTGAATGCAGATGCCTGAACAAAAATTCAACAGTATTATATGCTCTACTCTCAGCCATTAAATTGGGAATGCATGACGTTCAAAGCTTGGTGCTCCATGTTCCCGCTGCCACAGCGGTACTATATCCCGAGCAGAATTCGAGATTTGTACAGGGCTAGACTCGAAGCATCTGGTTTGTGGAGCATTCCTGATGTTGAGAAAGAACCCAAGAAACCATTCCATCCCATCTCGCCTGAACAGGAGAAAGCCGCAAATACCGATACATTTCAACAGGCATTTGAAAAGGAAAAGGTCGTTGAATACGCAAAGGTTATTTTGGATATTTATTCACGCCTCCTGAATACAACATACTTCTTGGGATGTGACAGGTCTTGTGGTTTGATCCACCCGCACTGCCTTGTACTAAAAAACCCCCAGGCCGACGAGCCTCGATGCACTAGTTTCTGCACACGTGCTTTTGTTGCTGGAACCACCATATCCCGCACCAGTCATTAAGCAGCTTCTCCTGGACTCGTACCCGTCGCTTGTTGCACACGCTCGGCTGTTATTCTCCCAGACGCTCAGAACGACGATCAAGCGGGCTGCACCTCAGAGGCTCACATGGAGCGACACGCTGCCGGCGATCTTTCGGAGGCGAAAACGAGCAGCAAAGAGCGCGGAAGACATCCGGTACGATAGGGTACGATGGGGTTTTTTCGGATTGGTTGTCGGATGTATGGTTGCGTACCTTGCGGTGGTAGGCCGGGACGTGAAAATTCGAGTTGTCCGAGCCGGCGAGAAAAAGGCGGAGGTGAAGGATGCAGAGGAGGAGGCTAAAGAGAATTAGATGTTCACGTGACTTGCCATAATGGACTCGGACGATGTGATTGTCGTCGACGACGTTGAGTTGCAGCACAGCTCGCCGCTGCCACCGCCGCCCCTAGCGCCCACCCGACAGATGCCGCCGCAGCGCCGTCAACATCCCGCCTTCGCAGCGCAGATGCTGACCGCGCAACACGTTCCACAAATGTAAAGACCAAGATCCCACCAAAGCTCAAACTCAAGCTGGGCGAAAAAGCCGCTGCCCAAGCACCCGGCATGTCCTTTCTCGGGCAATACGACCGGGAGCTGGACTCCTCGGACGATGACCTTGCCTTCGAGGAGCAGTTCATTCTGAGAATGCCGCCAGGGGACGATCTCGACAAGTTGCGGAAAATGGCTGCGTCGCGGGAGGTGGCTAATGATGTGTGGTTCAAATTTAAAGGTATGCCACACACTTCTGATCTCATGTACAAGCCTTTTAATGTAATCATTGTCAAGACTCTCGCCGTGCAGTTTTCCATATCGCCAACAACCTCTACTCTGCCAAGCTGGTCGACCTTCCATGCATTGTAGAATCACAAAAGACGCTGGACAACAAGCAGATGTTCAAAGTCGCGGATATATGCCAGGTGGTGCTATTCTTCCGCCTCTCGGTATGCTGACTTATGAGTCGTTTTATCAGATGCTAGTTGTTGAAGACAAGATCGAAAGAGAGGAACCCACGGCGAACAGAAACTTCAACTTTGAAGATTTCATCTGGCCTCATGGTATAACACCTCCATTGCACCATGTCGCAAGCGCAGGTTCCGCAAAAGGGTGAACAGACGGGTACGTTAGATGACCTGTTTGTCAGCAAGTCAAGTTCATTGTCTTGTTGGCAGACAATCGAAAGTGTAGAGCAAGAGGTGGAAAGGCTGTTATACGAAGATTCTCTCGCTACCGAAATCAAGTTTGGTACGTTTCCATGTCAAACGTCAAGCAGTAATGATAGACAGATTTGTGATAGAGGTACTTGACAATGTCAATCCAGACTTGTCAGATTCCGAATTCTTGGAAAAGGAAGACGGTCTTACTCCAGCACTGTCTGATGCTGGGGACGCTGCTACTCCGGGCTTTGATGGCGGTGAAGGCGAGGAGGAAGACCAACAAGACGAGGAAGAGGAAGGTGATGGTGATATTGATGAGGAATTGGCAGCGGAATTGGACCAAGCATTAGTTGACGAAGATGAGATGGGCAGATATGGAGGCGATGAAGAGGATGAGGAGGATGAGGAAAGTGAAGACGACGAAGACGAAGACGAAGACGACGAATTGGTGCAGGCAAGAAAACTTCTCAACGAGGAAATCAGGGACTTGGAGGCTGCAGTAGCAAAGAAAAACAACGAAATCGCCAGCTCTGCCAACCCGCTCATTAAGGTACAATCTTCTTATTCGGAATGTTGGTCGTTCCTTCTCATCATCACCTACAGAGGCGCTTTGAGGATGCACTGAAGAAACTCACGGCTGACTTAGAGATGAAAATAGCGCAGCGCGATGAGTTGAAGGAGAAGCAGAGGTTGCAAAAGGAAGGGGTAATAGGTGAAGCAGACGACACCGACCAGGAAGGTCCTATCAATGACGACGACGTGGGAGATACGGATCTCTTTGGTTCTGAAGAGCCAGCAATGGACATGGATATAGGCTAATGGACGACATTGTATCTGCGCGCACATTCATAATAAGCACACGAGTCCTGCTTGTAGCACTAATGGCATGTACACGATGCATACAAATGGGGCGAACCAGACCGATAGAACGTCCCAGTACCATATCGCTTGTGCCACCTCGGCAGGTGTCAAGAGCCATCCAAGCCCTAGAACAGTATAGGGTACATATTTGAATATCCGTTTAGTCAAAGACATAGTAGTTTCTGACGGGGAGGAAATGGACAATGGTATCCCAAGAGCTATAGCAAGTGCCGAGGCAAGAGAAAAATTGAGCACAGCAGTTATTGACACTACCGTCGATGCCATGCAAAGGTTGAATGACTTGAGCGCTAGCGAACGCGAACTGCAGCCCATTTCGCCAGAAAACTGCCTTGCAGCATATGCCATACAAGTGGAGACAACCACAAAGGCAGTAACAGAGATCCCCTGAAAGAAGGGTGACGTTCAATAGTAGCTTGCAAGAGGATCTGAAAACTCACACGTAGATTCTTGGGACTCCAAGTCAAAACCCAGAACAGTAAGGCACCAAGAATGTGAGTGCAACCCATGAGCAAAAGCACACTTAGGACGGGTCGCCTTCTCTCAGGTTGTTCACTTTTCGTGTCTTCATTGGTTTCAGGAGTTGTTAGCGAGGCATCATTCCAAGCCTTCAAACCTCCGAACATCATAGCGACGCTGACCAACAGCACGCTAGGTAGGTAACTTCCTATCTTAAGGAACCGATCTGGTGCCGTGAGGATAAAGAAGAAAAACGACGCATGGAGACGCTCGAGTAAATTGTTCATTGTTCTTAATGTTGACTCAACGACGCTGTAGAACACTTAGATGCCATACCTGTCTATGAGATATATACAACTGACCGACCGATAGAGTGAAAGCCATGAGGACCCGTTGCTGGACTTGCGAACAGCGTTATGGCATCTATCCGAAACCTGCTTTAAATGAAGAAAAAATTCAATTCATTCGGATTCGGCGACGTACTGGTGATATAATCCATGTACACCGCTTGGACGGCCCCGCGCCTGATAACCTATATGTCGTAAGATGTTCCGAGCTCGTTGGCGATATTCGTTCATCTCGAGTTCCACAGACTCTGGAATCCATTTGAATGGCCCAGGCGACTTGTTCTGATCAACGTTATCGACGTGATCATAGACGGTGACGGGTACTCCGTTGCTAAGAGCAATTCTATGGAATGAATTTTGCAGGTCCTGATTAGGTAGACGTCCGTTACAACCCTCTAGATGAAGCGTAGGCGTCTGAGATTGGTAAAGAGGATCGGTCTTACCATAAAACATCCCCAAATGTGAGAAAGAATGCCCAGGATAGTCAATGTTAAGTGCAGTCCAGATAACACCAGAAGACAAATCGAGAGGTTGTACATGAAGATCTTGG
This sequence comes from Amanita pallidorosea, assembly GCA_023014475.1. Lineage (NCBI taxonomy): Eukaryota > Fungi > Basidiomycota > Agaricomycetes > Agaricales > Amanitaceae > Amanita > Amanita pallidorosea. Next base: position 702,611 of record JAEBUS010000003.1, on the reverse strand, counting down.
CATAAAGGTGAGTCATGTTAGCAAGAAACTGTGTTGCCTACTTGATTGCGTGTTACCGTGGTAAGCACTTAACCAGGCATGCATGCCTTCTAGATATCCGTCGCTAATAACGAAAACAATGTCTTTCGCCCACACAGAGTATTCTTCCTATAGTTGTTTATCTCGAAGAGAAGAGCAGGATGGAACTCACTCTTCAGAAAAGCAGCCAGCGCGAGGACAGTGGATACTCCACGTAGGTTCAAGGACTTGTGTCCTTCGTCCAATCTACTGAACCAGGAGGCAGAAATTACCATTGCTTCTGTGCCGGATGCGCGAGGCGACGAAAGGATGGCGTATGCATTGATGCCTTCTGAGCTCTGCGATACATCAGCTAAAGAAGAGCGTTGCAAGCCCTGACCAACATTATTCCCAAGGGAATAGTAGTATCTCTGCGTAGAGGCAGATATACCCAGTTTTGTGAATTCCGTCTTGAAAAGCAGTGCTCGTCTCGAAGAATCATGAGCGTACTTATGGAAGTAAAGAGCAAAGGTCTCACTGCTCGCTGGTAGCGTTGGTGTCGCGTAGTCTTCCTACTTGTTCCAAATATCTGTCTGCATAATGCACTTCTTCCAGTTCCAATACGTATTCACCTGGAGAAATGCTCCACTTAGTGTATTCCTTGTCAAATCAGGAGCAAAATACCTGGGCCGGCTGAAGCGCGTTTTCGTCTATGTATGTACCTCGACCCAGACGAGGAGAAGGTAGGGATATCATCCATGTATAGCCCACGCAGAACATCACGATTCTGTTCAGAAAGGATGAGGATGTGTCGATGGTCCTGTTGCTGTCCTGACCTGAGTATTGTCGCTTTCCGCGTCAACCAGGAAGTCAATGCGCGACGTCTGCGAATGCGTGCTTCATGGGACTTCAGTCTGAGTGTTAAGTCGGCCAGGCGTGAGCGCAGGAACTGCATCCTGATTGAATAAAGGATGTAAATACAATTGATTAGCGATCACAGTAATGCGTTCACTGTTTAGTAACTGGTAACCTTGTCTCGCCTCGCTCTTCGTCCTCTGCCTCATGCCTCCAAAGCGCAGGAGGCAGGCTTCTCCAGCAGAGAAGACCAAGCGCTCTGCTCCATCAGACAGCAAAACTTCCCCCTGGGGCTGGGTCGGCACTGAGGTCAAGAACGTCTCAGGCATAACTGCAGAACACATCATTGCAACATGTGGTTTTACGGCTCGAAACTCATATTCTTTATGTCCCAACCGGTTTATTCAGGGGCCCACTGGTGATAAGCTGGAAAATGATATTATTGTCATCTCTGACGATGAGATATCCCAATGTAGCAAGAAAGCCTGTAAGCCCAACCCGAACTGTCTAAATTATCTAGGCCAAGATAAATGGGAAAAGGATCGTAAGTCAAATTGTTCCCTTATTCCAACCCCCCTTCTGATTGTCCTTAGTCAAGGCCTGTGCTTTGTTCGCGAAGACACTAGATTTGGGCGAGGATCCAACTGAGCAAAGTAGGGAATCAGATCAGCCAGTCGGCCTCAAGGTATTATCGTCGGGCTGTACAAGTCACGCACTAATTAATGATGTGCAGAATCTGGGTGCCACATGCTATGCGAATGCCTCGCTTCAAGTGCGTATAATTGCATATCAAGTTGGCCGCATTCACTCGAGTTCAAGGTCTGGTTCAGGGACTTAGCTTTTCGTGCTGGGGTGTACGGGTTGCAACCTTCCGAGGGATCTGAAGCAACTTTCACTGTTTGTATACGTGCACCCATGCATTCATTCGACGCCGATGGCCTTTTCAGGATTCTCCTATCTTTCACTTGCAGGTGACTTTTGCTGCCATGCAGGAAGGCCGTCAGAAGGTGTTTAACCCAACCAAACTTGTGGAAAGCTTAGCACTGCGAACGGCTGAGCAACAAGATGCACAAGAGTAGGTCTGTCTCAAGGAAGGTTTATCAATGCTCACAGAAGATGTTAGATTTGCGAAGCTATTTATGTCTCATTTGGATGCCGAATTCCAGAGACAACCAGTATTATCTCTCAGGTCATTGGTGACAGACCAGGTATGCCGATGAATATCTGATCAACTTGATACAAGCCAGACTCGACTTCCTAGTTTCAAGGCAAGCAAGTTCATATAACTGTATGTGATTCTTGTCAGCGTCCATCTGAACGCGAAGCCGGGTTTCTGGAGCTCGAAATCAATCTGGCTGTAAATATCTTATATTTTTTCATTTGATTCTATATGCATAACCAATTGTAGGGGAATGTCAGACTTGCCGACGGAATCGCGCATCTGCTTCAGTCAGAAAAACTCGATGACGAGAACAAGTAATTACCTCTCTCTCCCTTGTGAACTTGTCCTTGTCTGACCACATCAATGAATTGTAGATATTATTGTTCATACTGTGACACTTTACAGGATGCTACGAGGTACACCAAATTGCGGACTTTGCCTCCAGTTCTACATTTCTCTCTTATGCGCTTCGTCTACGATGTGTCGACTATGGAAAGGAGGAAATCAAAGAATGTTATTTCTTTTCCGGCCATGATCAACATGGGCGATTACCTTGCCAAGGACGAGGGATCTATGAACGGTGCAATGGACCATGTATACGACTTGCGTGGCGTTCTTTTGCACAAGGGACCTAGTGCATACCATGGCCATTATGAGGCACAGGTGTATGATCAAACGTGCGCCCCATTTGAAACTTCCATCGTTCTGTCTGAAAGTTCTGATAGGTCACAATGTTGGTACCAATTTAATGACGAGTGTGTCACTAAAATCAAGACGCTTGGCGACCGAACTCTTCTCAAGAAGAAGAAAGATAGCGACACCGAGGAGTAAGCATGACTCAGTATAGCCCTATTGTCATGTATCAACCCAGCGTCAGAGGTACTTCAACAGAACAGAATGATTCGAGGTAACAATGCTTTTATAGTTCCATGGAATATGCTAATGAAGATAGTATACGGTCAAAAGATGCCTATATGCTCATTTATGCCCGACGAGCATTGCAAAGCCACGTTGCCAGATCAGAAACGGAATCAGAGTTGACTATTCCCTCTCCTCCACCACGGGCATTAAATGCTGTCGAGTCTCTTAATCGCGCACATATACAAGCTTGCGACGAGTTTACACAAAAGTAAGTAGCATCATTGCCAAAGTTACCAAACGTCAACGGTAACTCTTGTTAGGAAACAGTCGTTTTTGAGCCATTTTGAGCAAGTGCGAACTAACTTGAAGTCAATATATCATTCTTGGAATTTGTCAAGACACGACGAGGTACATTTTCATTTCGAATATGCCACCTAGTTTTCAAAGCGATAGCAGAAATCAGTAATCATTGGTCAACAAGCATTGATCAATTGGCTATCGGATCACTGCGTCAGATTGGCTTGCCAAATGGTCAATCCTCAGCCTGCAAAGCAAGAGGATGGACTATCAGCCAATAACGAACCATCCAATGGCAAAGTCTCGATAAGAAATGATGAAATTCAATGCATTCATGGCTGTCTAGATCCAGAAAAGGCTACCGAAATGAAGCGCATAACCGAAGTAGGTTTCGACATTCAATGGAACATATCTTTTATCGTTCTCTTTAGTCGGCATACAAAAAAATTGTCAATCTGACACAATGCACGATTATTCCCATATTTCAAACCGATCAAGTCTGTAGGGTCTGCGTCGAGAAGCATTTCAATGGTGGGTACTCAAAATTCTGACTATATGTACATCTCAGCGTGTTCTGGCAGAACGATTATATCAGCTCGAGCATCCTCAACATGTCATTGAGTTTGACAGGGCTGTTGCGCTTAGAGATGACAGCACACGATACTGGATTTCAAAAAAGTGGCTAAGAGGTGAGTGAAATACCGCCTCATATTCTCCACGATCACAATTGTCCAGATTGGAGATCGACCAAACCACGGATGCATGTCGCATCTGAGGGTGATCCTCACCCTGAATCAGGAGATTTCCAGCACCATGTCCGATGTGAACATGCGGGGTTATCCGTAAATGTAATGAATCGTTGTCAGATCTCAATGCAGGTAATTGCAAGTTAATTTAGGGAGAAGCGAACCTTCATATCTCATGCGGGTAATAGGGTGTTATTTTATTGCAAAGATTGTTCCCTAGGTGGGACCCTCCTTCGGAAGGAGAAGAGCCTTGCGCTGTATGTACCGTTCAGCTCAGTACATCTCGAGAGGATAGAAGAGAAGTTAAGAAACGAGCAGAAGAAGAAAAGGTGTGTTATATCATTATGGTCAAGACACGTGTGTGAAGTCCTTTAGGCACGACTATTCGGCATATATGATAGCACGTTCGACGGAGATAGCTGCATACAAAGTGGACCTTGTGCCGTTATCTCGGCTGGCTTTGTCAAGTCCTGGAAGCAATGGCTAAACTTCCCAATGGATAATCCACGACCTGAAATGATCGATAACAGCATCTTCTTTTGCGAACATGATATGCTGCTTTTTGATCCTAATTCTGCCCTTGATCTGGACTCAACCATGCTTATCATTCACAGGCATGATTGGGAGATCCTCGAGTCTTAGTACGTGGTCAAGCCGAACTTGCGCCGCAGATGGTGCTTACTTCATCCAAATAGCTACATGGGCGGTCCATTGATCTCCCTTGCCAAGACAATCCGAGAAGATGGATCGACTCATTATGATCAGGAGGTTCCTACATGTATCGAGTGCCGCTTAAAAAAGTATGTGGCGCTTATCGTATGCTATATTTGTCTGCTGAGACGGCGGATAGGAAAACGGACTGGACAACGACAGAGATAGTGATACAGTTTTTCGATCCCAACGAGAAATCGGGCATGAGGTACAAGGCGCGTGATGCATCACGCAAGACTTTCAGACAGTCGCGTCGGCTGAGACAAATGAAGCAACACGGTGAAAGACGGAGGATAACGATATCTAAAGACATGACCGTCAAGGAAATCAAATAAAGGTCTGCGATCCTCTAATAATTGAAGCGGCGTTGCTGAGTCAAGTGACACAGATCCAGGACGAGTGGAACATTGCTACAATTTGTCAACAGTTATTTCATTATGGGACTGAGCTTCAAGATAACGCGGTCACCGTTGCGGCGCTGCAAATTACTGCCAACGACGTCTTGGAGCTACGTGAAGTGACAGAAGTGCATGATCTAGATTCGGACACTGAGGGTCCATCTGGCAGTAAGGACGAGGGGCAAGGTTTCACCGGTACCGTCCTAAGCGGGGGCTTAGCGCGGACAAGTTCACCTCCAGCCGGCTCTAAAGTCTGCCCAAGCTGCACATTGCATAATCCCTTCACGTGCCTTCATGTACGATATGTGCTACACCAATCTGAGATCCTTAATATACAGACTAGTCATTGTCTACCGACCATATGACCCAGAGGAAGCATAGAATCAGTGTCTGCATCCCAATAAATGTTCAAAAAAAGTCCCACAAGAGCCCAAAAAAGGAAATCAAAAAAAGCCCGAAAAGTAGTACAAGTACCATGGTTCCATCAAGAAAAAGAAAAAGAAGTCCGAGTGAATGAGTAATCATACATATTCAGGTAAAGAGGAAAGATTAGGAGTGTATATTGGCCCAATGTTTACCCTGTTGGTTGCAAGTCCTTGTGGCGTCGACAGTGGTGTCGTCACAGCTGTACTGGGTGAATTACTCAATGGGGGCAAGGCCTCGAGCGGGGTAGTTGGACTTCCTGGAGCACGAGCTTTGAGTATCGAAGTCGCCGTTACAATGATGTCAACGTCATTCGTTGCCGTTCCTTTCATTTTCACGGCTTCTGCAATGGCATCCTGTGTTGCATCCGACAGTTCACTGACTGTGACGCTCTGAATGGCGGTAACTTTTGACTGAGGGATGACCGTGCCCCCCGACTTGTCCGCTATGACGGTATGCGCCGCTTGTACGACAACATGTTGGGCCGCAACTGCGAGACGGCGGGTTTGTAAATGGCTTTGTCCAGATAGTTCCCTGTCGTAAGCGTCCACGGTTTGCTCCAAAACGTGCCTTTGTTTGGCTAAATCTTCCAGTGTTTCGTGTGTGTCTGGTATTCCAGTGACAAATTGACATTCGGCCTCTATCGTTACATTTTGCACTGCTTGCTGCAGAACCCTGATGACACGCTTATCTGGGGATTCACGGCCCACCGGAACGTCCGTACTCGTTGTGCTGGGAGGGATCGCTTCGTTGAGCGTGTACCCTGATGTCAAAGCCGTAGTCGTATTGGAGCGTCCTTTAGTCCTGAGAATACAATCAGGATAAGATCGCTCATCATTTTCAGAGATGTGTACCTTTTGGAAGTCTGACACAGAAACGAATCACTTGTGCTCCTGCGTGGACTGTCACCAGCCATTGACGGCCGACGAGGTGGACGCGCGGCTGCCTCTGTTGCAGATACGGGGGCTATAGTGATTGTGAAGGTGTGCGATAGCTGCCCTTCTTGCCCGTCCAAAACGTACTGTTAATACCCCCATAAGGATATAAAGTCACATAAGCTATTTTTGTAAAACAACTCACGTTGGCGTTAACTGTGATAGTGCAGTCTTTCGAATCAGGGGGTGGGATGCCCGAAAGGACATCGTCTTTCCATGAGAGCCACGATGGAAGAGACGGCGAACTGTATTTGACCGGAACGTTCTGCCAAGATGCTTGGGGATCCCAAACACGAGGCGACCATGACCATTTCAGACCGCAATAAGCGACGCTTGGAGGGTTGCCTGCGAGTTTCCGATGAAAGGGCCGGAATTCCCATTTGCCGTCGCCGGCTTTTTTCGCCTCGATATTCCAAATGTGGTTACCTTTAGACTTGGCCTTCTTACCATCCTCGTTGAAGCGCAGAATGTACGGCTGCCGCCAGAGATAGTTGCGGATCTAGTGCGTGTGATCAGACTTGGAGGTCATATGCTTGTATCGCTAGCGCAAACCTTTTTCATGGGTATTTTTTCCTCTGGATAGCCTTGTCTGGCAAGCTAGGTCACACGACATGATCAGCATGCTATTGATTAGGCTTACGAAATACTTACTTCTTCTAGAAAGGCAAGGGTAAACGCTTGTATCCGGAATTTGAAAGGGCGAAAATCAGGAGATTCGTCCAGCCTTTGCATTTTCTTTGCCATCAAGGTTTGATGGATAGGCTCGCCCTTTGAATCGGTTGCGTCCACTATATAAAAATTCCGAGACCGCTTGATCACGAGGACAAAACAGAACGTACGATTGGAGCAAACCTTGTTGAGGTATTCAAAGAAAATGCGATCGACTTCGGCTTTGTACTCCAGAGGAACGTCGGATCCCGCACCGGGTGACGAGTCCACCAATGACTTTCAAGTAATCAGCAAATCTTCTACACGCAAAGATGTCGTTCGGAATACCAGTTTTCTGTCGATTTTAGGCTGGTTGTTGTCCACGCCTTCCGAGCTGTCTTCCTCTTCATCGTCGGTGGGTGTTCCGCGGGATGTGCTGGGCGCTGTGCTGGGATCGTCTGATGCGGAAGAGGTAACCGACAATACAGAGACATCAGGTGGCACCCAGGTAGCCTGGACCACATCTGGTGAAGGATTGGGTGCTGAGGGCTGCACGCCTGCCCAATTATCTGAAAACGGATTGATGTATGCGTAACCCAACTGACCGTCTACCGGATGGCAGTCAGAGTTGGATCCGGATAGTTTTCCAATGGGGTTAGTCAGGACATCAACCTCTTGCGGAATAGGCGTGATTTGGATTGGTGCTTCTGATGGCGGCGGCAGAGGGGCCGGTGAAAAGGCATTGATAGGGTCGGGGATGACGGTTGTCGGTGAAACGACGGGAAGAGCTTGGATTGGATGAGGGGGAACGGCGGTATCGCACCAGGAAGCATGGAAATCGGAAAATGTAGGGGATGCAGAGGCCATCGGGGTTGTGATGCCGGAGCCAAAGTCGACGGCGGGTAAATTTGCGGGGATGAAATGCGGCTGCTTTACGGGCTCGATCAGATGAGTCGCGGGAAAAGGCTGTGGGGGCGATGGCGGACGTGAGGCAACGGGAGCGTCCGCAGAGGCAAACATGAGAGGGACATGGGGTGTATGCGCGATAGGCGTATCGTCGGGAGGCTCCCGCTTGAGGGCCTTGGCGCTGCGGTGCTCTTCAATGTCTGAGGGACCACGCTTCCTGCAGACGTCTGGGAGAGAGAGATGGAGGGGTGCGGGGTGGGATGGGAGGAGGTTGGGGAAAAGATGTTGGGGATAAGAGCCGGTGTTGATGGACATGATAGAGAGCATTTCTGAGACGTGGAGGATGCGTAGCTTGAGCTCATCGACCTTGAAAGAGGCCTCCTGGTTCTGACCCATACGGCAGGCGTCGCCAGCAGAAGACGCGGTTTTTGCAATGCTGTGGCAGAGTAAGCGGAGAGAACAGGAAAGAAAGTCGGCGTACTCATTCAGCATCTCACCAAGGATGAGATGAGGTTCTGGGGGAAGGAATGAGTCGAAGAAGGCGGCGTCCATGGCTAGCATGGGCGATGGGCAGACTTATACGTCTCAGCAGATGGAGGCCGTGTGACGTGTGACAGAGTAACTACGCTACCAAATCTCACAGTCAAGTCAGTATCGCCTCCTGCCGGGGCTTCGTGAACGTTCCCGTTCTCGCCTGCGGTCGCTGTCAATCATCAGCAGGCGTCTCAACTTCGTCCCTGGAACTCACTCATATCGTGACGATGAATGTCGTTCATATCCTCGATCTCGTTCTCGATCTCGATGCGCCTCGCTTCTTTCTCCTCCTCGTCCCGGTGGCCCTCCTCCTGCCCCCATCGTCCCCTTTCGTTTTTCTCGTTCTTCCCTAAATTTGCCAAGCATGTTCCGCAGCTCGTGATATCCGAGATGCATCTCGTTTCACACCATTTCAGTGATTTCGCCTCGTGTCAATTCGCTTCGTGCTCTCACCTTGCCTCCAAAGTGGTCTGCCAGTCGTCGATCCGAGTCGAGCACAGACAAGTACGCCCCACATACATCGCACACCCGTAGCTTCTGGTGTCCCGAGGCTCCCGAGGTGTCCGTCAGCTGTTGCAGCTCCCTCTGGGCAAGCCTGTTAGTCCGTCCATTTCCGACCACATGCCACTCACCTCCTTGTCTGCCTTCTCGCTCTTCAACGCCTCGATTGCTGCCATTTCTCGCATCGACTCTTCCACCTTGCCCTGTTCACCTAGATTGCCGGCATTGGCTTAGCGTCCCTTCATTACCAAATCCACGCACCTAACGTCTCGATCTTCTCCGTCCCTCCCTGGATGGCTAATTCAATTTCTGCAATCTCGCGCATCTGCATCACACGTTGTTTAGATCACCTCTTCTATTGCCTCGAGGCCCAATTTTCTTACCAAATTCGTCGTCTTTGCGTTCTCTTCCGGTGTCTTCTCCAGACGGCGGTGCGCGGCTCGAATTCTTCGATCACACTCATCTACGAACGCAAATATGTTGGCTTCATACTCCATTTGGAAGCGGTGGAATATAGGATCGCTAGGGTTCGCTTCCCTAGCCACCAAAAACTCCGTTTTTAATCGTTCCGTATGCGATTTCGGACAGGCGCCGAGATCCATTTTCTGCACCTAGCTTCAGTGTCCTTTCAGTGTAATATCCTTAGAAACGTACTGTGTTTGTGAATAACGTGTGTGGGCAAACGCCACACAGAAAATTTCTGCACACTTTCTCATCTGACCAGACAAGGTTCGCGTTGGCTACTCCCATGGCCTCGGGACCCATCATTTGCTAACCAGGAGATGTATCAGCCACATAAGCGCATTTTAGCCTACCGCTCACCTCTAGGAGCTTACGCTGCATTTCCGCTAGTCTGCCCATTTTGTGACGGTGAACAGGAATTGTTGAGTGTCGCACTTGGTCAAGTTCGTGTCTGTTTGGCTATGTTTGCTACTGCCATTTATTTGACTACTAGTTACTCAAGAAAACTGAGTGTATCAATACGTAGCCTGTAGACCCTCAACCACAAACATGATGGCCCCAGCCTCCTCGACCGCGCGCCCTACCTCTACCCCTTCTGCCAGCATGATGTTTGTTTCCTTGTTGGTAACATGCACCGTCGGCTTGCTCTTCGCTTGCATCAAGCTTCGTATTGCTCTCGGCAATAAATTCTGCACCGCTACTTGCAGACTCTGTTGCCGAGGGCGAACTGAAGCCACCATAATGCATGAGCAAGATCAAAATTTCTTTAAGCTTCCCGCCTTCTTTCGCAGAGGAATCATCCTTGTTAATATCTGTCATAAAATCCGCTGAGTTAGCCCAGTCCCAGGCCTGCTTGATGTCTTGCGTGCTTGCCAACCCGTTTGCGAGAATCAAATCTGCCAAGGGGGGACTAAGCAACCGCAGTGCATACGTGAGGAGCATCTGCCCTTTAGGAGGACGATATATGGAAGCATGATCGGGATCCTTGGGTGGGTACGTTTTGAAAAAGTAAATAATAATGCTCAAGTTACCAGCTTGGAAAGCAAGGTGAACTGGCGTGAAACCGTCCGAATTCCTCTCGTCAGGTTCGGCATCTGATCGTGAAAAAGTCATTTAGAAACAAAGAAACTAATAAGAACATACTATGCCTATCTAGATATTCGACGAGGTCGGCGTCTCCGTTTTGGGTTGCAATGTGCAGCAACGTCTCTTGCGGATCTTCCGGAAGGATCTTAACAAACTTCTCACAACCGGCTCTCACCTCGCCGCCGCTGGCATCGACGGAAAACTCATATATACCTTCCTTCACTTTGACAGAGTTTTTCTCACGAGCAGCTTGAAAGACTCGTGAGCGCAAGGTTTGAGCGCGCTCCTGCAATGTATGGGCCGTCTGTTCTGCCTTTTGAGTCTTGGCTTTGGCCTGCGCTTTTTTAGCAGCCCTCTTATGTTGTTGTCGTTCCTTTGCTTGATGACGCTCTGGCACCCGAACAAGTCATCTCAAATTGTCAGCAAGCACACTTGATGCGGAATACCTGTTTCTCTTTGTCGTTCACGCTCCCGCTTGCTGGCTTCATCTTCCCTTTTTCGGCGTTCCTCGGCTAGTCTCCGTTCTTCCATTGTTCTTCTTTGTCGTTCTCGGTACTCCTCCAGCGTTTCACGTTGTGAAGGTTCATAGACGTATCTGTTCTGGGAATACATCCTGCCATTCACGAGGCGGCTGAAAAGCCACCTGACCCGGGGATGAGCCATGACAATTTAATGCATGTGACAGAACAGACAGGTAGAGTTCCAGTGGAATTTCGTCGTCGTCAGAATCATAATGATCGTAATCATCCCAGAGATCGTTCCCATCTTCCCTGTCGATGTGCATCGAAATTTGTCGGTAGGCCTCACTGACATGCTGAAACTGGACTGTGGCATCGGGATTATTGGGATTCTTGTCCGGATGAGTACGCAGGGCAATCTTGTGATAATGTTAGATGTACTATACATGCAACTACGCGAAAGAGATGACTTGTCTGTATCTAGCTTTGACTTGGTCAAGGGAGCACCCCTGCAGAACAATATGTAGAAGCTGGTGGCATGGAACAGGAGAGCATACCTGAGGCAAACCGAGCACGGCATAAGCGTCTGCAAGGGAAGAATGCTTGTCGGAGGACATTGGAAAGAAAAGATACGCGACTGAAGCTACTTAAGTATGGCACGCGTTTTGTTCTCACGTCGGTCTTCTTCGTTATGCCATCCGTCACAAGCCACTTCTCGTTGGCCGACATTTTCGGTGACAAGTGCGTCTTTGCATTTCATCATGCACGTTATGCTTAGCCCGCAAATTCAAGTACAGTCCGTACTTCCAGGCCGGCTTTGGTCTCATGGTGAATACTTATATACAACCCAGAGTTACCTCTCATACCACTTAGGGAGTGGGTGTCGGGTTGACTGCACTGCGGCAAGGCGCCATCCTCAGTTCAATAGCTATCCGGAGGCGGATGTTGGTGTCACTCGAGATTAACAACAAGGATAGAGCATACGAATGGTTCCTTGCCTGGATGGCTCGCCAGGCGGATGAGGCTGCAAAATCACAGGCAACGCGCCGCTCTGCACCGTGGCTTAGGAGCCACCAGCTGAGCGTCGAAACGACGATCGAACAGCGAAAAAATGGATCGTCGTCCGCACTCTTTAAACTTGTAGCAGGCCCAGGGACCCACTGGTTCAAGTATAAACGAGCGTGGATCCAAGTATGTCACAAGCATCTTGAAACGCATCAGCGCATTAATTTGGCAGGTGAAACGGGAACGGGAAACGCGTTCAATGCAGCTCATGTCTGGAGTGCCTTGGGAGACAGTAACTTTAAAGACCTTGTCACGAGACCGAACCTTGTTTCCCGAGTTACTTTCAGAGGCGAGGGATCTTGCCATGCGTGGGCAGGAAGGGAAGCTTGTCATTCACACAGCGTGGAACGTGGAATGGAGGCCTTTTGGCCAGCCGAGACGCAAGAGACCACTGCATAGCGTCGTGTTGGCATCTGGGGTGGCAGCGAAAATGGAAGCAGATGTCAAAACATTCCTTGAACGTCGCCAATGGTATGCGGATAGAGGTCGGTCATTATGCGGCCACGCGGAGATTTAACATAAAATTGACTAGGAATACCATATAGAAGAGGTTACCTTCTATATGGGCCACCGGGATCCGGGAAGACATCATTTATTCAAGCACTTGCAGGAACATTGTCGTACGATATATGCCTGCTCAACTTGGCCGAACGCGGATTTACAGATGATAAACTAAATCACCTACTATCTAATGCTCCAGAGCGTAGTTTTATTCTTATTGAAGACGTAGATGCTGCGTTCCATAAACGAGTACAAACCAGCGAAGATGGGTAAGTCTCCCACATCTCCTCTCGTCTACGCTTACGAAAGGACAATAGCTACCAGTCTGCTGTTACATTTTCTGGCTTCCTGAACGCTTTAGATGGCGTAGCATCGGGGGAGGAACGTATAATATTCATGACAACTAACCATCTAGAAAAACTTGATCCCGCATTAATTCGCCCTGGTCGTGTCGACATGACGGAGCTTATAGACGACGCAACGCCCGAACAAGCAAAAACACTCTTTACTCGATTCTACGGTGGTAGCGAGAATGTTACGGACATGGCCGATGAAGAAGTACAACAGCTCGCGGAAGAATTGGGTCACATTGTTGAAAGCGAAATGCAACGTGGACGAAGGGTCAGCATGGCCGCTTTACAGGGGCTTTTCATTCGGAACAGCGGTAGAAAAGCCGTAGAAGGGTGTCGTGAGCTATTCTTGGCGAAACGCACATGAGTTATGCAGAAACTTTAAAACGACGCCTACCGGCTGGTTGGAGGATTAAACCTAAAAAACAGGCCGCCGTTTGCGACCCGTGTACCTTGAATCCCTTGGAACATCCTCCTTGCCCCGTTTGCGATATAACTGTGACCAGGCGTCAACGGTCAGATCCCAAGTCCCGTGAGAGATCTTACTTCTTTCTTTTTCAGTATCCACTCTCTGTCCTTCACACTTTTGCGTTTGCCGTTTTTGGCTCGCAAACGTTCTCGTTCTCTTCTCCGTTCGAATACGGCCCCGGCTTCTACTTCCTCGTCTCCCTCAAGCCCCTTTGGCACTTGATGCCCACCTCCACCCCCTACAAACAAACACAAGTACACTTTTTTAGCTTTGTTAGAGTTCGGATAGTCCACCACGATGCCTCCTCCAAACCCAGCCCTCTGCGCAATTGAAGTTATGAGCTGGATTTGATCGTCAGATGAGGGGTAGAATTGAAAGACAGCTCGGGAGGGATTTCTCAGCGCTGAATGGAGGGTCGTGAAAAATCTCGTCAAGCGATGCGGAGGCGAGGATGTTGGGTGGCTGGTTTCCGCGTTTAGAAGCCATTGAAGGACTGATACACTGGGCAAATGAACGAATAAATAAGAGTTTCTTATGTTGAAGTTTTTGATCCCACCTGATAGCCCCGTCAAAACTGCCTGGGCGAAAACCAAAGCCTTGACCGATGTCTTGCAGGAACAAGTCTCCTTCCACTTCTCTCTCTAGTGCGACCTCTTGCAGCTCGAAAGTTATGGTGCATACCCTACATAAAAGAAATTGCACTCACCTAGCATGCTAGGCGATATATCCACGCCTACCCAATGGTATCCTTCCTCATCAAGGATCTCGCCTGATAAGCCAGAGCCACATCCAATGTCAAGCAGAAGGGCAGGCTGATCTGGCGGTAGGTTCAGTAGTTCAATTGCTCGATAAGTCATGTCGGCTTGCACTTGTTGTATTCGCGTACTATGGATTGTCAACGAGGGCAAGGTCTGGTTGTCATGACCAACTTTTTTGTGTATTTTCTAGCTTCCGCGTCCCCATAATACTGCGAGGAAGGAAAGTTTCGTCATTTCGCTGTGGGAAGGGATGTTTGACGCACGATTTCTGGAGGAGCCACGAGTTCTGGCCTCGACATATCTTGTAATAGAGGACACTAAAATACGTAATCGACTGGTCTTTATCTAGTCGTCGCCTACTGGCACCTCTTCTTCTAAATATTTTAACAGTTTTACTCTAATCTCCGTGCTTTCATCACCCCGAAGCACGTCTGAAATAAATTCAGCATGAACTTGCATTTGGACCTGAGGATCGCCATGAACAAAAGATAGCGTCAGATTCATCAAACGCTCACCATTTCTAATGCACCACGTATAACACCACAGAGAACATTGCTAAACCACAAGCCTCCTTCCAGTGCTTCTTCTGGCAGCTCGACAAATTCCGCAAGGGGATTTTCTTCCATTGTCAATGTGAAAGAAGAGCCAATGGCTCCAGCAAATCCTGCAGGGCCACTGGGAGGTAGAGCATTATGCGTTACGGATGGCGTAATGTTGAGGAAAGACTTGAAGCCGACCTACGCAAAACCCCAATGCGTAGGTGAGCGTTCTCATGGAGAGTGCGACGGGCGAGGCACCTTCGCCATGACCTCTCCGACTTCCCGGAAGTCTGCACACCGCCCGAGATTACTCTTGGCTAAAAAATCTTCTATCAGGCGTGTGCCGATGCCATATCCCATCTTTTCCAGCTGTTTGTTGACTTCTGCATAATCTTCGTAATCTTGAATAAGCTGTACGACCAAAGCACCATAGGTCAGGGCAAACAGCTCTGCATTCTAAGCCGATTAGAAAGGCGATTCGGGCGCGGTTAGAGCGCTCACGATTTTTTCTGTGCGAGTCTTCCAGAGGTCTTCACCTATGTTCTTATACTGCTTGCTTGTCGTAGCCATATCTCATTTCGCACGCTACGCTTACTGATTCTATATACAACCTCAACTACAGCGATCCAACTGGTTAAGTTTCCTAGCAGTCCTTGCGTTGGACTGAGTATTCTGCCCTCTCACAGGCAAATGCATGGCATGACGCTTGCCGACATAGCTTCCAATCATACGCTGGTGTGCTATGTTTTCCCGAATCTCCCTCCTCAGCTCCGATTCAATCTTGACGTTTTTGAGTGGGTCAGCGTATTCGAGTTCGTCCGTCGCGTAGCCTCTAGCCACCTTTTGTTGTTTCTTTTCTTCGCGACTCGCCCTCATAGCATGAAATTCAGCCTGGAGGTCTTGCAATGATTTTTCGGGCGACGGCACATGATCTGGTGCGGCGAGTGGATAACGAGGCGGCATAGAGATGGTATCCGGTGACGAGAGATAGGAAGTCAAAGCGGTAACTTGAAGGGGGTTAAATCCCTAACTTTGCATATGTCGTGGACTTGCAAGCGAGCACAGATACGGTGCGCTGTTTGGAAGCCGACGCCATAGAATGAAGTCAGAGCATGCTGGCGATACAAGGTCAGTCGGAGGTAGATGTGCTATGAAGAATCCTAGTCTTACGCGCAGGGAATGCGAGTCTCGCAGGTTGACGCCGAGAATATGGACCATGCTCGGGTCGTGTGAAAATTAAATTCTCTCGACCCACGCCTTCCATGTCCAATAGCAAACTCGAGGGCCGCAGAGAGGATGCTCTCGCAAAGCAGCGCATGCAGATGCGCGAAGAATACGAGCGTCAGAAAGAGAAACTCATCAGCGAAACAGAGAAAGTGCGTCCGTCTGCCAACCGTTTTGTTGGCCAGCACGACTCTGTCGAAGACTCTCTCAAGAATAGCACCGTCGGCCTTGTCCGCTTAGAGGACTTTCAGCAGAGGCGCAAAGAAATAGAGGAGGCGAAAGCGAGAGAGGCTGCGCGCTCGAATGAACTCAAGTATGGTCTCGTCCCTCATGGCCGTAAAGCACAAGATAACTTATAGAACGTGGAGTACTTGTTTAGGGAGGAGCAGAAGAAATCAAAGAAACGGAAAAAAGTCGCAAAGGCCATGCTCTCTTTTGCCCTTGATGATGACGAAGCCGAGGGTGAAGAGTCGGGAGGAGCCGATTCATCAAGAAGGTCGGAATCAAAGGAGCAAGACGATGACGCCCTGAGCGAGCCCGCAATGAAGAAGTCCAAGTTGAAAAAGAACCCCCATGTTGATACCTCTTTCTTACCCGACAGGGAACGGGAAGAGGCAGAACGTAGAGAGAGGGAGCGCTTACGCTTAGAATGGCTTGAAAAGCAAGAGCAAATTAAGAAGGAAGATATCGAGATTACATATTCGTATTGGGATGGAACGGGCCATAGGAAAAGTGTATTTGTAAGTTTCCCTTTCTGTTGATGTTTTTTTACTTAATCTCGTCGATGCATTAGTGCAAGAAGGGCGACAATATATCTACATTTCTAGAAAAGTGTAGGCTGCAATTTCCCGAACTCAGAGGAGTTAGTGTGGACAATCTTATGTATGTCAAAGAGGACCTTATCATACCTCATGTGCGTTCGGTTGCAGAGCTCGCATAATGATTCTAACATGTCCACAGCACCATACTTTCTACGACTTCATCATTAATAAGGCGAGGGGGAAGTCTGGGCCCCTTTTCAATTTCGACGTCCACGATGATGTACGACTCCTCCATGATGCGACGAAGGAGAAAGACGAATCCCACGCGGGTAAAGTCGTCGAAAGAAGTTGGTACCAAAGAAATAAGCACATCTTTCCAGCCTCTCGATGGGAAGTACGTTTTAATGTTTCATCCCATGTTCCTAGCTAACAATCTCTATGCAAGGTGTTTGACCCAGAGAAATCTTATGGGAAATATACAATAGCTTGATAGTTGCCAATGCCGTGTATATGCTATAGTAGTGGTGGAATGGCGTGTAAGTACAAGGATGAAAAAAGAGATGGGGGTACCGCGGATCGAACGCGGGACCTTTAGAACTTCAGTCTACTGCTCTCCCAGCTGAGCTATACCCCCTCTTTAACCTGTTCTGTAGCTGTCTCCTACGACGCCGGTTTTCCCTTCCGATTTCCTATCAGCTGCTGGTTCCGATTCCTGATACCATCCACTCAGTATGTCGGGGACTGGAGCACGAGAAAATGTTTTTGCGACACGTATGGCCCTGACAAACACGAAGCAGCGTCTCAAAGGCGCTCAGACGGGACATTCTTTGCTCGCTAAGAAGCGTGATGCACTGACAACACGGTTCCGTGCGATATTGAGGAAGGTGGACGAGGTACGCCTTCCGCGCCATTCCTCACTTCACCCATCGTGGATCATCCCAGTGAGCAGGCAAAGAGAAAAATGGGGAAAGTTATGCAATTGGCGTCCTTCTCTCTGGCTGAGGTTACCTATGCTACTGGCGATATATCCTATCTTGTCCAGGAACAGGCCAAGATAGCGTCGTTTCGAGTAAAGGCGAAACAGGAGAATGTGTCGGGCGTTGTTTTGCCTGTTTTCGAAGTTGATCGAGTAGCAGGAACGGGTGCGTTTATGTGTTGTTCTTGACGCGCCTCTGCATGATTTGCTCACATGGAACAAGACTTCAATCTCACCGGTTTAGGGCGTGGTGGTCAACAAGTGCTCCGCGCCAAAGAGGTGTACGCAAAGGCGTTGGAGACACTGGTGGAACTTGCGTCGCTTCAAACAGCCTTCACAATCCTAGACGTTGTGATTCGCGCAACTAACAGAAGAGTCAACGCTATCGAACATGTCATAATCCCACGATTGGATAACACCATAAGATACATAATAAGTGAATTAGACGAAATGGATCGTGAAGAATTCTTCAGGTGCTTTAATAATGGTCTTATTTCATTGATGATCATGACGGGATCCAACAGGTTGAAGAAGATTCAAGGCAAGAAAAAACGAGAGACTGCGCAAAGACAGATCACAGCAGAGCCAGAGAACGTACCGTTCGTCGAGGAGGAGGTCTCAAGTATATTGGGTAGCAAAGACGAGGATGTCATTTTCTAAACAATAGTGCCGCATCGATTCTTCAATGCATGTCTGACAATCACACTATTACTGTAATGAAAATAAAAGAGCCATGGTGATGACATGCTCCATATCAACAAGGATATAGGTGAGGTTTTTTTTTGCCAGAAGCTATATGCAACAGTGTAGAAAAATATTCACTGTAATATCAAAATGAGCGCCAGTGAATATATTCAGAGAAAGCAACATACATCAACCATCTCGACGTCAGTTGCAGCCACCTTCTTTCTGTCTTTCCGGTCCAGAATTGCTCGTCTAGGAAAATACGAGTTAAAGGCACAACGACGAAAAGGACAAATCAGACCTATCCTTATCCAGCTTAATGTTGACGATAACGACCTTGCTAGGATGTATGCCAATTGGTACGCTCGCACCATTCGACTTGTCTCGCTGCACACGGTCGACGTGTATCACCCATTTCTTACGGTATACCTGAGTCACCTTTCCATCTCGGCCCTTGTACTTCCCTCGAACAATCCTGACTTCGTCATCTTTGCGGATAGGTAATGAGCGGCACTGCCCAAACAAGTCAGCTCGCTCTCATCGCCAGTTTTTTGTACCACGCACGTTGTATTTGCCGCGAAGCTCTTTTGAGAGCGCAGACGACATAATTTTGCGACGGACAGACGAGGGCGCTGTGAAGTGCGCTTTGCGAGATTTCCGTCTTGAGGAAGAGACGTCTGCAAGGTTATCAGCGTACTGCTCTTGCAAGGACATCCAAATGATAGAAATTGCATCCAACCCAAATTTCAATCGATTTCGTTCAAAAAGGCTGGCATAGCGAGATGCAGACATTCTACAGAAGTCCAAACATACCTGGGTTAAATTTCATTTTTGTCTTGCGTGCTTGGGAATGGCGGGGGCAGCGAAGGGCTTGCAGTCAATTAGTATAATATTCCCACGATAAGGAAATCAATCACGTGCACTGTCATCTGCCTTCTCATGTCGAGCGAGAAAGTGCGTTCCACAAAGCTGAAATTCAAGGGTGACAAGGCAAAGAAAAAAAGGAAGAGAGAGGACGAAGAAGATGTAAATAGTAAACGAAAGGAAGAAGAGCAAGACATGGAGACCTGGGTGTTTCCTGCCGATGCATCAGAAATACGAGGCCCCACATTCATCTTCCACCCATCCGATCCATCTCCAATATCAATCAATTACAGTGCAGCAGCTCACAGACTAGTTTTACACACAATGGACAAAGAAAAAACGGAGGAAACGGAGGAAGAACCACCCCCACTGCTGGAGCGTGTCCCAACGGATGTTTCTCAAGTTTGGGTTGTGACACGGGTCGCGGGTTCGCCCACGATCAATTTGAGGACAGGCACTGGCGAGGGCAAGTTTCTGTCTTGCGATACTCATGGCCTCGTATCTGCTGACAGAGACGCTCGGGGGCCCCAGGAAGAGTGGACGCCAGTATTGCTACCGGATGGCATGGTTGCGTTCATGAACATCTACGAGAAGTACTTGAGCATAGACGAAGCCGCGGGTGGCGTATTGCAACTCAGAGGAGACAGTGAAGAGGTAGGGTTCCGTGAACGATTCTGGGCCAAAGTCCAGTACAAATACAAAAAGGAGGCTAACGAAGAAGAGAAGAAAAAGAGGAATGTTGCGACGGTTGAGCCAGACTTGGAGGAAGCAAGCCTGAAGTATGTCTTCCGAAGTTAGCAGATTACCAAACTCATCCTTTGCTCTAGTCGAACATACCAGACCTGGGGAGCAGGTCGGGTTGTAGTATCGAAGGATGATAAGAAGGAGGTGCGATGGACATATCGCGCCGAAGTACTACTGACTTTAGTATACAGCTGAAACGAGCTCGAAAGGAAGGGCGATTAGCAGAAGCAATGCTTGAACGTCGAGCAAAGCTGAAGAGGTGCGTGGCTTGCACCGTGCCCCTGCCATATATGACGGTTTTGCAGTGACCGTTTCTGTTGATTCGTTGTGCCAGGCAGGTGATGGCAATGTTCTTATGTACACAGAAACACGAGTGAAATGTGAACCCAGCTGTACGAGGTTGAAAATTTTCTGAATCCCAGCGATGGCGTGTGCATGTTAGAGGGTTCGACCATTTGACTACCATGATGAAGGATGTCCTCAGTTCTATGTTATGATGTTTCTTATGCATGCTCCTGTATGTGACAGATGATTTGTCTCGCAGCTGTATCCCGTCACACTCATTGCTGATCAATTTGTTCCCATTCCTCTGGTACCGTGATGGAGACAGAAATCATACAGCGCCCTCTGGGTTTAAGGACGGATAGAATCCAAGATGGCGATCTAAGACAGCATATGGGTATGTCGAAGGATCATTTCCAACTCTTCAAGTCTGTCGTGGAGCAATATGCAATCGAAATGTTACCCTGTGTCCCCAAAAGCAGGCAAAAAGCTGGTGAGTGGGAAGCCTTTATCGACGTAGTACGTGACATAAGTCAATCTGCATAAATACATCCATCTGACAGATGATACAGGTCAATGTGGCCTTCCCCACGCAACGCAAATATGCGGATAGCTGGCACATCACCGCTTGTTTTAGCATGTTAAGGATGAACACACAGGTATTGATACGAAACACATCATTGATGTGAATTGGACATAAACCGTATAGATACAACGCCGGTGGAGATCAAAGTCGGCGGATAGGGCCGTTGGCACTTCGAGGTTGTCGGCAAGAAGAAGGGTCCACTACATTGGCAGGGCACCTCCGGGAAAGCGACTTGTGCCAAGTACAAAGAAAGATGATCCAGCAATATCATATCGAGTAAGTAATATCCTACGGAACAGTAACATCGCTCACGTTACGCTCTCGGAAAGAACGCAACTCCGCCCGCCTCCGAGGACCCGATCCGCCCTATTCACACTAGGGACGTTCACATAGAACAACCGGATGAGAACTATCCAGCTCCGTGCACTACGTGTGGATTACGCCCGCCGGTACCTCCCTCTCAGACTGAGAAATTGCGACAGTTGTTTGCCGATGCCATTGACATTTTTCCAGTCCTGAATTTAATCGGAATAATACACGATCGTCACCTTTACATGGTGCAAAGCTGGTCGCAGGCAGATCGTATATCTTTTCTCAACTCACTTCGCTCAGATCAAGTTCGACCTGGCGATAAACAACGATTGATCAAAATTTTGACGGGCGGGTCTTCTGCCAGTTCTCTCAGCCCTATTAAGAGGTCTAGACGCGAGCGGCCATATGATCCGATACCCAAGCCTCCGGAAGATGCGGAACGTCGCTTGATATCTCCCGAAGCGCCCCTCTCGGAGTTAATGCAAGCTATGACAATTCAGAGCGAACAAGAATTCTACAAGATCCTTGTAAGCCCATCAGGTCAATCTCTTCCTTCCATGAATCCATCCATGATGCTGTTATCATAGCAAACAATTGATCAACTTTATGATGAATTTGACGATCCATCGGTGATGAATAATGAATGGTGGTCCCAATTTTTCCAGAAGGTCCGTTGTCCTGTTTCATGACTACCTTTGGTATTAACTTGAATAAAAGATTTATAGCAAGTGGCCGGTCATGAAACTATACCAAGAATCTGGGCCTCAAAGAAATAATTGGGCTATCAAATACTATCTGAGACGCAAGTTAGCAGGTGGGGCCCGACTATCACCTAACGACATAGGCACGCCTTTACGTTATGACAGAGAAAATGGTGTAAGGAACCGAGATAAACCTAGATTATGACTCATGGATTACCGCAGATCAATGGACCAATTTCGGGCAGGAGTCCAAGCCCTGATATTGATTCAACTCACGGTTCAGTTCACAGAAGCTATCCTGGCTTCACCCTGAGCACATGCCCCATGCATTATCCACCAGATCCTCGACTGGTATGCGCAAGATTGCGTCACGTTCTAGAAACGCACGGATCCGAAGACCTCATACCTGCATTCATAACAGTTGAAATCAAAACAGATGAGGCATTATTGAGCCTGGCTCAAATGACACTACAAGATCGGATGAGGAAGTTCGTCGCTCATCTTCAACTTACTGATCTCCAAAAATTTGCCTTGCAACTAGTTTTGAGCAAGCTGTAGCCGTAATTTACTCTCTATGTATACAACCGACCGGTTGCTAATGATTCCGACATGTCATCAAATGTCATAGCGCATACAATTAAATCTAAAGAGACACAGAGAAAGTGTTTCATTGATGCGCAGTGCACGTGTACTTAACGGATGCTCGCTATCTTTGAAACGGTACTAGTCACGGTAGAGAAGAAAGCAGATGAAAAAAGGACGAGTGATATGCAATCGATCAAGACACAACAAATCAAAATTCCTCCTCGTCTTCTGGGAGAGGAACAGCTTCAGCCTGGAAAGGCCACGTCATCATCATCTTTTAAAGAATGAGCATATGGCAACGAACCTGATTCAACTCTTTATCGTACTGCTCCATCAAGGCAGCATCTACAGCAACCTCTGCAGGCGCAAGAGCCGGAGCAGCGACGAACTCCAGGCTTGCGGTACTGGAGGGATGTCAACAAGAGCTCAGATGGTCCCAAAACTTGTGCCTACCCGACTAATTTCCTCGCAAGCCAAAGGAAGGGCTTTTCGAAATTGTAGTTTGACTTGGCAGAGATTTCGAAATATTGCAGACTCTTCTTTCTGTGAAAGGTCACAGCGCCTGTCTTCACTTTTCGCTCCTGTGCCCTGCTGTGAGCTGAATGTCAAAAGAGATAAGGAAGAATATGAGCACCTTTACGTCGACCTTATTCCCACAAAGCACAATGGGGATCCTCTCGCACACGCGTTCGAGATCACGATGCCAGTTCGGCACATTTTTGTATGTGATGCGAGATGTTACATCGAACATGATGATGCCACATTGGCCCTGGATGTAGTACCCATCGCGAAGCCCGCCAAACTTCTCTTGACCGGCGGTGTCCCACACGTTGAAGCAAATGGTGCCAAAATTGGTTGTGAAGGACAGGGGATGTACCTCGACACCCAGGGTGGCTACAAACGGATTGGTTCAAAGCGCTCATAAACGGACCTGGAGTTGCGCACCAATATATTTCTTTTCGAACTCTCCAGTCAGGTGACGCTATTTGGCGGCGATCAGCTCGAGATCGCTCGGAAAAAAAGCAGAGCCACGCCCTACCTTGACGAAAGTGGTTTTTCCTGTTCCTCCATCACCAACTATTTGATGAAATGATCCATCCGTGCAGGTACAAAACAAAAGACCCAGTGCAAGTTGAGGAATCGCAGTATCGATCAGGAAAGAAAGAGAGGGCTGAGTCAGAACAATATGAAAATGAGCCATGGAGGTTCACGCACCGAGAACAAGCTTGAAGGTAGGGATGCCAGTATCAGCCATCACGAGTATGCGAGGAAGAAGGGGCAGAAGATGATGAGGGCGTTAGAAAAAGTTGAATCAGATAAAGTTTGGGATGACGCTAGCTATTTCCAAAAGAGGAAATCCGACAATAAGTAAACAACTTCCCCAAGCGACAGCGAAGCGCAGAGGCTGCTGGCTGCCGTGTAGTCTCTGTATTCTGATATGCTTGTCGCTATCTACGGCGGCGAGCGCGTCCAATCCTAGGGGCAATTATCCCAGCCGCTGGCGTGGGTAGAAAAGCGTATCACCGAGTTTGGACCTGAATTCAATGGTGCCGCCACAACATCATGTGCCTGCGCGACGGCAGATGTTCTACGGCATTCCGGCAGTATTTTCTTGTCATGACTATTGAACATCGTTTATAAATCCATGATCCATTTCTCTCTGCCCGAGCCAACTTTTGCTCTCGTCTCCGGATCTTCTGTCTTGTCCGGCCATTTTCTGCCATGTCCTCAGATAAGAACGATATCCCAATCCCAGACCAACCAGGGGCTTCATGGAGGGCCAACGAAACCCACCATCTGCCTAAAAATCGCCTGGGCATCGTCAGTCTATTCGTTGTGATCTCATTTATCCTCGTCACTCACACCTTTTGACAGGTTATGCCAGGCCTGATGCTCGCCGTTTTCCTCGCAGCACTGGATCAGGTCAGCTTCAACTGCTTTTTTTCTAACGGTCGATACATGATATGCACGCTAGACGATTGTTGCTACTGCTTTGCCGACCATCGTCGAGAAACTTGGCGGGGGACAAAACTACAGCTGGGTAGGAAGGTCAGTACATAACGCACATATATTTTCCAAGGCTTTCCAGAATCTTATATCGCTATTGGATAGTGCGTACCTACTAGCTGCTGCCAGGTACGCTCCATCTCGGCCCGGCGGAATGCTCATCCCATCTATGATTAGCCTATCTCCCCTGTATGGCAAGTTGTCCGACTTAATTGGAAGAAAGCCAGTTTTGTATTCTACCATTGTAATCTTCCTGGTTCGTCTTTCGTTCGGGCCCCGTTCGCATTCTTGACGTCCTTGCAGATCGGCTCGGCGTTATGCGGAGCGGCCCAGAACATGGTAATCGCCGCGAGACCTTTGTTTTTCAACTGTCTGTTGACTTCCCTTAGACATGGTTAATCGTGGCTCGCGTTGTTCAGGGCATCGGTTGTGGAGGCATAGTACAATTAGTAAGTAAGGCCAGGAAAGTGAGCGTCCGAAGTTGAAGGATATCACAGGTTAATATCACAATAAGTGATATCGTATCACTAGAAGAGTAGGTGAGATCACACGTTCTCAACCTAATTTTGAACTATGAAATAGCCGAGGCAAATATTCTGGTTTGGTTGGGACAACGTGGGGCATTGCTAGGTATGGGTAATTAATTTCCAGACATTCGATACCGATTTTCCGTTTTCAGCGTTATCGGACCTTTGGTTGGGGGTGTGAGTATGAATAACATCCATTGTCATACTTGTCCAAACTCTAAATGACAGGCATTCGCTGACCATGTGACATGGAGATGGTACATCATTTTGTCGTGTTCTTGCGTACATTGCTGACGAGGAATGTAAAGGTGTTTTTTCATCAACTTGTCCGTCCTAGCCACACACACAGTATTCCTTCCGACTAACAGTTCTCGTTGCAGACCCACGGGCGGCATTTCTGTTGTACTGCTATTTTATTTCTTGAATCTCAACCCACACCAAGGTCGTACTTTACGGCAACATGCCGCGGAGTTCGATTTCATCGGATTGTTCTTGTTGGTTTCTGGTGTCATTTGCCTACTCATTGGCTTCAATGCCGGTCAAATAAGCTGTTGGTTTTTGTGAATATCACGCTGTCCCGTCCGACTCACGCCTTTCCAGGGTCGTCTGTGGAGACGATAACTCTACTAGTTGTTGGATGTGTTCTGCTGCTTGTGGCTGTTGTGAACGAGTTGTATACTCAACGGTCACCCATCATCCCGCCGAGGCTATTCAAAGTATGTTCTTTTGCATCTGGGATTTCTCGTTTGTGACGCCTAATAGACGAGGACAACATCGGTAGTGCTAATCACTAATTTCCTCCATGCCGTGGCTTTCTTCTCGGGTAAGGGTCCCTGCAGTTCAATTTATTTAGACGTACAAAGCAGCTATTTTCAGGTGCCTTTTACCTCCCATTTTACTTTCAGGCTCTTGGCGCGTCTGCCACAATGGCAGGTGTTCAGTAAGCGTTTCCATGCTACGATAAGTTTGTGAGAATCTGACAGATCGTCAGAATGCTGCCCTACTCCCTGGGGGCCGCGATAACATCTGCTACTGCCGCCGTAATGGTCTCGCACATCGGAAAATATCGCCTTATCATGCAAATCGCATTTGCGCTTTTCACGGTAGGGATGGGCCTGATGACGAGATTAGATGCGTACTCCAGCATGTATGCATTGACGTCTTCATGCCGGCATGAAATCTCACGGGTAAATCAGTGCGGAAAAAGTCTTGTATCCATTGGTCGCGGCTATCGGCCTCGGCAACTTATTCCAAGTGCATGCGGTTCATTATACCGTGGTTCACATGACTGACTTAGTTAACTCAGGTCCCATTGGTCGGCTTACAGGCCGCCATGCCGCTTCAGGATATGGCCACTAGCACTGCCGCATTCGGCTTCCTAAGGTTCGCGGCTTTCCGACATTTGACCTGTGTATTGAAATGACCTCAGGACTCTTGGTGGGACAATTGGTGTTTCAATTGGGCAAGCAATATTCTCGAGCGTCAGTTTTGGGCTGGTTTACGCACACGGCTGGCTGACAAATTGGTTAGGTTGCGCATAAAAAGGTGTCGCGGATTCCAAATACAAACCTCAACACCTCTGCGGGGGCACTTGAACAAAGTGTACGGATTCTCAAAAACATTCCCGTGAGTGGATGTCACCTGCACTATTGGGCTTATTCCGATAGGGATTTGAAAGGATCCAACAACGCGACTGGCGGTAATGCAAGCGTTTTGTAAAGCTATAAGTATGATTTGGTTGGTAATGACGCCGATCGTCGGTGCCAGTTTTATAATGGGTGAGTTAATCGGGAAATGGTGATTGATCGCTTATGCTGATGGGATTGAAGTGCTCATTATCCGAGAGTACACATTAAAACGACGGACGGTTCGGCAAGAAGACGAAGAGGCGGGCGAGGACGA
The DNA here is from genome assembly GCA_023014475.1 of Amanita pallidorosea. Lineage (NCBI taxonomy): Eukaryota > Fungi > Basidiomycota > Agaricomycetes > Agaricales > Amanitaceae > Amanita > Amanita pallidorosea. The sequence goes on along the minus strand of JAEBUS010000003.1, from coordinate 675,794 downwards.
GAAGGTGGGTGATGATGATGACGCGAAGACAATAGAGGGAATGCCACGAGTGGCCGATAAGAAAGAGATGGAAAGACCAGCGACGCCGCCGAGGACGACGAGCTCGTCGGAAGGATGGATAGAATAATGTAATGTATAAGAGTAGTAAGCCGGTGCGGGGTAAAGTGTCCGGGGTCGGAGGGACGGGCGGGCAGGGGGGCTGAGATCCACGTGCAGCCTTGCCTCCAGCCTCCATGCCTGCTCATCCCATCCATGACCCGCCTGCCCTCGACCTGCCCTCTCAACAGCAGTCTGTATGTGCAAAATGTCTCTCAACCCTCGACACGACCGGCTCCGTTTCTCTTCCAGGCGCAGGCACTTTTGTCTGCGTTGCTTGCCGCGAGTTTCTGCTCAGGGATTTCGAACCCCGTCTCGACCAACCCCTTGCTTTTCCGCGTCTCCACACCCGCGACGATGCCCTGCTGCTCGCCGATGTCACAAACCACTCCTTCCGTGTCCCCTCCGACCCCTGCTCAAAATCTCTCAGAAAACCCGCTATCTCCTGCATCACCGCTAATCTTTCCCCTCTTACTTCCCCACCCGCAATTCACCCCTCAAATCCCGCCTCAATCGATTCTCGGCGCCACAAGTGCCCCCCGTTGGATCCCCTTGTGGACATTACGCGGCTGCGCGTTCGCACTTCCAATCATCACTGTCTATATCCAGGCGCCACTTTTATCGGTACCCAAAAGAGCGGCAGAAGCAGCTACGACGTTACAGTCACCGTTGTGGTACGGCTTCTGGCTCTCTTTCAGTGCGCACAAGCGCTCTAACCTGTACAGGATGTCGACTTTTCTTCCTCATTCTTGTGTGGCTATCTGCGCATCCGGGGCTTGACAGATGACTGGCCCGAACTTACCACATATTTCGACGCCGAAATTATCGGCAGCCGTTACGGTTTTCTGACACAAAACTGGGGTGCCTCGGAGCGAGATGATATGGTTCATTGGGCTCGCTTTCCCGCTTTCAAACATGTAAAACATGAACTCAAAGAGCACTTACTTACCATGTCAGACCGGGACAGGGGTGCTGTTTTTATGCGATGGAAGGAACGTTTCTTGGTGCCAGATCACCGTGTGCAAGATATCAGTGGCGCCAGCTTCGCGGGTGAGCCGCTTGCGTTTAGATAGAGGACCGGACATGATGCATCAAATTGCAGGCTTTTACTACGTTTGCGTTGATTTTACCCCCCCTCCAGATCAGCCTTCTACGTCTGGTCCAGTTGACGTTGACGCATCGCCTTCATCTCCCCAACGAAATCGACGTAACGCAAGCCGACGAAGGGGCTGTTCACCTTGCACGGGTCCACTTAGCGTTCCGGTAGCCACCATGAACGGATTTTATTACCATCAAAATTCAGAACCGTATGTCGACACTATTGTTATGAATTTTCCTTGTCTTATTATGTCTAGGTATCAACAACTTTCGTTAACGCACGTTCCTGAGCGAACAAGTTCAGGCTTCGAGTTTCGCTGACGGCATTTAATCTTAATCTGTACATTGTTACTATACTCATTAATGCTTCGTTGGAGTGTATTTCTCATACGCATACCATTATGTTTCGCGCTGCCTCTGCCCTCGATGGACAGTTGTTGTCCTGCTTTTGTAATGTCTGTCTGTATCAATTTCGAGAACCGTTCAAAGTCAGGCGTAAAGTTTCTAGTTCCGAAAGTTTATTTGACATGGCAAAAACTCACTTTCATATTCCCTTTTGTCAAGAACTGCAATGTCAAGTGGGCGCACTCCTACTATTGTGATAATAGGGGCTGGGTGTGTACTTTAACGTCGCAACGTTGACCGAGTTGTTAATAATCACAGACTGGCAGGAATTTCTACCGCCATTGCTTTGAAAACGCAACTCAAATATGCAAATTTCGTCGTGAGTCTGCAAAAGTCATCGTGGTGTAATTCGCATATCAATTATGCTCAAGATTTATGAGAAGGCCGATATCATTGGAGGTACATGGCGTGTAAGTGCGATTCGCCGGAAGCTGTAGTTTGTGACGCATACTAAAATACACCACAGGACAACACATACCCGGTGTGTTCTATGCTGTTGGCGGGTTTCCACGTGCATTTCTTATAACTTATTCAAAACAAGGGCTGTGGATCAGATATTCCTGGTCACTGGTACAGTCTGTCTACTGAACTAAACCCATACTGGTCGACGTTCTATGTTGGCCAACCCGAAATACAGGCTTACTGGATGAATCTATGGCACAAGTACAAACTCGAGCCTCACACAAAGTTGGGACACTTGGTCAAGACCGCTGAATGGGACGCAGCAAACCAGCGATATCATCTGAAAGTTGAGAACATAACCACTGGTGAAACCACCAAGGTTGACGCCGAAATCCTGTTTTCCGCGATTGGTGGTTTCCTGCAACCCGCATTTCCCAAAGATATTCCAGGTGTCGATACTTTTCATGGGAATGTTTGGCATTCGGCGAGGTGGAATCATGATGTGGACCTAAAGAACAAACGCGTGGGTGTCATTGGCAATGGATGTTCAGCGTGGGTTGGTCGCCATGAGATAGTCATCAGTTCTGATATAACCGTTCAAGTGCGCAATTCATACCCGAGATATCAAAGGAAGCTTCCACTAGGGTGACCAATTTTGTTCGCACGCCGCAGTGGTACATGCCTCGAGTGAGTAGCTTCGCTGTGAGATGGAAGTCGGCCTAATTTGTAGGATAACATGAGCTATCCGGCGTGGCTTCAATGGGTCTTTGCCCATGTCCCGTTTGTAATGAAGCTGTATAGAAATTATATCATGGTCGAGGTTTGCGCTCTCATCTAACAGATGAATGGCCAGTGACGGTTTTCCAGTCCGATCTCCAGTCGTTTGTTTTCAACAAGAAGAACAAGACATTGCTCCGGCTCACGAGATATGTACGTTGTCCATGGATCCTGTTCGGTCATGAAGTTGAGATGAATTGCAAGTCATTCACAAATTACATTAAAAAGATGGCACCCAAGGAGTACCTGGATAAGCTGATCCCGTCATTTCGTGAGCTTGACGTTTATCTAAGCAAGTTGTCTCATTCTTGCCCGCTGCCAGCGGTCGGATGTAAACGAATCATCGCTGACCCCGACTACCTCAAATCTCTGCATCGGCCTAACGTCAGTCTTCAATGGGAAGGAATTGATTGTATTGTCAAGGAAGGCATCAAACTCAAGACGGGAGAAGTTGTGCCATTGGACGTGATTATATTTGGAACTGGGTTCTCGCTTGTGAGTTCACGTCCCCTTGTTGGGCTGGTACTGATAAGCTTTTTGAAGCTTTCTAACGAGTTGACGATCCGCGGAAGTAAGGGACTAACGCTTCCGGAATATAATCAGCAACAGGGGGGAGCGGCGGCGTACCTCGGCACTTGCATGCCTGGTTTCCCTAATATGTTTCAGTTGCTGGGTAAGGCAGGCCAGGAACGAAAAAGTGAAACTGATGCGAAGAGCACGTTTAGGGCCCAACACGGCGACAGGGCATGCATCAATCATATTCACTGAGGAGGTCCAGGTATGGCAGACACATGGGCAAGTCGAGCACATGACATTGACAGAGCGCAGATCAACTACGCGATGCAGATGGTCAAGGCCGTGATCGAAGGCAGAGTCAAGTCGTTCGAGGTCAAGGCGCAGGTGTGCGAAGAGTACGACGGGTGGGTGCAGCGGCGGTTGAAGAATCAAGTATGGACAGAGTGCCGGTCATTCTATTACGTTGGGGAGGAGCCGGAGACGAAGAATGTGGCGATGTTTCCAGGGCCGGTTGTGTGGTTTTGGTGGATGATGCGGCGGCCAGTGTGGGGGAAGTACGAGGTGGTGGGCGAAAGGCCGGAGGGGGAATGGAGCTGGATATGGCTGGTGGCGGCAGCGGCGGCGGCGGTGGTCGGGACAGCGGTCGGATATTTTTGAATAAAATATTCTGGCGGGCGGGCGCGTCGGGGACATTTGGGCGGAGTTGGAATTGGCGTGCTGGGGCGGCGGTCGCGGCGGGTGGATATTATTTGGGCGGAGTCGGAATTGACGTTGGACCATGACCTCCCACTCGCACTCGTCCAACATCGTCGGCGTCCACTACCGCGTTGGCAGGAAAATCGGCGAGGGCTCGTTCGGCGTCATCTTCGAAGGTACTCATCTTCCCCCTCCCTTCTGTCCTACCTCCCTTCTTCCTAGGCACAAATCTCCTCAACTCCCAGACCGTCGCCATCAAATTCGTCCGTCTCTTTCTCTCCTCCCCTTTCTATCCCTCATCTCCCACACAGGAACCAAGAAAGGCGGAGGCACCGCAGCTGCGAGACGAATGTCGTTCATACCGCATTTTGGCTGGGTGTCGTCAGTCGCCTGCCCGGTTTTCTTGCCTCCTTGATTACAACCATTGTCTTGTGCAGCCGGCATCCCCCAAATATACCATTTCGGACAAGAAGGACTGCACAATATCCTCGTCATAGATCTCCTTGGTCCAAGCCTGGAAGATCTCTTTGACATGTGCGGGCGCAAGTTCTCCGTCAAGACCGTGTGCATGGCTGCTCGACAGATGGTATGGAGCCCTGCATCCAGTTGCCAGGATCTGATGCGCTTCCCCAGATCGCCAGGGTACAAACGATACACGAAAAGAACCTCATCTATCGTGACATCAAACCGGACAATTTTCTCGTTGGCCGCCCGGGTACCAAGGCTGCGAACGGTATGTGATCACCCATCCCCACGTTTCCCGACACGAATGCGCCTAGTGGTACATGTTGTCGACTTTGGAATGGCCAAGCAATACCGCGATCCTAGGACGGGCCAGCATATCCCTTACCGCGAACGAAAGAGCCTTAGTGGCACGGCCCGTTACATGAGTATCAACACTCATCTTAGGAAGAGGTATCCTCCTTGCCCTCGTCTTTTAGCTACTCCCAACCTTTTTGAGCAGAGCAGTCCCGGAGAGACGATCTAGAGGCCTTGGGCCATGTATTCATGTATTTCCTGCGCGGAAGTCTGCCTTGGCAGGGCCTCAAGGCAGCCACTAACAAGCAAAAGTACGAGAAGATTGGGGAAAAGAAGCAATCAACTGCCATCAAGGATTTATGCGATGGCTATCCCGGTACTGTGTCTGCCGCTGCACATACCATTCGCTGATAATCTTCCACAGAAGAATTTGGTATCTACCTCAATTACGTTCGGAAACTTGGATTCGAAGAGGCACCGGACTATGATTTCTTGCGCGAACTGTTCGCAAAGGTCCTCAAGAACAACGGTGATGTGGAGGACGCCGTGTACGACTGGAACCTTCTCAATGGTTTGCCGTGCTTCGTTCTTGATCCGTGATCACCTGCTGATAATTTCTTCCAGGCGGTCGTGGCTGGGAAGCATCTGTGGTTTGTGTCTCCATTCTGAAACGATTTGTTACACGGGCTTAATCAGAAGCATCAGAACCAGGGTTCACAAGCACAGAATACGACACTTACGCCTGATCGCAAGCGAGATGATCGGCGGAGGTCGCAAGGTGGTGCAGCAGGTGCCAATGTTGTCCCGCCTTCACCCGCGCTCGTTCGTCATGGCTCGAAGCAGCGCAAGGTTCCGGCTGCACTCACTCCTGGTACTACTCCTCGAACCGACGTTGTCCAGATCAACGTCCCCATTCCCGGTCAACGCTCTGGTGCTCACGCTTACCCCAATCCAGGCGGTACAGATGATGATACCTTTGCCCAACCACAGTACGGCCGCGTTTCTCCTATGATGCCTTCTGCTGCTGCACCTCCAGCCGTCAGTGCCGTCAAAGTTGCAGGCGTTTCTCAAAGTGCAGATTATCATGGTCACGATGACATTGATATGCCTCCAAAGTCTACTTTATGGCGAATCTTGACTTGCCGATGTTAGAGGTACTCTTGTAATCTCGCGTTCTTCACGACCCTTCCTTTGATATCCACATCCTGCCTCGTCTCTATAACTTGACTACTGCTTGCATAATCTACTTTTCCTGCTAGGATTTTTTGTGGCATTCCTTTCACTGGATTCATACCCAATATACGAATTACATCATGAACAACATCGACCGGAGAGCACAGCAGGTAACGACAATAAGAATTACACGATATACATTTAATGAGCCATCGAAGCAATCGTCATGACCTCCAGGGGTTATTATCCACGTCACCTTGAATTGCCCATAGATAAGACACATGCATCAATGACAAATGATGAGGACCTCACCATAGGCCGCTCCAGCTACGTTGGGCATCTGATGGTTTCCACTGACGTTACCATCATCTCTATCTTCCTGCGCGTATTCGTCTTCCCATTCCATATGTGTTTCATTATTTTCGGCTGACCCAATATTGAGCATGAACTTTATTCCTCGAGATAACACAAACTCACGCCTCGGTGAACCCATGAGGGTCGTGCCTCGCTGGCTTTCTCTGACATGGTCATGCATCTCATTCACATGCCGTCCCGGAGAAGACGGTGAAGGCGGAGCTGATGAATGCCTCGAAAGCGGCGTGTGAGTGTCGGCATTGGAAGAAGTCCCTGCCATCGCGTCAAAAGGGGGCGGTGTGTCAACTCCTTCGTATCGTTGTGATCCAATCTCAGGAAATTCATTATGCCGGTACTCAACCAATGGAGACGGTTGACTAATCCGTTGGCGCAACTCGATGGATCCGGCTGGTTGATCCCTTTCGTGGTAAGGAGATGTGTCCTTGGCACCGTAGCTTCTGCCTCGGCTATAGCTTTCGCCATACGGCTGTTGCCGTCGTTGCAAACCAGGTCGATGACCCGACCGATAATTGTGACTATTGTTAGGATACCCATTTGGCTGCCTCATTCCATAACCTGCTCTTGGAGCATTGTTATGAGGATACCGCCGATAAGGTTCCGTCGGATGAAATGGCGGGAACCGTCCAGGATGAAACATCGGTTCACGACGAAAACGAGAGTTCCCTGCGTGATTTCCTCGGTAGTTATATGACTCATTGGGCATGCAGAACGAATTCAATCCACCTATGGACAACGTTGATGGGTTTGTTATAAATTGCGAGATTACGAGATTACTCACTTTCAGGATTCCCGACAGCTATCGGCGTTAAATATACCTGCGGTGAGGTTGGGAAAGATTGCGAGTTAGATAACTAGATAAATGAGTTATTGACATTCGATCTGTAGGCTTACGCTCACTCGTTGCAAAAGAGTATTCGTTGTATGCAGTTCCTGAATTATTTGTTTGGACTGAGGTCCAGTCTCCATGGCTGTCAAGCGCGACTCAAAATCACGGAGTTTCCTCTCCTGTTCCTGATTCAAAGCTTGAGACAGAGAGGGTTGTGGCTGATCTTCGCTTGGATGAGCTTGTACTCGGAAAGTATCATCCTTTTGATGTTGATTGTGAACAGCTCTTTGCTTTTCAAGTCTTGGTGCGTTGTGTGGCTGATCTTCTGACTGCCTGATTTGATCTTGAAGCTCGGCCACCATCGACTCAAGCTTATGAATTTTTTGCACATAATCTTCTGGATCTTCTTGACTCGGACGTTCAGACGTTAGCGCTGGCGAGCGATCATCCCTTTGGGCAGTAACAGAAGGTTTCTTCTTTTTCCTGTTGGGTGGCGAGGCGTTGTGATTCAACGCAGAAGTTAACGCCTCTGCTACTGCGGGAGCACAATTTGGTTCGCTATGAGCGGATATTAGCTGATTCCGGCGTCGCTGTGCGCTGGCCTCCCGGTCACGTCTGGGACGCCTAGGCGGACGTAATTGCTCGACAACACTCTCCACTGATAACGAACGTCGTCTTGAGTTTGTTCTTCTACCCCGCCTCAAAACATTCACGTTTGACTCCTCCCGTCCAGTGAGGCTGGTGTTATATTGGTTTGATGTCGAGTCTATAGATATCAAATGCTCGGTTGATACTGAACCGACTGAGTTGATCTGGAAAGTCTCGGGCAGCTCGGGTAATTGGGAGCCACGCGAAGCTACAGCAGTGTCAGAATCGTAAGTCGAGTGAGGCTCAGCCGAGTTCTAATAGATAACACTTGTCATTACTGCGTAGCAATAGAGATATTGAACCGTACCTTATCCACCACATCTCGATTAGGCATGGAATTCGGCTCAGGATCTTCTGCAGTCTTACTATTTACTTGGTTGTGTGAGTCTGCATCTTCCCTGGTAACCGACTCCATTTCGTCCAGGTTCTGCGTTCCTGCCGCTTTCTTTGATCTCACATTCGGTCCGCGCTTTCGTGCTATAACCTTCGCAGGATCTCTGCCAGCTTCATCGCCAGAACCATTGACAGGATATTTCTCTGCCTCGCTTGTGCGATTTTCAGTTGCATTGAGGTTCGCTAGGATGTCCTCCCCATTTCTCTGAGGCCGGTGTTCGTCGACATTCATAGAGACACTGACATTGGTTATTTCGACAGAAGAATTACCCTTCACATCCTGAGGAGCAGGTTCATTGGCCGACGCTTGCTCCGCCGTCGCGTTGACAATAACAGTGCTGATGGATGGCACAGCACTGTCATCGTCCGGCGATACAGTGTAGAGAAGTGAAGAGTTACTTAGTCGAACATCTGGTGGAGGTCGGGACTCTGCTTCATTTCTATCACGACGGGCGTTGCAGAAACGCTTATACTCCTTCTTGATCGACTGCAAACTTGGCACATCCACATAATCAAAGACCCAACCTTTTCGTTTACGACTCATCGGAGTAAACGTCTCGGCTGCCATCTCTTGGACGTTTGGCAAGGGTACTAACGCGATTAATCCTTCGTACTCCGAGATCGGGGTTAAGGGCGACGAAGGAAAGAAGCTATCGTGGAGTGCGTTGCCGTACGAGCCTGCATACGGTTCTTTACTATCCTATCGAGCCATTGTGAAAACTCTAGACGCTGAAAAATATCGATCTTACCCAACCATCATCATAGTAGCCGCATCGGACAAAACGGCTCGCCGGCAGACACTTCTTGTGGAATGAAACGATATGGTATCGTTGATATTTCAAATCCGGACGTAACCCACGTGTGACGGATTCTGCGAATTTCTGCAATGCAAGTTCTTTTTCCGAGGTGGATGTCCTGTTACTGCCGTGGTGCTTGTGGTATAGTTGCTTATCCGGAGATCCGTAATCTAACATAGCATCGACAGCATGGGTATCATATTTTGCCAAGAGGTGTTGGAAACAATATGTCCTGTGACAGTTCCCACAGTAGACACTGTCGAACTTCCTGATTTCGTGTGCAACACCTTGTGCGCTGCATCTCCTCGTTGCCTACAAAGAGTGTTAATGGTAATCTGATTCGGTCACCAGCAAGGAGAACTCGCGTTAATATTGTTTATTTGATTCCTCAGACAAGCAGCAGTGAACACGCCAGGTTTGTCAAAGCCTTCTTTGATTGGCACTTGCTTCGCGTCATGTCCGTTGAGTAGTTCAAAAGCTTCAGTGCGAACTTGTAAAAGTTCTTCAAATGATCTACATTGTACGGGTGTCATGGAACCACATCGGCAAGTCCTGCCTTCAATATAACAGCGAGGACACACGACACATCCATAGCCTAAAGTGACTTGGCCTGGATTTTCGACGCATGAGCGACATTCGAAAAAACTTTGGAAGATATCTGCGCTACAAAAGTCGCACGTTATACGGTCATCAGTATCATCACGGACCGAGGTCAAAAGACCGAGCGACGCGAGATCGAACGATGGTTTACCGGGAGCGATGGGGTGATAGACTTCGTCAGATAGGATGTCGTTATAAGCTTCCAGCAAAGACTGAAGACTGTTCCATAATCGTTTGACCGGTTTGGCGATTGGTTTTGTCTTCGTTCGTCGCCGTTGCTCGCCTTGACTCCCATTTTTCAATTTGTCGATGGTATTCTTGAGGGTATGATAAATGGTATGTTTGATACGATACGTTTCTGGTCGGCAGACCCTTACAAACGGGAGGGTGAAGACAACGTCGAAGCAGGACCAAGTCAACCTACCTTTGATAAATAGGTAGTTCGTGATAGTAAGCCGTAATCAGCCCTTGAAGAGTCATCCGCGACCATGATGTTTTAATTGTAATGCCGCCTCGGTTTAAAACCTGGTGACAACTTCTGGATGGAACAAGCACAAGGTCACCGAGTTTTTGCTCTGCAATGTATACCGTAAACGGAGCTCGTGAGAGCTGGTCAACGGAAATGAAGTGGTTTTCATGGTCCAACTCTTTGTCGATCTGATGGAAGTAAGATGTGGCCTTGAAAACGTCCTCGGTTGCAGTCATGAACCACAGAGAAGATCCGTCATTTTCCGTGTAACACATGAGATTTTGTCCAGATGAAGCACAAAGGTCTTTGTGACATGGCGTATAGGTGTCGCTGATTCCCAAATAACACATCAACGTTTCAACACGACCCTGTTGTGGGAAATTAATGGCGAAGCGAAGATACAAAGCAAGTCACTCTGAACCTGGAAGGGCTGGTTGACTAGTAGATCATAAGTACTTTCGGGCTGTAGAGGTTGCGGTATGATATGTGGCAATGATTGGCGCCACTCTTTGGGACAGTCGACATCTTTCCCGTATAGTCGCTCTCGCTCTTGGCAGAATCGTCAGTATGAGCACGAGAAAAGTGGTGAAATGACCCACCGTGCTCAGTCCGAAAAGGCGGCGCAGCGCGGCATGTGTCGATAAATTCTGACGTGGGAACGGTTTTGTCTGTCCCATCGATGACATTGCGGACGTTAATGTCTACGAGTGAGGTAAAAATTAGCAGATGTGAAGGAATAAGCGTTGACTAACCTGGAGGCCCGTGAGATTTGAACCAGTCGACGTTGAATTCCTTGGGCCAACGAAGATGCTTATGAAGGTCTTCAATAATAACAGGGACGCCTTCAGCATCGTATTTGTCAAGGGCCGATGGGTTCAACCCGGCCTTCTTGAAATTGGAGATGCGGCAAACAGGCTTAAAGTTGGGGGAGTATGAAAGAAGATAATCAAAGGAGAGAGATTGTGCGGATACAGGGCCAGGAATAGCGGAGATAGCTGGGAAATGAAGCGGGGTGGAGTTCATAGCGGAGGCTTCAAAGAGAGCGGCGGTGGCCTGATAGGTTGCCAAGCAGTGAGCGAGGCTTCCTCCCCCGCCTGGCATCGATTCGCCCCTCTGCATACGATTTTCCATCAAGGGCACGGCAGAGACGGGGTACGATTGGGAAAGGCAGCAGGCGGTGCATGCAGGTTATATGATTGCAATGGGCGCCTCTTATCTTTCCTCATCAGAATACAAACGAGGCGATGAGTATGTACACGAGTGCCGTAACTGATCCATGTGATCCTTTGTTCTTTGTTCTTCTCATGTCGACCGTCTCAGATTCTCAAGACTTTGCCCTCTGGGATCTTGTTTGCTGCTCAAAATGTCTGCTGCCTTTCCTCTCCAACGCTGGCCCAACTATACCGTTCTGGCTGACTGAATGCGGACATGTTCTATGCAACAACCATTTGAGTAAGCGAAAAAGATGCCGCCCCATCGCCTGTCTTACGTTCCAGGCCCCGATCAGAGCTGTCCACACTGCAGCGCCCAAAGCATTCAGCTTGTGCCTCTACAGAAAGAGGTCATACACATATCCTTGCTCCTGGCCCGACTCATCCTTTCCCAATAGATGGACTCACCAATGTCCGACTGGTTTCGGCCTATACCTTCGGCTCTTGATGAGATCGCATATTCTGTCAAGGTTCTGAGATTCATGCATGCTCCTCAGAGTTTAATATCGTTCGCCAGTTTCAGCAGGACATGATGGCAGCACAGATTATATCGTTGAGATCCCAATGCCAGCAACAACGGACGGTCATTGACCGTTTGAAGATCGAAAATTCAGAACTTAAGAAGTACCATCATACCGTGTTCCGTTCACTCACGCGCTAAACCACGGCAGAATCAACGAAGAGCTAAGAAATGGGACGTCTCAAGGCCGCCCACCTTTCAACGTAGCAGATGACGATCCAGTCAACTCTAATGGAAAGAGACCATGGAACGATCCACATCAGTGCTTCGTTCAACTGTCCAGGAAGTGACATGTTACTGATCCACATCAGGTTTGACGAAAGAAGTTCGATTCCAAGAACTGCTACGAGTTATCGGTACTCCGCTGGCCCAGAGAGGTTTGGTTTTTCCACACAACAAACGTCAAGGGGAACCTTCTCAGCAAATCATGGAAACGGACCGGGACACAACGCACATGGTGCACATGATCCTCCGCTCGAGACAAAAACACAGTCCGAACAACTCTCCAAGTGTGTTCTTATTATCTGTCACCATCACGGAGATCATACACTTCGTTAGGCAATATGCTTACAAAGGGCAATCATCTCTCCAGTATAAGCCGCCTCCACTTTCCCGCGCGCAAGCTGCGCCTCTGGTCTACCAACGGCGAACCCAATATACGCACAGTTCAGGACACTTCAACCCACCATCAGTGCAAAATGTTCAGCCAAACCCGCCAGTGACTCCTCGATCTCAGTCCCGATTCAAGCCAGCAAAAATCCTACACACAACAGCAAATCAGAGTACAGATCCTGTCAATCCATCAAACCTACAAAGAGTGACAGATCAAGAACTCAAGAAGCTGGGATCCATGGGACCGCCACCGCATCGCCAGCGGCAAGAGACTAAACCATATCAAATCGGTATGAACGGGGATCCCCAAAACAACATTCCCCCGATTACCACGAATCGATTTCTATCATCTTCCAATGGCCAAACATCTACAATACTGAACAACCGGCGGTTTTTACCTCCCGCAGCCCAGATAGGAGGCGCACAGAATGGGTCGACTAATGGGGGGAGACGGAATGTACGCTGAAGTGGTTAGGTTACATAGCACAATGTTGTATTCACGATTGCTCAATCAAATTCATGTCAACAAGTGCACAAGAATAGATGAGTGCGTCACTTTTGTTCAGGGCTGTGTCTGTCCTCTGCCTCGCGCAGCAGTTGTCAGACCTTCCGTTTTCTACCCTCTTCATCTGTGCAACTTGCACGCATGTCGTATCGTAATCCATACAGCAACTATGGGCAGGTCCCATCCGCACAGCATCACTTTAGTGACTCCGCAGGCAACTTCAATTCCAACTTCACAAATAACGACGGACACAACTATCAGGATACCGTTGGATATTCACCTCAGACTGATCATGACATGGGCTACCCTCCAAGGCAGCAGACCCTCCCAGTGCAAGGGGTAGCAGTTGAACCGCAGCGCAGGGTCAGCAGCGGTTTTGAAGATGGCGAATTCACGCCTCAGGCGACTCGTCCAGCAAAGTGAGTGTATATCTCCTTTTTGAACCTTAACGTTAACATCACCTGTCACAGGACCCTGCGAGGGCTCAAAAATTATCGTTATGAGAATAGAGGAAATCTATGGACGAAGGTGGCGTTGCTTCGCCTATTTTGATTGAACGCCAATAACCTTGAATGAACATCAGGGCGGAACAGGCCATTGCATCGGGCGTTTCTGCTGTTGTACTCTCATGATAGCAGTGCTCTTGATAGCCAGCATTCTTCTTACATTGGCTTTGGTAATTGCAATGTTTGTTGCCCACATTCTTGAATGAGACTGATCGCAGAATCAAGTGGATTCGACCGCCTAACGTCAATATTGGCAAAGCTTATATTGCTTCCAGCAATCCGGTATGTATTATTATTCTTTAGGACAGGCGCCAGTTACGACCACGAACAGCTTCAAATCAACACGCAGCAAAAACAATTGACCATCAATCTAGGAGTCAACATATCGTGCGTCAGCATTCATATAGATTCCTTCCCCCTTTTCTCATTTGTATTTGTTGTTACAGCGTCACCAATCCTAACTATTTCTCGATCAGCTTCCAAACAATTCAAGCGAAAGTAAGTCGTGTCTTGTTCGCTCCCGACGGTACCCTGACGCTTTTCGAGCTATTTTATCCTATCAACAATACTGACGTCGGAGGCGGGGAGTTGAAGAATATCGTCTTCGATTCTAATCAACAGACCAATATTGCATTCCCGTTCTCGCTGGACTATGAGGCGTCCAAAGATCCAAATTATAGGGTGCTGCTAGATCTAGCGCAGAAGTGTGGCGTAGGTGGTGGCACGCAAAGTGATATCAAGATCAACTACGAAGTCACTGTACGTCCTTTTCCTTGATTCTGAAAGTAGTGTGATTCACCTGTCACTGTGAAGCTCGGGTTAAGAGCTTTATTCTTCGTTGTTTCACCTGCCATTTCCAACTCTGCGAGCTTCACTTGTCCTGCCACTGGCCAACAAATAGAAGTACGTCATGGATCTTTCCGGCTTGCGATCATTTATTGACATAATTCAGAATTTCTTGCAAAGTCTAGGGATCTCAAACTTGACTCAAACAAGTTAGTCCTGTTTTTAGTTTACATTTACGTACATGTACAAGATTGATAATGGACAATGAATATGTATCGCGTTGAATGGATTTGCGTGCATTGACAACGGACTGCATTGAGGCTGCACAAAAAGTCACTCGACGCCAGCAGGATTCGAACCTGCGCCCTCAAAGAGGAACAGATTTCTAATCTGTCGCCGTAACCACTTGGCTATAGCGCCCTAGCATTGATGATCGAAGAAATCCCATGATCATGAATCCCTGACACGGGCCGATCAGTTCTTCCTCTCCTCTCAGCAAGCCTCCTCTCACCTGTAGAGATCCACGCTCTCAGCGGCAGGCTGGGCATGCTTCTGTCGTGCGGCTTTGGACCCGTCCGGTGACTGGTAAGCATCCCGGTGCAGCGATGAGCGCGAATTAATTTAAAAACATCACATGCGTCGTCATGCTCATCGGCATACTCTAATGGACGCTCTGCTGTATATGGCAATGTAATTTAACTAAATGACGCTATTTGATGGACGGCATCCCCGTTAGGTCATGATCTAACCTCAAATTTCTCAGGCGATAAACTACTCACGGGTACCCGCTAGCGTTGCTTCGCCTGACATATCGATGTCCAATTAACCCTTTTTCTGCGATTAGGGGCTGGTGCCGTGGGTTGCACGTGGCAAAGAACAATTGTCCTCGGAACATGTATGATGATGCCGTGATTCTGAGTGACCTAAACGCTGACATTCCCGAGAAAGCTGGATGCGATAGCGTTTTCGTTAGCATAAAGCATGTCTGCCAAGTCGCGTATCTGACATTGCAACCATGTCTTCTCCAACACCGGTACAATCGCTTCTTGGCGGCGTAGGCCTCGCATTGTCAGTACACCTCTTGATGCGCCTCAACGGTAATGTGTTTGGAGTCTCTGGCTTCCTCCATCGCGCGGTCAAAGGTGACAAAGAGGCTTCGAGCGCAGTTCTCGGCCTCGTCTTGGGAGGTGTGATCATTGGCCTTCTTGAGCATGGCAGGCCATTGGCTGCGGTTACGAATTTCCCTCATACTCTTGTTGCCGGATTTCTCGTAGGACTGGGCACCAAGGTACGCGGTCTCATCCCGTGCTCCCATTAAATTAACATGAGAAACGAGTTATCGAACGGCTGCACATCTGGGTAAGTTTTCGTTGTTGGCCTTGGCAAGCGAGTCAATGTGACATCAGGCACATGCTTTGTGGTGTATCACGATTATCTTTGAGGTAAGTGACGCTCGTAGCAGAAAGAACGTAGGTACTTAATCTTCCAGATCATTTGTCGCGACCATTACTTTCTTCATCACTGCCAGTGCCACATCCAATGTGATGCACAGAAATTTGCCCGCCGTCCAAACCTTTGATTGGACCCTTGGAGAACATGGGAAACCTCTCCTCCTTATACAGGCGTTTCTGCTTGTAGTCATATTGTCGTTCTTTCTTCTGGTCAGCCGTTTTTGCCTTTTGGAATGTCCGTATTTGAATAATTTGCTTACCACAAAGGCTCCCTCCGGTCGGGAAGAAGATATAGCAGCGCCCTCGAGGGACGAGACTCGTCCATTGCAGCAAGAGCTATCACCTCCACAGAAGCCATTTCGGTATCTCGCATTCTTCATAACGAGTGTCGAGTTCGCCCTCGCTCTGCGGCTTTCGAATCTTGTCGATCCCGTTCGCGTCGTTTCCTTCCTTCTCCTTCCACATCATCCAGCTTTCGATCCTTCACTGGCATTCCTGGCCATTGGAGTGTTGCCATTGACCACATTACTGTATCGCTATAACCGTGGTCCGGAAAAGGCGCACATCGGCGGACATTGGTCTATACCAAAGGGTGGAGAAATTGATGCGAAATTAATACTAGGTGCAGCAGTTTTTTGCGTAGGGTGGGCGATCGCGGGAATATGTCGTGAGTGTAATTCATTCAACGTCCATGTCAATGTGGTCTCACGGACATAGCCGGTCCAGGTCTAGTTAACTCAGGTCGAGCAATCGTTGCAGGGACTGGGTTGGCACACACTATCGGTTGGGTAATTGCTGTCATAGCTGGCGGTATGATAACATAGCGAATCTTCATTCGGTTAAATGAGTTTGGTTGATACCCAAAATACGGATCAGGATGTTCCCAAACAGGGTGTACAGCCTGCAAGTTCTTCATATACTCTGCTTATGCATTCCACACAAGATAGGAAACCTAGCCTGTGGTAAACTCGTGACGGACCAAGTGAACCCTGCGGCTAACATGTTTTCGGAACTAAGTAGATGCAGAACAGCGATCTCGGCACGTCGATTTTTCATCTTGATTACAACAGGGTTTGAATGATATTATTATTTGAGAAGAGTGAACAAACCTTACGGACGCCTCAATGTCATCAAACTAGCAGTGCAGAGTGCGCCAACAATAATACCGATCGCGACAGGATAGGCATTCTCTTTGAAACGATGCCCACGAACTGGTGTTTGGTCGTAAAGCCGACGAAAAGGTCTCCCGATGTATTGCGGCGCTGGAATAGTGTCCTTCTCCCATCCTTCATCAAGCAGCTGGACCATGCTGTCTTTGTCCAATTGGGCCAACTGCTCCATTTGCCAAGTGGTACAAAGATTTGACATCCATTTCATTCTCTTCTTCCCGATTTCGCCGCCAATGCCTGGTGCTCGCTCCTTCAGTAATTCGCGGAGCTCGCCAACTTTCTGGATCGCATTGCCTTCGATGCCCGTTAAGCCTTTCCGTAGCCTATCTCTAATGAGACCGGCCATTCGAGGCCCGTTTCCATTTGTCGAAATCATAATTTGCAACGGACCATCCCTTATCTGGGCGCCAAAATAGAAGTCGCACAAATGGGGTATGTCCGCGGCATTGACAGGTATGCGTGCAGCGCGGCATAACTTTGCGATTTCACGCGACACTTGGGCGTCGTCGAGTGCGGTTAGCACCATGTCTGCGTTCTCCAAATCATTTGCATCCGAGAATGCGCGATTGAAATGTGTTATGCGTTGTGGGTGCGAGGCTATGAATTGACGAGTGCGCAGATTGAGACCATCTGAGGGGGAAATGAGGGTGATATGGGCATCTGTGGTGAGAACAGAATCTATCCGCTGCGCTGCGACCTCTCCGCCCCCGACAATGAGCACGTTCTTGTCTTTCAGCTGCCAGGCGATAAGTAGAGAGCCACCCGACATTGTCTGTTTGTCAGCGTTTGTCATCAACTTGCTATCATGCCAAAAGCTGACCTGAATAAAGCGGGCTGGGAGCAGAGTGAATTCCCCATTCTCTGCGAGACATGTATGTTGTCAGGCTCTACGGTGACTGTTGGCTGACTGCTGTGCAGGTCTTGGCGACAATCCCTTCATTCGTATGGTAAGTGACGCCCGTCTTTGCACAACTTTTCCGGCTCACCTCAAGTGCCAGACAAAACAAGAGTATGGCCGCTCCTGTGGTACTTGCGCACGTCCATTCACCGTCTTTCGATGGAAACCCGGCTCCGATACACGCTATAAAACAACGGTGGTTTGTCAGACGTGTGCAAAAGTGAAGAATATTTGTCAAACGTGCCTTCTTGATCTTGAGTTTGGTCTGCCTACTCAAGTCCGCGACACCGCTCTCGCCGTCCAGCGCGATGCTCCTACAAGTGATATCAACAGAGAGTACTATGCTCAGAATATGGAGGAGAAGGTTTGTCGTTCAGGTTCAGCGTATGTAACGTATGTATCTTAAATCATTTTGCAGCTGGAAGGTAACAAGAGCCTGATATCTGGTCGCACATCAGCTGCGGGGAAAGAGATGCTTAAGCAATTGGCAAGAACAGACCCTTATTACAAGCGTAACAGACCCCATATATGTTCGTTTTATGCCAAAGGAGACTGTAATCGTGGAGATGAATGTCCTTATCGTCACGAAATGCTGCAAGATAATGAACTTTCTCATCAAAATATTCAAGACCGGTACCATGGTCGTAATGACCCAGTGGCGCGGAAAATCCTGGCTGCCAATGCGGAAAGCCATGGACTCAAACCACCAGAGGATGTAACGATTGTAAGTACGAATTAAACTTGTTGAACACTCAACCGATATCAATTCCAGACATCACTGTTCTTATCCTCTCTTTCGCCCAAGTCGACTGAGCAAAGTATTAGAGCACGTGTCCTTCAGTCCCTACCAAGTATCGATCCTACCGAACTGAAGTCAGTTGTCCACGTAGCTAAAACACGGTCAGTCGCTTTCCTTTCAAAAAACAACTGAAATAGTTGCTGATTCTCATTAGATGTGCGTTCGTCAACTTCAGGGAACGGTCTGCTGCAGAAACAGCTGCTCATGCATGGGCAAATGGATTGGAAATTGATGACGAGAACATTACTATCAAATGGGGACGTGGCAAAGCATCAAAAACTGGGATCAATGCAAATGCATCCGCCATCTCTGTCTAACGATCTACTTTTCTGTATACTACGCTGTCTTTATACCGAGCATAATTTAATACAATAGAATAGGATGTTATGCAACTGTCCGATTTGCGTTGATATAACCTGTCCCCATAGCATGAATACGAAAGCTGACTACAACTAGCATTTTCTGGATCTGCAAGCACGATTTTAAATGATGACCCCAAAATTTTTTTGATATCTCTCAAGAATTGTATCCTGATGATCAATTAGCAAAAAGATAACGATCTGTATGCAATAGAGACGAACGTGCGAGGCGTAGGTTCCCCCATTCGGCATCGTCCAACATCTTCGCTTCCCAATGTCATGAAAAGCAAAACAAGAGGCTGGTGCTTACGGTCCACACACCCTCCTCTCTGCAATTCAGCCAAAAGCTCACGAGTAGCTTGAAGTGCAATATCTTCAGGAGCGACGCCTGGTCGTGATGTGGCTTCAGCGCAATGAATTGCCCCAGTTGTCGACTCGGCCAAAATGCTCAGGGCGTATCCAGGTGACCTAAGGGACAATTGATTAGCTTGGTCAGTAGAACGCAGGGAAAAACGTCATACTTTCCACTATCATTACCCTTGTAAACATCGGAATAAAGGTATATGTCGGGGATATAACGATTGAGTATAGAGCGAGACGCCTCGATCGTTCTGTTTGAAATTTGAGGGTTGACTCGCACGGCGTGACTATACTAGGTTAAGATGAATCGGATAAAAATGACAACATCACGAACGCTATGCCTCGAATGCGCTTAACTTTTCCAGGTTCTACGAAATTCAATGTCTTGATTTGCTTGACAATTGGACATAGGAACTGAACTTCTCCACCACCTTCCGGTGGCGAACCTCTCTTTTTAATCTTTAGAAGTAGGTTCGTCAGTGCATAAATGTAGATTAACGGAACAATGCGCACCCTTAACTCTAAGCCTTCGGAAATGCCAAATAACTGAAGGTGTGGCAATGTGACCGTTCGTATGAGATCCACCTAAGGAAATCTGTTGAACAAGATGATGGCTCGACGGCTATTGCAAACTCACTGAAAGGTCATTATCGTCCGTCGTGATTCCGCGGACAGTCAATTGCACAGGCCTTTTGGCAAAGGGAGCTAGCATTATAATTGGTTCCAAAAGATATCCAACAGAGCGGGATAGAGGACATTCATGCGAAATAGGGCCACCAGAGATGATACCAGGCTTAAGGAGTATAGCCGTTCCTGTACGCCGGATTATCTACCTGAAACGTGATAGGGAGGCTTCAACGTACCCGTCACAGATATTTCAATGACGGTCCCATTCGTTAATTTCTCCAATAGTCGTAGAAGACTTATCTCATAATCTGTAGCAAGTGGTCAATGACATTGACATTGATGATCGACGCAGGTTGCTACCTCTCAGGCCAGGGTTTTTGTCCTCTGGACGAATTTTATCAATCTTGACGGCTTTTCCGCTCAAAATGGAGAGCACAAGACGGGAACGGAGATACTGATGCCCGCTGAACTTGATGAGACTGCCATTCTGCGCCATGCAATCTGAGGCTTATGTAACAATGCTAATGCGCTTGCCATCACGGTGGCGCGTACATGCCTGACTCGTTCCTTCCTCGTATCCAATCCGTGTTCTATGCCGTTTTTGATGTTCGTCAGGGCCCAAAAATCGTCTATCAAGTACCTGAGGGTCTCATAGCCGTGCCTTCAGCAGGTCTTGTTCCCCCAACCGGTTCAATACCACCGACGCCCTCCCCGGAGACATCCTCTGCCAGCTCTGGCCTCTCTTCGCGTGGGTCTCGCACTTCACTTGTTTCCCCAGAACCGGACCAACTTGGCCGGTCATTGAGCTCCCTCCAGAGGCCCTCGGCTTCTGCCCAAACACTTTTCAACTTTGACGAAATATCAAAATATGTCATCCCGCCCCCCGCTTTATGCGGGCGATTGGTGACATGCTCTACTAAGCGACATCGAATTATCGGTTTTCCAATTGAGTTGAAAGGAAAATACCAGCGGAACTACTTCCGCTATAATCTGTGCTTTGTCTTCGACCGAGGGGCCGATTTAAGTTGCTATGAACCCATCGTCCGCAAACTCAGTCGGGTCCTCACAGCATGCGAGGTTTGTCAACGTCTCTCGATGTTATCGCGTTGTTAAAGATGCATACTCAGGAGGAATCAGGATTTCTTTCTTCGACTGACACATCACCGGCGTTACATGCGATCCTAGAGCAGTTATATGAAGACTTGAATTCATTTTCTGAAACTTCCATAGCCATTGACCAGTTCAATTCTATCGAATTGAAAATATTTCCCTACTTCCCAAATCCACCAACCGTCAAGAATTGGATGGTCCCCGTAGCCCTTATTCACCTTGATAGGCTTTTTGAAGAGAACTGGGATCTTACCATGCTTAAAGTTCGTATTACAGTCTCGGACAAGTTTCAACTGACAATACGCACAGGTTTGCAAGTTCATCGACGGGGTCAACCACGTCCGTCGAATAGCTCATTTGGCTGAATGTGACGTGGAATTAACACGTTCGGCTATTGCACATTTACTGTGAGTCATCTGTACATTTCTATGCTGATTCTCATCGTTACAAGGTATTATCAAGTCGTGATGACTATTGATATCTTCCAATTCTCTAACATGTACACACTTCGCAAGAGCATTCAATGGCTTGGAAACGAGTCACACGTACGTGATGAATGTGGACCGTACGTTACAAAACCAGGTCGGTATACTCGCCAGCGAGTCAATAATAATAGTTGACGATTTGCAGGAAGGACAATTCCCGACTGGCCCCAGCTTCTGCACCTTTATTCAAGATTGAAGCCAGGAATGACCGTCTTGGAATGGATGCAAACTCATGATATAAACCTTTTAGGGATTGATGCGCGCAGATTCATTAGTTTTGGTGTTATCAAGGTATGCCCTCAGACACTATCTTTTAGACATACTCAAGAGTGATTCTAGGGATTTCTTCGTCGAGTCCACCGCTGGCCGGTTCTCCTTCCGCTCAGAAACATTCAGGCAAGTCAACCAGAAGGAACGATACGAGGTATCACGACGCAGATAACCACAGCTGACGCCAACGGGTTTCCTGGAAAACATGGCAAAAGCCTCTCGAGTACTGTATATCCAGGTATTGCAGTTAATGACGGACAGTCGAGTGAACCCTCGACAATACGTGGTCGCCCAACACCCATTATCGTTTATAATGCACCGACTGCACAAATTCAACCAGAAGAAGCCATCCATTCGTCTACCCCAACTACCGCACCATTTCCCCACGGCCCCGCGACTGCCAGTAGCAACGTATCTTCAACACAAAGAGCACGACGTGCCAGTGCAGCGGAAAAGGTCCTCGAGCAACTCCGAAACAAAGACCTGCAAAGGGCTGCATCCACCAGTCCTCGCACGACGTGGTTACACAAACCAAAGGAGGAAGAGGCGAGATCCCGGACCGTTTCCATGCTGGCTAGTGTTGCTGCAGCAACTACAGACCCTCTTCCGACTCCTGTCGCACCGAGTCAAGGGAACGCCGCTAATATCACGACGGACAATCGGAGGCTACACATGTCTTTACCCGTTGTGCCTCCTCCATCGCCAGTCAATCCGAAAGTCGCACTGCCGCCCATACGTCGACGCCTATCTCGATCACCATCTGCCCCTCATTTGACTCAGCAGCACCAAACCATTCCAGGGGGTCAAATTGGATCACAAACAAGGCCACCACCGCGAGAACTCATACTATTATTAAACGGGTCTCATCATACAGACGAGCTGGCGGTGCGGTTTGAGGCGGGTTGGCCATTACTCGAGCAATGGCTCACAGCCGTCGGAGGAGGTGCAGGCAATGGAGATTACGGACGTGTATCGATCATTTACCGATGACCAACATGTATCATGTTGCACAAGTTTACGTTACATGTGAGGGAGCGCTCACGAGCACAGACAACAGTCCAATTAGATGCTGTAGATTGCCTTCGATCTAGCGAATCGCAAATTGTTAATATGATAATGTGTCCACTATTGCGTCCAACACACGAAGCGCATCGGGCATCAGGAATTTCTCATACTGCAATCCTGCTGGCACACTGGACAGGTTCGTTGACAGGCTAACAAATGAGGACAAGATACACTCACTCCCAACCACAAACCCGTCTCACGGGCGCATTCAACTTGAGGAAACACCTGTTTTGAACCTCGGCGCTTATCTCACCGCCTGCGCCAGCAGTTAAACCTGCCTCATGCACGATGACCAGTCGGCCAGTGCGTTTGACGCTTTCTGTCACAGTTTCAACGTCCCACGGTAATATCGAGCGCAAGTCGATCAATTCGATCTTTGCACCTCGCAAAGATTTGGGTATATGTCGCTCGAGCTCAGGTGGAGGGGACGACAACATTTGGATTGCTGATTCGCAATGGTATACGGGAGTCCCCCAAGTTAATAGGGTGAGATCTGACCCGGGCATCAGAATCTCTGCTTTGCCAAGGGGAAGCTCATAATCGTCAGCTGGGACTTGTTCAACTTTTTCCAAGTGTCAGCTTGTAAACCTTGGGGAATATCTATCGACATGCCTGCAGATCGGTATAATATCTTAGGTTCCATGAATATGACGGGATTAGGATCACGGATTGAAGCCAGTAATAGTCCTTTTGCCTGAATGGGAGACCGGGGAATGATGATCTGTAACAGAATCTCGGGAAACCCTTCTCTTTGCAAATTGTACATAAAAGACACGAACCTTCAGTCCAGAAGCACCCATGAAGAAAGCTTCTGGAGACTGAGAATGATACAAACCACCATGCCCCTGGAGCAAATCAGCATGGCCAATGTGTATGTAACCTTGTACATACCACAGACATTGTTGGCGTCCGTATTGTAAGCCCCCCGACGTTGTACTGTCCACCCGAGCGATACCTGACCTTGGCGGCTTCATTAACTAGCTGGAAAGTACGTCACTCGAATGACAGTACTGATCATGTCCGTGAGGTATATACCTGGTCAAATGCAGGGAAAATATAGTCGGCGAACTGAATCTCTGCAATGGCAGTGTGCCCCATCATTGCCATCCCGATTCCGAACCCAGCAATCCCTTGTTCCGTTAATGGCGTGTTGAAGACGCGTTCTCTTCCTGTCAATTGGTAATCGTAAATCGTCGTCCTATGGATGACGCTGTACACGAACCAAACTCCTCTGCGAGGCCCTGCAAATTTCCGGTGAGTAATCAATTTCTACAAGCCTATGCGACTCACCATAGTACACCTGAAAACGCCTCCGAACGCAACGTCTTCCCCGAAAACGACGGTGTTGTCATCTTTCGTAAGCGCAATGCTATTGACTCGTCTACTTCAAACCTATATACTGAAAGCTAGGAAAGGGCGAACCTCATGGCATCACGAACTGCCTGGTAAGTGTTCATCTTGCGCGTTTCTCGGCCGCCGACGATGTTCTGCGAAGGACCAGAGGGATCATCATCAACCCAGGTAAGTCCTGGCGTACGTAGAGCTGTATCTCTGGTTGTACGTAAAATTGTCGACGTAGCGATGGTGGGAAGGTGGCCGCCAGCGGCTGGAGCATCCGCTGCCGTCGAGGAACTCCAGCGAGGAGTCTGCGACGGTGGACGGGTCCTAAGCAAGCGGGAATGAGGTTTCAGCCTTGAGGTATACATGGAAGAAGGAGGATAAGATCCGGGTTGAATGTATAGGCTAGACGACACAGGGGTGAGCGCTTACCTGATTCGGCTCTAGAGAACTCGGCGCTAGAGAACTCGGCGCTGGACACGAGGAGGACAAGTCTGTCAGCGTCGGTGAGGAGCACTGGACCTGGTGATAAGCAAATGTCAGATGTACTCTACTATCGTCCCAGTACAAGCCATACTTTCTTCGTTCGATTCACAGTGACGCCGTTCCACGTGATTTGCCGCCGTCGGCAAACTCCCAAATCATCCTTCAGAAAAACAGTTCATGGACCCTTCTACGCCTGTCACGGCGGATTTCTCCTCCGCACCGCCAAAGCGGACTAAAATCGTCTTACTTGGGGACCAGAGCGTGGGGAAAACCAGTCTAATAACGAGGCCAGTCTGTCTTCGCATTGTGCAATTCCTCATGTTCATTGCTGACAGGTTCATGTACGATACGTTTGACAACACTTATCAGGCAACTATTGGAATCGACTTTCTGAGCAAAACAATGTATCTTGAGGACCGCACCGTCAGATTGCAATTGTGGGATACAGCAGGACAAGCGAGTCGCACTACCTTTCGGTTGACCGCAGGGATAAATTACTAATGGTTGGATAGGAACGTTTTCGTTCCCTTATACCCTCTTATATTCGCGACTCTTCTGTTGCCATTGTCGTCTTTGACATAACAAGTGCGCAGCTGAATTACCTGCCTACCACAACAAGTTGACAGACTGCTATTCGTAGACCGGCAATCGTTTCTCTCGACATCAAAGTGGATAGACGACGTTCGGTCAGAACGAGGAAACGACGTCATCATTGTTCTCGTAGGCAACAAGGCAGATTTATCTGACAAGCGGTAACTTTTATATATATATTTGTGTAAATCACGTCCATCTCATCCTTACCAAGTCAAGTGACTCTGGAAGAGGCAACGGCCAAGGCAACTCAGCTGAACATTATGTTTATGGAAACTTCAGCAAAGGCAGGACACAATGTAAAAAGTCTGTTCAAAAAAATCGCCATGGCTCTACCAGGTATGGAGAAAGAAAGTCAGAATGAGACTAGCACGAGTGAGTTTGCGTTCGGCCCCGCAAAGTTGACATGAAACTGACCATGCGTCGTAGGAATCGATGTCAAGTCTCAGTCTACGGGCGAGATTCCTGAAGCATCACAGTGTAATTGTTGATCGTTTGCATCATATTACTGTTACCGTCGTCGCCGTTGACCGACGACGATTTACTTGTAATACAATGACTTCTTGTCACCAGGCAAAACAGATGTAAGTTTATAATGTGAAGCAATCTTTGTTAACCCCGATTCATCGTGTTGCCTGCTCCTCGAGGATTAGCTTCTGTGAACCGCGCCCACTTTTCCTCCTTCTGCCTTAACTCTTCTGCCTTTTCTTCGCTTTCACGTGTGCCATCCATCTCCGCAGCCAGCGTGAGTTTCTCCGTCGACGTCGGAGCCCCTTGCGAAGCGCGCCTGGAAAACCATCGAGTACATTAGAAAAACATATACGAAAGACATACCCGCCACCAGATATAATGTTGCCTCTCTGACGTTCAATCTCCAAATACTCATCGACTGTCATAGTAGGAAGTCGATGACTTGGACCAAATACTTGAGCTTGCAGACGTGCTCGATTCGAAGCTTCTGACGGGAGAATTGTAAAAGGTCGAAGAGGCTGTTGGACGGTGCGTCAGGTGATGACAAGTTATATGAAGTGATTGCTACCTTCCCGCTTGAATCAAACAAAGACCCTTTACCATCTGACCCGCGATCAAGCGACTGAGGAATGTCTACTTTCCATGGGTTTTCATCTACCCCTCGGCGCACCTCTTCTTCAGACCGCCTATCGGGGGGTGCGTTTCGCAGCAGTTCATGCTCTTGTTCCAAGCTCTCCAATTGATTCTGCGCCTTGGCATATACAATACGCAGAAGGACGAGCGTTGCTTCCCTTAACGCGTCTTCTGTGTCGGAATCCGACTCTTCTTCAGTTCCGTACGAACGCGAACCACTACTAGAGGGAAGCAACATGGAAATAAGGTCAAGGTCGTTGCCATCGTCCGAAGTAACAGAGCGCAACCCTCGACGGTGACGGATAGCCTAGGAACCATATCAGTTATCAGCTTGCTGGTATGGACCACCTATGCAAACCTCCAACTTTGCCCGTAAATCCTTCTCCTTTTTATATTGCATGATCTTGATTTCTCTTTTCTGCCGAGCATCGCTGGTCACTTTCCGATGGTACAGTGCACGATCTGTTTCTGACACAATGTCATAATTTTCAATGCTAGATGCGAAATGTCTGAGAAGTCTCTGTATCTATGAGTGCACACTAGATATCTGTTTGAGACGCACTTGCTCCTGGTCAAGAAGCCGTATTCTGTCCAATCTGTCTGTGGCTTTGACTCGACTTAGTACTTCAGATATAACGTAGGGAACGGAGAGATAGACAAGATCTTTGGTTCCAATATCTTCAAGGAGTTCATTGGGACTGAATAAGGACAGTGCTGCTACTCTTGACTCGAGCGTTTTCAAGTCCTTCAAACACGATCGTATCAACTCCTAGTGTGCCTATCATATAACATAGAGAGAGCGAAAAGGTTGTTACACACCTGGATATCATTCTCAAGTGTTGGAGGGTTCAAAGCCCTGGAAGCGGCAGAGAGTGACTTTGCAAAGAGGTTAGAGAGGGACATCGCCTGTCACGCATGCGTCACGTCGTCACCCATGGCGCGTCCCGCCAAGCGCATCAGGTTGGACGATGATGGACATCTTGTATTCGATGATCCCTCACTGCAGAAACGCGCGTCAGAATTATGCGGCTCAGGGACTCCAGGCGTCGGCTTTCTGTCAGGCAGGGTGTTTATGGCTTGGACACCCACAGCAAGCATGAAAATACGTTTTATCATGGAGACAGAAGAGCCGAACGACTACGGCACTACACATACGCACAAGTTCTCCGTAATCCTTGCTGGAGCGTGTAGCGAGTTCTTTGCCGATCTAACCCTTCGTGCTCGCGACGAAATCATGTTGTCATTGAAAGGTGCACGCGTCGACTCAACGGGCAGGCAACAACGCACTTGCACGCTAGCCATGACACTTGTCTACGAAGATGGTGTCGTTATCATACTCAAGAATCGTGCCTCTGGTCTATCTGACAAGGTCATCGATACTTGGAAATGTACGTACCGTAAATGACGGTTATTTCTTGTGTCATATAGCGTAACTCAAGTATCTCAGAATTGGTTTGACTCTCCAGCACCGGAAGGTAAAGTTAATCGCGCTTTCATGTTGATTTAATCTAATAAGAACCTAAGCAGAGAGTCGACCGAGTTCATCACCGCCTCCAGATACTGTCGTTAAAATCACGAAGAAGGAACAGAGACGACGGAAGAAAGCTCTCAGGGAACAGTCCAAGGCAGAAGCTCTTCCTGATGCCCCCGATGATGCACAGCTTCCTATCATTCCGGTTGACCATCAAGCAGAGTCATCACTACCACTATCGATAGAGGTGATACCGGAGGACGTCGAGGAAATGACCGCTGGATTACAGACAGACACGGTATCAGTCATCGGCTTCTCTCACGATAGCACGTTGATGGTCTGCATTTAGCATAAATATCACCCTATAAGAGATATTTCCGTAGGCCAAGTAGTTGACTTGGCTGGGGTTGTGGTCCACGCCACACTTCCCGCGCAGACACGCACCGGAGGTAGGAATATACCATCGAGCGTGATATTCCGCTTCACGAAATGAACAGATTGGAGCGTCAATATCAAGATCGTAGATCCAAGCTCACCGGCCAAGGTCGATTCGAGTGATCTG
Source organism: Amanita pallidorosea (assembly GCA_023014475.1). Taxonomy (NCBI): domain Eukaryota; kingdom Fungi; phylum Basidiomycota; class Agaricomycetes; order Agaricales; family Amanitaceae; genus Amanita; species Amanita pallidorosea. The sequence continues at coordinate 647,479 of JAEBUS010000003.1, read as the reverse complement.
GAGGCTTTCGGTGTTAATTGTTTTACCAAACCACACTTTTCATGGCTTCCGCAACCTAAAATAGGAGACGTGCTACTACTGCGGCGTATCCAGGTTACTTTCGGCGCCTTCCATTGCCTAGCGTCAATTGATTTGGCAAGTAGATATCTAATGTCAAGGGTCATCTTAAAGGCACGGCTCATCACAACCGCTTCCAATGCGCAATATACTCTCCAGAACGGAAGACAGTGCAGCATGAAGTCACTCCAAACGAGCACTCGATACCTGACATTGATTGTTGGAAGCCATCATTTGACCCCAATCTTTCTGAAATTGACTATTGCATGAAACTCGCTGAATGGTGGTGCAAAAGAGGTGGTAAGCGAACATCAGAGGAGGTTCATACGACGAATCCCGTAGCTGCGTACGAGAGTACGGGTGCTGCCAAGCGACTCCATCGCCTTATCAAGGACACCGGACCAGAAGTTCAACCAAACGGTTATTTTGACTGTACCGTAGAAGTACGTCTGGTCCTGTCTTCATTCATCCTAGTCAACTTTTCTAGGTTTTACATGGGCGTATGAACGATAACGAGGTTTTCAGCCTCTACGTCACTGACTACACGAGGCACGATCTTATGACGCCTGTTCAAGCTGATTGGTGTCCGCCAGAACTGAATGATCTCATTTTGAAGATGGAGATGTGGGATGGGGCGTCTAAACAAGGTCCTCAAATGGAACCTGGAGCTTACTATGCAATAGCAAACGCTCGAATGCGGCTCAGTCGAGGAGGCTATCTTGAGGCCAAAATGGTTTTGCCCAGAATTGTCAGACTCAAGGAGGAAGATGCCGACAGGAACATATATCTCAAAGATCTACTAGCGTGGGTTGACAGTTTCATTTGCAGAGTGATCAACTTATAAATCGCAGCCGGAAAGACGAATGGAAGAATCAGAATGGAATACCGTCTAATATCGAAGACAAGTTAATAGAAGAAGTTGTGGAGGACCAATTTTTTAACTGCGTAGTTGAAGTCCGTATCATTTATTGTTGTTATCTTGCCTTATCTCATGATTCAAAGGTGCTACACGTTACTCAAAGTGGATATGGGCCACCATACATATATACCACTGACTACACAGGGCATCCCTACCTGCAATCATCGCGATTTGAGGCAACATGGTGCAAGAATCTGGAAGGTCGTGTGGTCAAAATCTCGCTTTGGGATTGCCATTCCTCTATTGCAAACTCCATCACGCCAGGACTTTATTACTCTATAAAGAAACTTCGACTCAGACTGAATCCTCGTGGAGATAGTTTTGAGGGAGAGTTACGGGGCCGCGAACGATTGATTGATCAACTTGATATCAGAACAGAAAATGAGCAACTCCGAGAACTTATCCGGTCAGGACTTTTGAGAGCAGCAGAACGATGATCTCATTTTTGCGTAGACGTAAAGAGGGCTTTTTGAATCAGCCAAACATGGAGGAATCTCTGGAGCCCCCCCCCGACGCAACGAGCCACAACTTAAAGGTTGACCAGTCAACTGATGCGAAACCGCAGAATGACTTGCCTCGGTCCCGCAGTGCAGACATGATCGCAGAAGAAACCTGCCAAGACGCTCCAATCGAACATGACAACACGGTAGCGCAGCAGCACACGAACTTCAAAGAGATGATCACTAGTGAAATATGTCCCAACAAATTTCTCGTCCGAGCACGGGCCATAGATTTCTATCCACTGACCTTGAAAGACTGTTCAAAGCAGTTTTGTACGCGTTGCGAAATTGAGTTGGTGTGCGCTCTTTTCTTCACTGTTCATTGCATTAACGTTTGAAGCATTCCCGCCAAGTACAAAGCATGTATCGAGTGCAGTGATACAGAATATGAATTTGTGACCCATCGCTATCAGATTTTCTTGATGTTGGAGGACGACGAAGGAACAAGGGTGGTGCTCTCTGTGTACGACAAGGTACATCCCATGGCTTTTGTGCTTTCTGACAACTTATTCCAAACTTCCCAGTCTCATCTTTTGGATGGACTTGAGCGGGCCAATTTTGGCAATAATCCGACGGCCTATGATAAGTTTTGTGCGCGACTTTCGCATCTCTTGGGAAATCTGGTTGAGGTACACGAAAAGGGTCTTCGTGGCATTAAAGTTGCACCAGAGACCAAGGCTTATGAATTGGAAGTTGTGAGCTGGGGTGTACCAGACGGCAAAAGAGCATATGGATTGTATCGTTCCAGAGGTCATGAAAACTAGTTCGATGAATGTGCTGCTCCTTATGCTATTTATGCTTGTAATCAAATATCATTCCTACTATTGCTCATTAATTGGAAAATTGTCATCCAGACTTAAGCCCAACAGTAAACCCCAAAGTTCGTGCCAACATCGAGATTCACTTGTACGGAATGCCTAAAAGGGTGGATAAGAACAGGTTCAGGGAAAGAGAACCATGATCGAACCGTTTTGTATCTACAAGATTTTTGTTTTTAGATAACCAATCATTAATGATGTTGCGACGTACTCTTTGGAATTCATCATACGCGGTACTTCTGAAATTCTCATGTGCATTCCGTATGATATGAAGCATTTCATCCGCAGCTTGTCGTTCATTGAGATGGAGAGCGAATCGGTCACGTAAACGTCTGATGGTTGTTTCTCCTTTGAATGACGGTAAGCCAGAATCAAGCATCACTTGCACGGTGTTTATAATCTGCTCAGCATGGGGCCGAATAGCTAGGAAGGCTTTCACGGTGAGGGCTTGGAATAAATGATACCCTTGAGAATAGCGGCCTCCCATAAGAATAACCATCTCATGGTTTAGTTTGAATGAATTAGGTTCGAATTTGACACCCTGAAAATCAGTTCAGCGATGTGGCGAGAAACCAGCTGTTGGTTGACATACTCCAGGACGTAATTGAAACATAAAATTTAGCCAGCAGAATGTGAGTATCAGGAAAAGAGCACTTATCTATATCAAATAAAAACCCGAAGTCTGAAATGACTGTGAGATATGAAATTATGCAACCCAAGTGTACTCACCAATATGTACGATATGGCCTTCTCCGTCGATCATGATATTGCCGTTATGTCGATCCTTTACCTGCAGAATGTAGCAAGCAACAGAATACGCCGCCATGGATTGAATAAAGTTCAAGCGTGCTCGTTGGAATGCGATAGAATCTTGGCTTCCATATTTAGCTGTGAAGAAGTCCAACAGGTCATTGACTTTTGCGCGACCCATTTCATCCCTGGACGTTGAGTTGGGAACAACGTCAATGACACCCGTCTAGGCAAATGGTCAGCGAGCTGCAGCTCTGCCATGTCAAGAACATACTCCTGGCCAGTCGCAGTGACGCGATAGGGAAGAGGTATAATGTTAATCCAACACTTGTGAAAACGTTCTTGAACATGCAATGACTTGGAGAGCCAGAACGTCTTGGCGGCAGTCATCTCGACTTTGAAAATGGCTTGCTGCCACACGTCATATTGCTGGTGACTCTCATGACCTCCCCCTCCCGTTTAATAGCGAATCGGGTCTGTATCAACGACAACTCGTTGCTTTCTAACTTTGAAGGTCGCCATGAAGGGCGCCTTTTACTCTATTCAGAATCGAATAACAAAAGTAGGAGTGCGCCACGAACCTTTGCATGGCTCTGCAATGGCTGCCAGATTTCTGGTCAATATCAACAACAACACCATCTGGGTTACTTGGAAGGTATACTCCACTTCAACCCTATTTTGGCCATTTCCTCATCGATTTTAGCCTCGTATCCACACATTCAGTGATAAGCAACGTTGGACAATTTCATGATTACCTTTTTCTCCGCTTTTGTCTTTTAATGTAGGGCTTCAGTTTCCCGGATATTGATGTGACTTCTTCAAAGAACGTAAATTCACGATCATAGAAATTACGTGTTCTCCGGATAGAGATTCCACTACCCTGTTTGTCACCTTGTCCAAAACAGGTTTCAAGGTGTCCTCCTAGCATCACTATGAGCGCTACCTTCACCAATTATACTTTTCTTACGATTTGCGCAGAGTCATCTTTGTAACAGTGGCCTTCATATTCCAAATAATTTGATGGCAGAAGAGCTGGATATCTTGGCGGTTTCAAATATAAACCGAGCCACATATTCTGGTTACATGCGTCAATCAGCAGCTTTGCGTAAGTCACATGCCTACCTAAGTCACATATCGGAGAGCCTGAACAACCTGTGGAACGAAGAAAAGTGAGTTCCACAGGGTGTTCTTCCATAACTCGATGCATATTGGAGAATTATGGGATCATTCTTGAACCGTCGTTCGAACAGGGATATTGCCATGACGGGTGCACAGGGCCCAGAGCAAATGAGCTGGAGAGCAATGAAATATAAGGTAAACTTTACTAATACACGAGTACCTTCAAGTCATTAAATTATAGCGTCCACCCGATCACCAATAAGAATGGTAATGCTTCTGGCGCGTCGATAACTTGCAGGGTATTGGAACGGATCAATTTAATAACTTCATTTCGGGCAGTTCCATTTTTGAATCGCTCTGCCAACTGTATTGCAGCAGTTGCATTGACGTTCCACACAGAATGAACATGTTTGCCCAAGTCGACTGGAAGTGTGTGTCTACTCAGAATTATAACCCTTCATAGTCATAGAACATACCTCAGTTGCGATTTTTCATATGTAACTGGATAGTCAGCCTTCTCTTGGGATCGCCTGCTGGATTGGCCAGACAGCAATCTATGAATTTCATTCTCGGTTAACAGGCGTAGGGGATTATTCAAATCGCGGATTCTGTCCTTGTAGTCTGATCGACCCCATTAGCAAGTGAAATAACGTAAAAAAATTCGCGCACAACTTCCCCGTGATGCTAGTTGTGGCGGGGAAAAACTTGAAATCACGGAGTGATTGTGTACAGAGTCCGCTTCAAGGTGGGACATAAAATCAGAGAGAACCTTTACATCTGCTTCGATCTGGACCAAATTTGCTCCATAGGTCCATCTAGCAGGCCACCATCAGTAGTCAAAAGAGTGAGTGGAGATATGACTTGCTGCGGGCGGGTTGCGAACCAACTGTAAGCCACCGAATATAGTGACTCCCTGAAAAGATTTTCACAGAACGAATCCAAATAAGAGCTTCTCATAGTCTCCATACCGAACGACAAGAAAGTGAAATGAGTCTCTCTGGCAAGTGCATGCGTACTGCGCAACATGAATTGAGAACAGATGATGTGATAATGGGACAAAGTTACCTAAATGCGCTATGCGAACGTGTGGAACGCATAACCAGGTGCTGAATCAGGAACATGACATTCGGCTTGCTATACCTGGCCGCCTGCAGACGACTTAATAGCATGTGTATGACGACATTATGAGGTGACAAAAGGCGGCGTGCACTCGCTGAGCCTCTGTCCATGATGTCTTTACCTGTTGGAGTGTATTCAATTGGCTGGATGAACGGATCCTTGTAACTTATTCCAGATCAGCGGGGGCCATTTGATTAATCAGGTGCAACTTACTTCATCGTAGGCGAGAAGATCCCTCTCTCCCCTTTAATCGAATCTGACCAGGCTGACAGGATTTCAGCAATTAATGCAACTTCGATGTCAGGTCTATCTCCCATCAACCAAGTCCATACTTCAATACCAACCACCATAGCAGGCGGAGTAGCAACAGTGAAAGGAAGAGCTACAAGACCATGCAATAAGTCGTAATCACACTGGACGAAATGCGTTATAAATTGACAACTTTGCAAGTGATCTCACCTTTTCCATTGATAAAATGAACGCGGCGCATCGGAAAAGTAATCGCCTCAAATCATGGACGGTTAGAGTGGTACTCCTTTCTCTCACTCCTTCGGACGCGCGATTCAATTGCATTTTAAGGCTTCGAACGTCAACGGACGATGACTCCGGCGTTTGCTGCTCCAACTTGTCTAGGCCTACGGATTGCCAGTAAGTCTCCTTGAAATACTATTGAATATTCCGTTACTCGCATCGTGCCAGTCGCGTCCCACTGCTTTCTCCAGCAAAATAGCTCTTGATTGCTATTTGACTTGACAATATCTTAGCGCCATCGGTTGTCCAAGGTATCATTGACGCCAATGATGCTAAAGAATATTCGTTTGAATCATACGCAATAGAAGCTGGGATAGGAATACCAACACAGTTGAGCTTGTATTGGACCTATTGTTCTTCCGAACTCCTCCGCCAGTGTTGCGCCAAGCTCAGATACTCCGATTACTGAGACGATTGTTTGATTGACCGCCAGATATCTCTTAATTAACCTTGTTGAGTGTCGGGACTTCAGTGTTCGCAGTGCAACACACCTGTAACGTGCCATGTACTCAAGCTGGCGCACGGGAAATGCCCAGTTTAAGCCAGGTCCTGGCATACTGATACAGGTGCTGAAGAGTGTCATTTCGAACTTTGTAATTATCGCTTAATTGTAGCGTAATACCGGATCTGTCTGAATGATACTCAAACGTTGGGTTATACTACATATTGATAAGTTTTTGGGGTTACAGCATCAATGTGTAAGCTTGCCTCATCGACGAACTCATTTTCGCATGACTTCTTCAGGAGAGTCAATACGTCCAAGAGTCCAAAAATTAAAGGAGGATGGCACAATACTGATGGAAGGGATGTGACAAGGCGATTAAGAAATTTGAGTGCGATTTCCCTTGCTTTAGCGATGCGGTGAGTACAATAAATCAGAAGAGATTGAAGTTCGGAGAACAAGGATGACGGAAGGGCCTGTTGCAAGGCTTTCCCAACTAACTCGTGTATGCAACTCCGCATGATCTGTCAAGGAGGATAAGTTTTGCCTCATGTATTTTAGGATGATTAACTTTCCTTTTCTGCAACCAAATCCATGCAATTACTGAGGTCATTGTGTTTGTTAAGACCCTCATTGACGAAATAAGAGGGCAAGGAGGATGTCATTCCTGCACTGGATCGCATGATCTCCAAATCATGAATAACAAGTACGAAAATTATTTGACCAGAGGAAAGATGGCGAAGATCTGTCGCTCTGAGGGACATGTCGCTGGCCAAAACCTCTCGATGAACATGTAAAACCTCCAAAGAAATCAATAATCAAAATCATTCAATCACACATGAACTTACAGATGATACATATTCTTGCCGAATGACAGAATTGAACTCGACATCACTGGCCACAAGCTCATGCGATTCCTCGATGACCAGGGACGGTGCTTTACATGCAATTCTGCTGAGCGCTGGCTTTAGCCATTCCATAGCATGATCTTGCTTATTGTCCAAGTTCGTGAAGTTGAATAGAACGACAAGAAACCACACGCTTCTAAAAAGGTTGATGAACTCAAGGAACGAAGTATTGTTGGGCCGAAAATCAGAGTGAGCGAGCAGCGCATCAATGGGCAGTAGGAGTGATCCTAGCTGCTCCACCATGTCATCGATCTAAACGTTTCGTCAAAAAGTCGCTTCTTCCAACCAAGCATGATCTAAACTCCCACCTTAAGATGACGATTGGCAATTTTGACGTTCTGGATGGCAACCCCTTTATCCGTAAAGAGAGTAAGTAATTCGACCAAGTATATATTGTAGAATTCTGGTCGTTGATGTAACTCTCGTGCTAACCTAGTTTGAGCGGCAAGAACCTCGTGATCAAGTCTTGATATCAGCAGGTTGATTGCGGTGAGATTAATATTACCATGTTGTTAGAGAATCTTGGATCATCTGGGTTTGCAGAACGATTTATATTCGAAAATTGCTGGATAATTTCAATGAAAGCGCTTTTCGGGGCTTCTAAAGAAAGGTCGACAAGGTTATACGCAATAGCTGCTTCAACAGTTGGCTCTGCATGTCGCAATCGCTGAAGCAACATTGACACAGTTAGACGGGTGACCTACAGTAAACTGAGAAGCTGTGGAAACAGGTCTGCATGAACTTGAATACCTCCTCGGTGCAGAACTCCAGAGCTAGTTTCGTGACGACAGATATTACGTTTATTCCTACCATCCTCCTTTGATCATCTGATAAGCCGCCTGGTCCCCGTTCAAATGGTTGGATGGTGTGTGCAGAATTGTCATACGATGTTGCTGAGAATGCACTAGATGTCTCGAATGGTTCTTTGCTGGTTACACCGATGTAATTCAGCAAAGAGTACATGTAAGACATCATCATGTCGTCTCCAGGTGCTAACTGAAACTGAGGTAAGATTTGAACATGAACAGAAGTCAAATCACTTGCTTTAATGCATAACGCTAAGCACTTAGCAGCCGCGACCAGTGGAGGTGGTGTACGTGTCTCCGTCGCAAACTCAAATTCAAATATTGGGAGAGGCGAGGTAATGAATTGACGGATGTGGTGTGCCATTCGTGAAGAAATCTCGGGAAAGCTAATCACGTAATTTAACGTCTTAATGACTTGAAAGAGATTCGGCTCACCTCTGTACAAGAACCGTTGTAGCCTTCAGGGCTGCTTCTTGGACAAGATTATCTGACACTGGCGAAGCACTGCTCAATAAAAGAGAAAGCCGCGTGAACAATTTCTCGTCCAGCTCGCCAGATGCAACAGAGCAGATTGTAGCGAGTTTCTAGTGCAGCATAAGAGTCTCGATATTTTCGATCGGGCGTCCTTACCAGGCTCTCGGACATTGTTTCCCATGAATAGGTGTCCATTGATGGCTCAATATCCATTTCTTCGATTTGCATCATCAGGTCAGCGAAACATTGCATGGCATATGTCGCAGTATTTCCGAGCTGATCCCTAGTATTTGGGCCAACATCTGGCCCTTGGGCTGCAGACGACATTAAGGAGACCCATGCTTTATTCGCTGCGGCAGCCTCTTTCGCATACCCTTCAACGACAGCGATCGGTGGCGCCAATGTCTGTGCAAGCACTGTCCATTCAATCTCAATGACGCAACAAACCATGAAGAAGCCGCTTAGGGGGCGCCCTTGCGAAGCATAACGGGATAAAAATGTCTGGATATATTGTAATGCTTCTGCGTCAATGTTTTCTTGTTGTAGGATGTCATTCAATAATCCGTTCAAACGGTCGACGAAATCTTGAGAGCAGATCGGTTGCATCGCCAACACCAAGTGCTCCCATTGTGACAAATTCCAAGGGTATGATATCGAGGTAATCGCACGATATAGTCCATGCAACGCAGGTGCCAATTGTGTAAGGAGTTCAAGAGCTGTACGATCATGAGCCAAGTAAAATGTAGATTCAAGGACTTACATGTACTAGTTTTGACGTTCTTCACAGTCTGCGCAATGAAAGCAAAAATAGCTCCAACTGCTTGATCACTATAACGTGGGTGTGAACTTGTTGTGAGACGTAATATTGCAGAAACAGTGTAGAATACGAATTGATCCGGAAGAGCCCACTCTGAAGGAGGTCATTTGTTGCAGGGCTTCGCCTATGGACAATGAACACTAACCTGTCCAGAATATACATCTTTCGAAGTCCATGCGATAAATATCGGTCAACATCTCTGTCAAAATGGGCAATAACGTGTCTATGTGCAGCTCTAGGTATGAAATCGGCGCGTTGAGGACCATGTCACTGAAAGCGGCATTGCAACGGACACCGGACGAGGACTACTCTCGACTCTCAGCTCCCTGTGGGTGAACAATTCTAAATAAAAAAAATACCATAAAGATCTTAGGTTCGGCAGACAACCCCTGCATATTTGATTCGAGGTTCTGTCCTCGTTGGACTTTGGGTAATATCAAGTCTTGCGCAAAAGAAGCATCGTCATTAGACTGAGCAGCAACTGAAGCTAGCTCGGACAAGATGCATTGGTGTATGTTAAGTTCGAGGCTGTCTTGTAATGAGCAGGATGCTGACAGACCATTTGGGTATGCTCACCAATCCATAGCGCAAATACCAACGGAATGCTAGGGCGCTTCCGAGTGGCAAGCCGAAAACCAGTAAACTCCCAGGCTCATTACATAAAGTAGGTATGGTACAAACCACCAAGGGTAAGTTTCGTCGTGGCAAATGTTACAAAGATAATCATATTATTATAGGAAACACACGGTCATCGAAAACAAGACACAAAGAAAAGATAGAGATCAATCGGTGAGCAGCCGTTCTCACTCCAAGACGAAATGATTCAACTACAAGCAAGCACTGGGGGGCATTACGATATCGCAAGCGCAGTCCACAGCCATCAACGTGTGTATCCGTCATGTCCTAGATTCCATAAAATTTGAAGTCAGTCTATAGAAAAACAGGCTGCAAGAGTGTCTACTCGAGGAATAGAAATCCAGGAGCGCAGGAACTCAATATATGCGCGCGCTCGAACGCGAGCAGGAGTTATATCAACATCTGGATTAACTTACATGTATGTCCTTTGTCGCATCGATCAAATCATTAAGGCGACACGCAGAGAAGATATGCGGGCGAACCTTCGGCGGCTCCGGGAAGAAGAATCGTCATTTCAAAACTTTGCGGCAGACTATGCGACACTCAAGAGACCACAGGAGGTTCTAAAACCTAGTTTCCACTGTTTGTCAGCTGACCATTTGCTTAGAATGCCACGCGGACAATTCCAGAGCTATGCAATGAGCTGGTGAATATGCCTAGGCTCCAGGCGAACATCGCATATAAATTCCGCTTGTGATATAGGTTTGTCATACTTGAAATATTCGACATGCGCTGCTGACGGAGCACAGTCTGTAGAGCACCTGATGCTCGTCAAGAAGCTTTGAAATCGGCATTAAAGCATGCTCGGAAAGAACTCGAAAGGGTGAGAGAGAATGAGAAAGTATGCATCCCCGTTTGTCCAACCCATATGTACCGCTGAATGGTTCAATAGGTTGCTTCAGATGCCACTGAATTCATCAAACACTACAAAGGACTTATGATGACATCATCCGACGGTTAATAGTCGAGGGCCCTGATGGATGGATTCTACTAAAATGACTTGTAAGCAATTGGGAGTAAAAAAGTGATTCCTACAATTCATCTTCCCATCTGATGTGTACATCATTACCTTCCGTCGGACGTAGATGAAGATATTCGGAGACAAAAACTCGCATCAAAACATTCCATCGGCGCACTGTTGGAAGATGAAGGGCAAAAGCATTATCCTACACATGGATTTAATCGGGAATATCTCAAATCACATGTTGCATTACCTGGATAGTATGCCAAACGCTAGGAAAAGGTTCTGCGATAATATGCAAGACGCTGATGCCTCTGTGGAGGAAGGGGACGTGATCATCTCCCATATATCCATGGTTAATGTCATCCCGAGCTTTGAAGAAAGTCCTCCATCTACCAGGAGCCATACTTTGCTCATTACTGTAAGCAAAAGCACCCACTTGACCCAGCCGTTGTTCCGCGGAAACCAATGCATCGAAAAGCCATGCCGTCTCAAGGAAATATGAGCGCACTAATGGATTTGGCGCGCCAAGGAGATCTAATAGGATCAAATGTTCCATAGTTGAAAGTTTCGTTGCCTGAGTATTCATCAGTCTTCTCTTCGTATGGGGTTGCATCGCCCATTCCTGAGCAAGATGTCTGAAACGTACATCGTTAGTCACTGATCAGACTAAAAAGCATCTTTGATGTCACCTTGCTCCATAGATAGAATCTGTATCCGTCCAGTCAACGAATGCTTCCTCGCCGTCAAAAAAGATCAGCTGTAGTGTCGTATCCAGAACGTCGTCGTCGTCGTTCAAAGTGTCATCTAGTCGATCTCGTCGTCTATCGAGGAGAGGATTTAGTGCCTCTGCAAGATCCAGCAGCATTGCACACGACGCAGCAGAATCTGTTGCTCCTAAGAACTGGACACTGGGCATAAGTAATTTGCAACTCAATGCAGCTAGTAATACGGACCCCATAATTGGGATCACCAGGTGGGAAGTATTTGCTGTCGTAGTGCGCGGCAAGGGAAACTTGTCGAGATGCAGTAGGCTCTTTGGTCGCGATTATATTCACAAATCTTTTAAGGCCTATGGGTGTCTTGTCTTCGAAATCATCCTCTTCAATATGCCAGTTTAACGCTTTCAGTGTTGAAATGATATAATTTCTAACTATGGTATTGTTAGTGGTACCCGCTGATCCCGTCATTCAGCCTGGGTAATTGCACAATGATAAGCAAAACATACAAACGCGAGGTATAAGAATACGGGACAAATGGGAATCAGGATTTTTAGGGTTCAAGTTCTTGAGGGGATCTGGTGTGGAGGAAAGCTTCAGCAATCCATCCTCAGATAATAGAGGCAATTTCCGCTCTCCCAGAACGGAATGTTGCAGTGTCAAAATAGTTGATGTCAACAACACGAGAATCCATGAGTTCAAGAGAAGAGTTATGGCGGTCATTCGTGCTGGCTGTCCACTGACCTCGGGTCGAAAAACCGTGTGGCATGGCAGTGTTTGTTTACCCAAATTCGGTCCGACGGCTCCGTTCAACACGGCGGCCATGGCAATCTATGGTCTCTGGGTGGGTGATTCTTCATCAAGTGATCCTGAATTCTTAGGATTCAGATTTTAGGTCATTAACAAGGCAGGAGGCCTAGTTTATCAACGCAATTTCGCAGGTGACTGCGTGATTAAATGACGAGAATTCAGCGATGCTGATGCCAAAATGAAAGAGGGGTTAGCTCTGTTGTCGTCGAACGAATATCTCGTCCTTGCCGGTACTTTGCATGGGATTCATGCAATCACAAGTCGACTATCACCGATAGGACCAAGTTCAGGAGCGAAAATCATTGAAGGCGAAACCTTCAAGCTGACAATTTTGTTAACTGCCACAGGTATGTCTCCTTCAACGTTCCTCAGCCCCAATCTGAAGCGGGACAGGAACGAAGTTTGTACTTCTGACTTCCCTGTCCGAGATGTCGGCGGAAATAATATTGCAAAGAGTATACGATGCATACGCCGACGCCGTGATGAAGAATCCTTTCCATACGCCCGAAATGCCAATCCGGAGTGAAGGTTTTGATATCCGGATAACAAACTTGATAGGCGCAGGGACGATGTGAACCATACTCATCCTTGAGAATGTAAAGTGAATATGCGATTAGAATTGCTCGTTCCCCTGTTCCCCTGGGCCTTCAAGCTACGACCTTCAAGTTTCACTAGTCACTCTTGAATATATGCGATCAGGTGATCTTTGTCTGCGTGAGGTGATGTGTATGCATGACGACATGGGCAATCCGTGTATGCGCAACGACATAAAAAGGAAAGCTTATCCTGCAACCCTTCTCATCGGATTTATTCTCGCTCTTCAACTGAGATGCAAGCGCAGACCGTAAGGAATGATTGCATCACATCATCCCAAAGCCTTGCAGCCATCCAAACTCTGCTGCGAGCGGGATTGGGCTGTATTACATTTCTCAGGTGAGTACCCGTCCTTCAACCGCTTTGCACATGCCTATGCAACATTATAGGAACTTGCTGCCCGACGAGAACTTCACAGAAAGTGCTTGTCTGGAATTTTGCTAAAAGTAGTGGCCCTAATTTGCATGACATAGGTCATTTTACGGCTGCCAGTGACCCAGATACCTCTTCCGATTCTAGCATAACTCCTATGGACCATATCCAGAGACGCAACGTGGCTGGTTTCAAGATTATGGTTTGTTCCGAGCAAAGAGAGTGGCATTGTTGTTTACCATCTGCTGTAGACGATGACAAGAGGTTACACAGAGGAAGCGGATAGAATCCTGAACTACCTTGTAAACCGTCTTCTCTTCTTTCCTCGTGGTTCAACATCATGCCAGTAGGAATATGGTATCTTCGACGCCTTGCAGAAGCAGTATCTCCGAAGTTTCATTTTCGCGATATATCTCGTAGGTCGCATCATCTTCGAAAGCACCCATCGCTCATGATACGTGATCCAAGGACAGCAAAGACCCAAATAAGTGCGCATACACACCGTTTCCAATAGGATTCTACTCACTGTAACAGCATTGCTGAAGCTTACACGTTCAACTTTCGCGTGCGTATGTTTACTTCCTTGTTCATCCTGGTATTCACTGGAATTCGAGTATCACAACGTTCCAGGCACAGACACTGTCGTTCCTATTCTCAGTCTCGGGGATGGCCTACAGAAAATGTCTTTGCAAAATAAGGATCCCGTGACAGAGGCCGTCTTGAAAGGAAAGGTTCCGACTTTGAGAGAAGTCAAGAAAAGCGTTAAAGTCCGTCATTGTCGATGGTCTTGCCTCTCTGCTGTTGACCATTACATGCGTAGGCTCTATTGAAAACACTTATTCACGCCATGACGCAAATGGATGTCTTACCAAGTTTAGTCCTGTTGGAGCACATAAGCACATCATTCGTCTGATATATGTCCGACAGAACGACGTTTTGCAACTTTTAAATTATTTTATACGGACAAAACACCCCCCGATTATGAACCACCCCATTTCCAAGCTGGAGATGCAGAGAAGGACAAGTGGTATTTCATGACCCACGACTTGGATGAAGTGCCCGATAGATGGAGCATCGGTCGCGTTAACACCGGGCATCACTCGTGAGTCGATTACAACTCGTGCTTTCACAGCTGAATTCACTATTACAGAGTGAACCTAAGTGTCACATCCATCGCAACTTACCTCCCATCATCCACCCGGCTGGATGATGCGATTTTTGGCGGTATTACTCAGTCAAGCATAGCTGCGTCATTGACACCAGAGCAAGAGGCTTGCATCAGAACATATCAAGCGGAGGAACAACTTAACGATGCCGATAATAGAAACGTCGCATGGTCAGTTGAAGACAACGTAGAGCTTTTCGACATCGATGCGGATGGAGAAGACGATCCAGATTATAAACGACTAGCCGACGGCAGCTACGAGAAAAAGGCTTACCCAGAAACTCCTGATTTCGTTGTTCCTGTTGGTATCAAGAATGATCGCGGTATTATCGAGCCTATGGAAGTGGACTTGAGCGAGACCTGTTTCGGTGGCGTCACTGAAATTGTGCCGACCCGATTGGCAGAATTGGTAAAATTAGTTGCTTCCTGGATATCGAATTTTTGAATAATATCCGTGGTTGCAGGCTGGCCAAGGAGTCTTGTCTGAGGTGGAACAGACGCAATCTGTCGAAGATCCTTCGCCCACGCCACCAGCCGATAAGTCCATAGAAGAGGAATCAACTGTTATCCAACATGTATCGCCGGAACCTCCAATTGGTTCGGTCACTGACTTCTGACAACATTGTGGGGTCTCATGCCATTGTCCATAGTATCAAGATGTTCCTCAACTATCAATAAACTGTCTTCAAGTGTAACTGAACAAGGCAGTGCAAGTCACGGCGAGAGAAAACGGGCGACCAGTGGAATAACTGACAAAGGTTTAGATTGCGAATGCGGTGTCACGGTAAAGAAATGGACAAGCGCGTTTCGTGACTAATTGCATTTACTAGACCGAAGATGACTGTTGTTTCTGCGAAGGAGGTTGCGGTCGATGGTACCATGTTTGGTACGTTATCCGTTATCGACATTGTGACATGACTTGATTACTGCCAGGTGCATGGGGTAATTGACATTCATAAATAACCGAAGAATGGACCTAACGGAATTCAATAGCTATCACTCGGCAAAGGATTTGCGGATGCCAATTATGTTTCTTTGCTTCGATTGCCGATTAAGAGCAGACCTGTCTTGGGACCTGGTCAAGACGGAACTTTATCCAATGATCATTTCTAAATTCAAAGAATTGGCATTATTCAGGTGGGAGCCAACTCATGCAATTTGTGCGGCGTTTAAGATAAATAGGCGTGCAATCAAGGTCGCTGAATTGAAAAAGCCGACGACCTTGATAGAATTCAGCAAGTTCTTCGGTATTGCGTTCCAAATTGTTGCACGAGACATCTCGTTACCGCGTGCTCTAGATAACGACCATGGCTTGGCGCGCCAGCTCTTTAAGCGCCTGGAATTGGAAGGTACACTGACTTAGAATATCCACTCAGCGACTAAACAGCGTCAGGTTTCATATCTGATCAGTCTACTGTCATAGATGACTTCGGCTTCACAGAAACTCATGTAAGAAACACCAGGAACAAGGGGAAAACTAGGGGAAAAGGCCAAAAGAGAAAGGTGGTCCAGAAATCTACGTTCGCCTTTAACCATGCCATCAAAACCTCTCAAGCGTATCTTGATCATTTTAATCCTGATCCCGATATCGAAAGCCGCCTAATGGGACTTTCAGAGCTTGTATGATTATTCCTTGCACATGCAAATGCATGCTGATCTGTTCGCGCAGAGGACTGGTTCAACAATAAATAATACGCGCGATAGTGCCGCAACAGCACGAGTACAACGTCAAACCATGCGAGATGACAATTCTCAGACCCAGGAAGAAACACAGCTTGCGGCTTTGGCCAACCTGACACTCGACGCACGACATGACCAAGAAATTGATCGTCCGAGGAAAAGAATTAAAATATCTGTCGCTATGGGAGTAGACCTTGCAGAGTGATGAGGGTTTGCTTTTTGACCGACCCTAAACTTCGTGTAAATATCATTCCACGAAGAGCAATTTTTTTATTATCCCCTCATACTCTCTGTTGCCAATTGCAGAAACCCATGATTGGTAGATTGTTGTGAGGCCCTCGCAGGAGATGAAGTAATGGTGCGATGGCATAGATCACACCTCCGTATCTCCCAGTTGCTGTTAACCACAGTTCTCTGGGCTCGTTAGTGTGGTGCACATTCCATGTATTGTACATTAATCATCATTGGATATTGATTGGTGCTGTGTCTCGCGAACGTGAATTTGTGTCGTATCCTCATTCGGTTTGATCATATTTAACGGCAGACTCAGGCCTAGGCAAAAACGTCGATGCCTTATAGATTATCTGCTACATTGAAGGCGCACTCCTCCGATGTAGGTGTAATCAGCTCCTACGCAGTATTCATCATTGAGGCTTCTTAGGTGCGGGGGCTAAGTACCCCATCGACCGACCTTATCTTATCAGCTTCCCGCGACACTACCGCAATCCATTGGCAAAGATCTACTAGTGGTTTTGACGTCCAATCGATCTTGCGTGCAGGTTCACGTTTCGTTAACGCCGTAGCGTACATCTCCGCCACTTCTGAAACACCACGAGGTATTGTTTTCGCAAGCGGGGTGATGAGTGGAATTTGATAGGTTCCAAGGCTACGCAGTTACAGGAGGCCAAGATACCGTCATCAATGTCTTCTCTCTTTCAAATCCAAAAGAGGATCCGGACTTTACTCTTGTGGGGCATTCAGACAATGTATGCGCTCTAGCAACGACGGCAGATGGAACAATCATATCAGGATCCTGGGACAGGTGAATCCGCTGTTATACGAAATGCTTTCCGACTGAAGTTATCTAAAGAACTGCCAAGGTTTGGAAGAACTTTAAACTCGTATACGATCTCAAAGGGCATCAACAATCTGTTTGGGCCGTCATAGCTCTCGATGAAGACAGATTCTTGACAGGTATTTCGGCTTAAATTTTAGTCAGGCCCGTTAAATTGACGTGACCAGGCTCCGCAGACCGGACAATCAAGCTATGGCAAAATCATAAAATGTTACAAACGTATACAGGTCACCAGGATGCTGTTCGAGGTTTATCGCCTGTCCCGGATATTGGTTTCGCTTCTTGCTCAAATGACAGGTAAATCAACTCATTTTATCTCAGGTCTCAGGTTATGACCTTGTTCAGTGAGATCCGGGTGTGGACATTTGAGGGCGATCTCGTTTATTCATTGTCGGGTCATACATCCTTTGTTTACGCTCTCTCCACATTGCCAGATGGTGGTTTCGTATCATCAGGAGAAGACCGCACAGTGCGAATATGGAAGGGTAAAAAAGAAAATGGTGTATTGACTTTCCAGATCTTATTGACACCTATTCTTTGAAAGATGGCGAATGCTCTCAGGCGATCGTGCACCCTGCTATATCAGTGTGGACAGTATCTACAATGCCCAACGGTGATATTGTGAGCGGGTGCAGTGACGGTGTCGTTCGCGTTTTCAGCGAATCGGAGGAACGCTGGGCCACAGAAGCGGAATTGAAAGAATACGATGCGAAAGTAGCTAGTCAAACGCTTCCTAGTCAGCAGATGGGAGATATTAAAAAAAGTGATCTACCAGGGCTTGAAGCTTTGGGAAGACCTGGTACGTTTCCGAGATGAAGGGTTGCTTCTTTCACTCAACAATACCAGGAACTAAGTCAGGTGAAGTAAGAATGGTTCGCAACGGTGACAATGTGGAAGCGCATCAGGTATTCGTATATTGCTCTTAACTATATTATATTCAAATCATTATTAGTGGGATAGTACCCGTCGAATTTGGGAGAAGATTGGGGACGTCGTAGACGCTATTGGACAGGGGCGAAAGCAACTATACCAAGGCAAAGAATATGACTACGTATTTGACGTTGATATTCAAGATGGCGTCCCATCTCTAAAACTTCCTTACAATGTCACTGGTGCGTCAGCAGTATAGTTGCTGTTCTGAGACAATTGATATGCCAAACAGAAAATCCCTTCACTGCTGCTCAACGCTTTCTGCAGCAAAACGAACTTCCGTTATCCTACATCGATCAGGTAGTCAACTTCATCGAGAAGAACACAAGTGGGATCAACTTAGGAAGCCGTGGCGAATATGTTGACCCATTTACTGGTAATTGGCCGCAAGCTCACTTCATGGATAAAGTACGATTGAAATACAGGTGCATCTAGCTACAGGAGTGTTTCTACTTCAGCTGTATCCTCAGCTCCAGTCACTTCATATGCGGACCCTTTCACTGGCGCGTCACGGCACATCGGTTCCTCAAATCCACAAGTCTCTCCTAACCTAGATCCGCATACAAGCGTCTCCGCTTCCGCGGCCGTCCAGAAGAGTAAAATTCTGCCTGTTGTAAGCATCAACATTGTATTTTCACCTGCCGCGTGAAAACATAAATTGTAAATTTTCAGACCAATTTCGTAAATTTCAAGCAGGCAAATGTCGTCGCAATGCAAGGGAACTATACCAATTTAACGAGGTACTCCGCAACGAAATAGTGAGCCACGCATCTTCATGCGATCCTTAAAGCTAATTTATCAAAGTCAACTTCGACTCTAGCAATGTACCCTGATGAGATCAATACGTTCGATGATGCTTTCGCATATCTTTCCCTTCTGACTACACCATCCCCGCAAAAAGCAGCCAAACCTCTAACAGCAACACATGTCGAAGCTGTTATACAAGTCTTGAAACGATGGCCAGCATCTCAACTGTTTCCTGGTAAGCATCTTGGAACCCAGCGTTAGTATATTGATGATGCTGTGTCAGTCATTGATCTGGCGCGGTTGCTGGCTGGTTATTGTCCAGAGATATTCCGGGACAATGATACAAGAGAGCGATTTTACAATACACTGCTCACAGCTGCAGATTGGTCTTCCCCTTGGGATCCTCCACTGTCAAAGATTAGAGAAACAAATATTTTGCTCGTTTTACGGACTATGGGCAACGCACTACAAGATGGAGTAAGAGGGGATCAGCCATGGGTCAGGCAGGTTCGTAATCAATTCCCGAATGAGATGATATTCATTCCCTGTTTAGATTTTACAAGCTTCTCAAGTACAATATACTGCACTGGGCAAAATTCAACGAGTAGCTTTAGCTTCATTGTTTTTCAAGTTGGTGTCTATCATTTCGATCCATGATGACGACTTCTGACCACAGTTGAAGTGCATCCTGCGTGGATATCAAATCTCCGTTTGACCAAAACACACGGAACCTGTTTTTAACCGCCTGTATGAGCGTAAGTACATCAATGCGCCGCCCCAGATGCCAACTTAGAAAAGAATAAACAGTTACTCAAGGCGGAGAAAACAGACTCGGAGCCAGCGTACCGCGCTTTGGTTGGACTTGGCAATGTTGTTCGTATCCCAGTTATCGAAACGAATATCGTTTAATCCGTCAATAGGTAAATTCCGCCAGAACGAATAGTCGACCACTCGACAGCTCTTGGAAAACCGAGTTGAAGCGGCATCTCCCCCTTGTCAGCGGTGCTTTCTCCGAGGATCGAATTCGTAATGTCATTGGCGAAATATCGGCCCTTCTATAATTTGTATAGACAATTGTATCAAGGCCAAAGAAAGTGCACGTGGCCGTGTATGCTATAAATGTAGAATATACGATACCATGTGAGCACAATACCCATGGCTGCGTTACGGTTTTACTTCGTCCGGCATGGCGAAACGGATGCGAACCGGCAACACATTATCCAAGGTCAACTAGATACCGAACTGAACAAGCTAGGACAAGAACAGGCAGACCTGGTGGCTGAGCGCCTGGGATCAATACCATTCGATGTTGCACTTGCAAGCGATCTCGTCCGAGCTTCAAGAGTGCGTGGTGTTGTATTTGTGACGAATGCCATCGAAAAATTGTGAGATGTAGACAGCAGAAACAATCCTTGCTCGTCATCCAAGCGTGACGTTGGTGAAGCAAATAGATCTCAGAGAGCGGGCGAGTTTGCTGTTCCTTGAACCCGTCTCAGCCAAACGTTCTGACATAGATGGGATAGTTCATGGGGGATCTTCAGGGCAGACAATGGTCACCTCGCTGGGCGTCAACCACCAACAGTACTGCGGAATCCCCACAGGCATTCATTAAAAGGATAAATAAATGGTGGGATACTTCCATGCTTGAACTTGCAGAGCGGTCCCGCAAGGCAGATGGTACACCGCATGAGATCCTTGTTGTTAGCCATGGGGGCTTCATAGGAACGCTCGTTCGGAGCCTTATCAGACAGCAACGACTATTGTGTTTAAAGGAGGTGATTGTGGGTGCATGCGGGAATGCCTCTGTCAGCATCGTGGAGGTGGAGGCAGATGGCAAGAGCATTGTGACGATGTTCGGAGACTGCTCACATCTTGAGATGGACAGCGCGGACAACGCCGACGAGATAGTGATCCGCAATGCTTAATTTGGAAACTGTACAGCATTCTGTAAACTAAACCGCATTTGGCGTATGTCGCAGATGCACATCTCCTTACCTTTACCATGTCTTCCGAATTCTCGCCTTTATTGCCCTCTCAAACTCACCCTATTACTACTTCTTTTCCAGTTCGCATCTCTGCATTATTAAAGGCCGAAGGTGAACCAACTTGGTCGCAGTCCTTCACCTTTTATATTTTTGGTTCATACCTGAATATCTTCCTATGCTTCATACCTCTGAGCTTCTTATCCCACCATTTGCAATGGGACGCCGCTCTTCGGTTTTCTTTTAGTTTTCTGGCGATAATCCCTCTGGCGAAAGTATGTACCACCAGTTCACGCCTGGCCACAATCTTAACAACTTCCATCAGCTTCTCGGCGTCTCGACCGAGGAGTTGTCGATCAAAATGGGTTCGACTTGGGCAGGTCTGTTGAACGCGTCGTTTGGTAATGCTGTTGAGATCATTGTTGGAGTCGCTGCCTTATTGCAAGGTGAAAATCTGAGCGGATTCATCAATTTGCGTGCTGACTTTAGACGCAGACCAGCTGCGCATTGTCCAAACATCGGTATCAAGTTCGGCGTTTTAAGTCTTATTTAATCTCAATGTCAACGCAGATGCTGGGATCTATCCTGTCAAATCTCTTGCTCGTATTAGGTTGTTCATTTTTCGCCGGTACGCTCTG
The DNA here is from genome assembly GCA_023014475.1 of Amanita pallidorosea. Classification (NCBI taxonomy): domain Eukaryota; kingdom Fungi; phylum Basidiomycota; class Agaricomycetes; order Agaricales; family Amanitaceae; genus Amanita; species Amanita pallidorosea. The sequence goes on along the minus strand of JAEBUS010000003.1, from coordinate 625,910 downwards.
CAGCCCGTTGCAGTTCAGTTTTTTTCTTATGTACGTACAGCTGGTACACGATATGAAGAAAGTGTTTTCGGTCAAACGGCTGCCCAAGCGTGAGTGTGTCCATCAAATTCCAAGCGCGTTCTCTTTATTTTTAGTTCGAGCTCTGTATGTTTTTCTCCGTCTAACGCACCTGCACTCAACATGGGAAAAGCTTATGACTTTAGCGTGTATAAGTCAGTTTTTACATAGTTCTGGTAACGACCATTTAATATTTGCAATAGCTATGATTATTCCAGCTGCATACTATAGCACACAGGATGGAGGTGGAGTAATCTTATTCTCAGTGATTTCCGAACTAATGATCAGCTCAGATACTAGTGCGAAGCCTGGTCTTCTTGCCATATCAAGGGGCACTGCAATACTCCTTCTATTTGTATACGTCGCTTACCTCTGGTTCCAGGTTTGGATCTCATATTCGTCTGAGAATGGGCTAACATCTACTAGCTCAAAACACATACGAAGCTTTTCCAGCATGCCGAGCTAAACGACGAATCTTCTGATAACACCGCCCCACCATACGAAGAATTTGAAGTTGCAAATATGAACGTCGCTGCAGCCGGCATAAGGTAGTTATTTCTCAGTTTGTGCCGATCTTTTCATGCTCAACATTATTTGTAGCCTGGTTGTTGTTACAGTCGTCACCTCATTTTGCGCGGACTATCGTAAGAGTTCGAGCTTGTTCAAGTCTACATAAAACTTCTAGTGATATAGTGGTCGCTTCAATCGAAGAAACAGCAGAGCGTTATCACATTCCCAAGGCATTTATAGGATTGATCTTATTACCTATTGTGGTCCGTATGGATTTCGTCCGGCGTTGAGTAGATTTCACATTATTCTAGGCAAACGCTGCTGAACATGTAACTGCCGTTTGGATGGCTTTGAAGAATCGAATGGAGTTGACAATTGGAATTTGTGTGGGAAGCTCTATCGTGCGTTACTTCCACGGCTGCGATGCATGTCCTCATTAACCTCTTAAATCAGCAAATTGCAATGCTTGTTGTGCCATTACTCGTCATCATTGGTTGGATGTGAGGGAATCGGACACATGCCTGCCTGTCTATGTTAACATTTGAGTAGCACCAACCACGATATGACGTTATTCTTTGCGAATTTCGAGGTTCGTCTAGTTGTAATTCACAAGTTCAAGACTTCTGACTTTTCCCAAGACGATAGCATTCTTTGTGTCCATCTTCCTTGTCAACACGTTGATCCAGTGTGTTTGTCATTTACTAGCAAAATATGGTTCGCTGAAACTCCCGCCAGGGATGGAAAGTCCAATTATATGGAAGGGCTCATGTAAGTAACTAAACTGGATAACATCTGTCAAGCAAGCTCACGGTAACCAAGGCTTATTACGCTATATCTCGTCATAGCGCTAGCTTGTAAGCGTCTTTGCAAATCAGCCGAAACATAGTATTCTAACATATGCACAAGTCTGGGTATCATGAACATGACTGCTTCGCTCCCACGTTTCAATCCTGCAGTTTTTGAAACATCTCTAGAAACGGATTGATTCCGAACTTTACATTTTTAAATGTTTATACAGTAAAATTAAAATAAGACGGTTTCTAAGGTACATAGGATCAGTTCGAATTGTAAGAATTATGCAAACCGACTGTTTCATCAGAGTGATGATTATTTGCGGAGTTGGCGACACTGTCGATAATTATCTTTGCCTCTCCATTGGGAGATGCGGTGGAAGTGTTCTTTCCAGCATCGTCTGGTGTAGCGTTTCCGTACAACTTGCCACGCACATTGTCCGAGCGCAGATTTTCGATGTGTTGGAAGTACTCTTCATCTACACTCCCTGTCATGTACACTCCATCAAAGACGGAGCAATCAAATTTGCTGATGGTTGGATTGAATTGTCGAACGGCATTCACCAAATCCTGCAAATCCTGGAAAATAACGAGATCTGCGCCAATCGCTGCTGCGACCTCGTCCGTTCCTCGACCATAGGCCACGAGTTCGCTGCGGGACGGCATGTCTATGCCATACACGTTCGGATAGCTGGAGAATGCGTGAACATACGCACGTAGGAACACTACTTTGTGAACCCGTACCGGATAGGGGGAGCACAGCTCGCCACAATAACTCGTTTGGCGCCGACGTCCTTGGCCATTTGAACTATTTCCTTGGAGGTCGTGCCACGGACAATCGAATCTAATGAATGTTATAAATGCTGACCATGAAGCCAGGCTATATAAATGTACCATCGACGATCAGAACATTTTTCTTGTCAAACTCAAGGGCCATGGCGTTGAGTTTTTTCCTCACGTTTTTCTTCCTTCAAGGTATTTGTTTAATATCAATGTACTGAATCAGGGACTGACAGCACACCTCATCTGTTGGCCAGGCATGATAAATGTCCTGCCTACATAGCGATTCTTCACGAAGCCTTCGCGGTATGGAAGCTGCAGTTTTTGAGCCAGATTTAGCGCGGCTACTCTTGATGTGTCCGGTACCTGAAACGGGTAAGCGGAGATGAAGCAGAAACCAAAAATATCTTACGGGTATGACGACATCGACGGAGATATCAGCTTGTTGCAGGACTTTCCGGACTTTGTCCGCGAGCGCGTCGCCCATGGCCATGCGGCTGCGGTAGACACTAATCCCATCCAAGACAGAATCGGGTCGTGCAAAGTACACGTATTCAAAAATGTCCGGGGCAAACGTCGCAGCTGGAGCGAGTTGGCGGCGGGACGCCCCGGAACGCGTTACGATAACAGCCTCGCCTAGTTGCGTTTCAGTCCTGCTCAACCCGACACTGTCGCGCAACGAACCTTGTTTGACGTCCTCCCACTCACTAAATCCGCTGGCATCCGCGACAACGCTTTCGCTAGAGAATAAGTAATCCGTTCCAGAAGGGTTTTTTCTCACACCCATGCCGAGGGGGCGAATGCCATTCGGATCCCTGAAGGCAATGATACCAAAGCCTGCCAGCATGGCTACACAGGCATATGCACCAATAACCTGCGACATAAGTTCTCGTATGGCAGTAAAAATATCGTCTTCATTTATGCGAAATTTCCCCGTTTGCTGGAGGTTGTTGGCAAATATATTGAGTAGCAATTCAGAATCCGATGCCGTGTTAATATGGCGATGGGCCGTGGCATCCATGAATCTCATGAGCGATTCTGTATTGATGAGATTGCCATTCTGGACAAGTAGTCGATGGTAATGAGCAGGAGAGACGGGTGACGACGTACATGGGCAAAAACGATTCCGTACGGGGAATTGACGTAAAAAGGTTGTGCTTCTGCGTTATTGAAGCTGCCAGCGGTGGGATAGCGAACTACACCAGTGTCAAAAAGTAGGGTATGGAGGCCAGATGTTCTCATTTACCGTGTCCGACGCCCATGCCGCCTACCAAGCGGGAAAGAGCATAAGGATCGAATACATCCCGGACCATGCCGTTAGCTTTGCACTGGAAGAATCTGCCTTTTGGCCCACAAGTTACGATACCACAAGCATCTTGGCCTCGGTGTTGTAATAACGACAGCCCTTCACATATCTCTGAAGCTACGTCGTTGCTGGGATCATGGGATAATAAGCCGAGAATGCCGCACACTGGAAGAAGGATTAACAATGGCTGACAGCAGAGGAGTAGGCGTACTCATAAGGAGGGTGGGTCAACCAGGGAGGTGGAGAAATACATTGGAAACAATATAATCGATCGCACGTGCAAAGCTTACGCGGTTGAACGCGATATATTATTTACCCTACTAAGTATACGTTAATATCTATCTATGCAAACAACACTATAAAGGATATGTAGTTAAAAAATGGCTGGTGAAGCTTGAAGGGTATCAAATAGATAATGCATGCAGATGTCGGGAAGGATGAACTTCCCGTGCTCGTGAATCCGGTATATAATCCTTCTAAAGTATCAATCGCTTTGGTTTTTCCCAAGCATATTCGGGGTTTCCTGCAGACAATGTTCAAGTTCATTCCATGAGCAAGGTCGATTAATACATACCAAAGTGGCCATATGACGCCGTCCTTAAATACTGTGGCTTTTGCAGATCGAGCTCGCGCACTGCAAAACGGGTTAATATCAACGGGCGTCAATCAAGAACTACGTACCAATGACTCCAGGTCGCAAATCCCAGTTTTTCTGGATAATCCTTACCAGATCCTCATCAGATTTGACACCAGTGCCATATGTATCGACAAAGATGGACAACGGCTCGGCAACACCAATGGCATAGGACAGTTGAACAAGTATTCGACGTGCGAAACCACCTGCAACGAGTGATTTGGCTTTATTATGTTAGTATTATACTTAACAGAAATAAAAACAAAATACTAACCAATCCAGCGCGCCGTATATGCCGCTGAGCGATCAACTTTGGAAAAGTCCTTTCCAGAAAAAGCACCCCCTCCATGTGCTCCCCATCCACCGTAGGTATCAACAATAATCTTACGACCGGTTAAACCTGCGTCGCCCTGGGGTCCACCAATCACGAAACGCCCAGAAGGTTGAATCTGCAGTGTTGCATTGAATCATGCTCATCACAAGAAAATAGGTAATCCGTACGTGGTATACGGTTCTGTCGTCCAAAAGGTGTTCAGGTATAACCTGTTTAACGATTTTTTCCAGGATTTCTTTGCGCAATTTCTCTGTGGATATTTCCTCAGCATGTTGAGTAGAGATGACAATAGTATCAACGCGGAGAGGTATGGTCGCGCCACCATCCTTCTTATATTCGACAGTAACCTGGGTCTTGGAGTCTGGACGGAGCCATGCCATAACACCAGAACGACGCGCAACGGCCATTGCACGGTTAAGTTTGTGAGCCAGCATGATTGAAAGGGGCATGAACTCCTCCGTCTCGTCTGTCGCGTAACCGAACATGATACCCTGGTCACCCGCACCGTGTTCCTCGAGGGAACCCTTGTCAAGACCCTGAGCAATATCGGGAGACTGTTGTTCGATGGCGATCAGGATGTTGCAGGTCTTATAATCAAAACCCTTTGACGAGTCATCATATCCGATCTTCTGGATAGTGTTACGGATAACGGCTTGATAGTCTACGTGCGCCTTTGTGGTGATTTCACCAAATACCATAATCATGCCCGTCTTGGCCGCTGTCTCGCAAGCGACCTTGGAAAAAGGATCCTGTTCCAAACATGCGTCGAGCTACGACGTGTTCAGGAGCGAGGACTATGGAGAGACATAATTCTCACTTACAATGGCATCAGAGACCTGATCACAAATTTTGTCTGGAACCAAAAGTGTTGGGTGGGCCTTATTAGGTTCAAACAGCAAACACACCTGGATGGCCTTCACCCACGGATTCGGAGGTGAATAGGAAGTGACCAGGAGCAAGGGCAGTTTGAAAAGTTCCGTTGGGCGCCATGAATGGGGGAAAAGGACAACTTGGACGCGCTCTGAAATTTATCTTATATTCCCAAATTAAACTTGTTTATGTCATCAACAATGCATAAGTATCACGCCATCTGGTCAAGTTGTCAACCTGACCTTTGCTTTATGATACAAGTTACAGCATTATTATCTACAATGATCCCACACCAAGAGGGTCCTCGTTTCCTGTCGATGTCTGTGGCTCTGCTTTTACATTTAATTCATCCTGAATTTTCATTCCGGCCATTTCCTTGGAGGGGGAAGACGAGTAAGGCATAGGATGAGCAACCGTAGGATCTGATGGCCATAAGTTTGATGGATCTATCGCGGTCGGACTTGTGATCGAAGTCCACGGATTCTCTTCGAAAAGGCCAGGGATCGTTGGGTGACGAGGTCGAGATGTAGCCCAGGGGTTGGCACCCGTGGAATAAGATGGACGACTTCTGACGTGTGAGATCGTTGACGTTTCGGTTTCAGTCCAATCCTCAAGGATCGTGCGAGGCTGAAGCTCGGATATCCTCTCCTGACCCGTCTCATTGCCTTTGGTGAAGTCTTTTGCGACTCCGGCATAGGCTTCTTGTACCACGGAAAATGCCGCAGATGCGTTCGAAGATAATTTACCCCACATGGATTTCATTCCACTGCTGACTCCTCCGGTTGCAAATAAGTCTGGTGGCTTTACTCGGTTGATACTAGGCGACGAAGGTCGACTGGAGCCCGCACCAGAGGACAGAAGGGTGCTGTAATTAGGTGGGGAGGAAGATATAAACGGTAGAAGGCTGTCCTTTCGTGCAGGCGATCTGGAAAGTGAGTCGTAAGGTAATGGCGAACTTCCGCGGGGACTGCCTGGCGAGTTTGGTTGATTTTGAGAAGGTATTGGACTTGGGCTCAAAGTTATTTCAGGCGTCGACGCAAGCGGAACCGATGGCGAGGGCGGGGGAAACTGTGTAGGATCCTCGTCAAATCCTTCAACCAGTCCCAAGACGTCGAGACTCTTGGATTGAGCTGTCACCAACCTTCCATTCATTTCTTCGTCCGCTCTACCATAGAGTTCGTGCCAAAATCTGACGTCCTTGGGGTTCAGCGGCAGCACTCCCATATCGGCATCTGACGCACGGCTTGATGGATCATCTAGTGCAGGATTGTAGCTGGGATTCATGTTTTGCTCCATCTCGACTGGTGTATTGAAAAAATCCCATATGCTGATCGTCCGCTCAGTAGGCGGAGCTCCAGAGCCATCACCTACTCGACGTTCGCGCTCAGAGTTGAAAAGGAAAGTACCGAACTGACAGGAGTATAAATGATAATAAAGCTGCCGCAGGAATCGTTCGTTGAATTCGAAGCGATCAGGGAACTGCCGTTGTATTTGTCGGACGCTCTCTAGGAACTGATGGAAAATGGGACTTGTTTCCTTGACGTGGCTTTGGGAAGCAAATCGGTTCTGCACTGATGCTAGGAATGCCTGTGCTGCTGCATCCGCGCCCCCAGACGCAGGGAATTCGGTGGGAGACACGAAGAACTTTTCTGACGATAAATGACCGCATCGATCCATGAATTTGTGCCCGAATGATAACCAATCCTTTTCCACAAGAATCTTGAATCCTTGGATTGTTCTGTAAAAGGGATCCAGACAGATTTGTGATAGAGACGAGAGTTGTGCTGTTCGATCCCAGCCATCGGAACAGTGAATAAGGACGTGAGAAGAATTAATATGAACGTTTTTGGTTATTAGAAGGACCCCTTCCAGAATAATAGAGATATGGCGCAACCAGCCGGATCGACGGAGAGCCTGTCTGTCCAGCACGGCTAAGGAACCATATTGTGTTGAAAGGTCGCTGTTGATGTTGGCAATAAGCGAATCTGCTTCTCGCAAAGCTTCCACCACTTTGGCTAAGGATTCGCGCATGGTGTGGATATGGTCTATCCCCAGATACACTTTTTTGCCTTCTCTGTAATGATCCATATTCTCGGTACCAGCACCTTTCGCTGTATTTGCCACAGCATTCGTTGTGGGTCTCGCATCAATAATGAGATTTGTGGCAGTTGCTCCGTAAATGGGTGTGTTCGAGGCACGCGACTGGGGTGACCAATGAGACTGGAAAATAGCTTCAATCAGTTTTTCATCTTGTATTGATCTATTCTGCGTGAGCCCAACCATTGGCTGGCTCGAACGCGTGATAGAGCCCTTGAATTCAACATTAGAACCTATGAAAGAATTAAACGGCAGGCACGAACATAATTGGCCCAGTGCAGGTACGTGAGAACAGGTATTCGACATTTGCTCCGATATTTGGCAGCATACTGTAGCGTAGTGTCGCTGATCTTGGTTGGTATGACAAGCCGCGAAGGATACGTGGGACAGAACTAGAATCTCTGATTTGCATCAACGACGCGACACTCCAGAGGACTATGATGTACGCACAGAGTAATCTCTATTGATATCAGTAAACCGCCAAGACTTGGTACGAGTCCCAACACCCATTCTGCCAAATTCTTCTCTAGGTGAATATACTGACCAACCAGAGCTTGTCTGATAGGGTAGAGTTGGGTTGAAATAGAACGCGTAAAGCTGATTCACAGAGACTTTTCAAATATTGAGATCATCCTCGGCTTCTAGCTGAAGACGTACCAGCAACGGTTAGCTCCTTGACACTTTCAAAGACGTCGTGAGCATCGACGTCTTTATCGAAGACAAGTGAGAATGTCTCAAAGGTTCGAGTATGGAATGTCAAGGGACACCGCCCTTCCAGCGTTTGAGGAAGTCGAGTAACCAACGACATGAGCGGATATGGCACCTGGCGATATCGTCAAGCAGAGTGACACGATTAGTAGGGTGTATTACTGACCCATACCTCCTCCTTTTGCTGAGTATCGTCAAATCTGAAGATAAGATGGTGGGCTGTTAAATGAATCGTCCCTTTGGAAGTGACTCCGCCCTTCATCCAACCGACATTTTCGACCTTTCGACAAGACCATATAGCTCAGTCGTATTGAATAAACTACACGAACCTTAGATACTCGTATTGCATCCATTTTGATGAAAAAGTCGATCACTTATAGGTGTCAGTGTTTCTGCTTCTTTCCACGCTGCCAGAGCAGAGCAGTTATCCCTTTGGCCATATTTGTCGACCACACATTCAATTCAATGCAAGGTAAACTACACAGCTGCTAGAGATGAACTCGCATACTCAGAATCAAGAAGAAAAGGATTGAGACGCCTCGCATGAACCATGAATTCTGGTTGGATAGTTTTGGTGAAGATGCAGTGAGCGTTAACGAGTTTTGTCTACGCTACAGTAAGGGCCTTTTACTCCCTCGGATTGCGGGAAATATGAACCTGAGCCGATTTCTAGGCCGTGTTTGATACCAACTCTTGGTTACTTGACCTCTTATCACAGACTGATGGTCACAGAAACCGATGCAATGTTTTCCTCAGCTCAAGACCAGAAATACGGTGTGATATAGGTCACGACGTTAGACTTCGTTGTGCTGTGAGCAGTCCGACGACGCGTCACCGTTTTGATTACGAGAAGGCACTCATCGCCGTTGGCATCGAGCTGCTTTGGGCTGCGTAGTTCGGCCCTCCTCGACGACACTTTTGACTTTAAGAGAGGCCGCCGAACGGGTATGCAACGTGGCAGGCGGTCAGAAGGAAGTCTGTACTTTCCCGGAGGGTATAGGGCACCAGTGCCTTTCGGAGCAATTTGAATGCCAAGAGATGCAGTGAACGGGAACCGTATGTAGGCGATGGGGTCTTCAGGGGTCATGTTCAATAAGGTTGAGGGCCACTAGACCGGATGTAGAGACTCCCTAAAAGCAATCTCAATGTTGGGTAAGCCAGCGGTGGCTAGGATTTGCTTGCAGCAGCCGACGGCTGAGGCCTGGGCATCTTCAAAGGACAGAGACCTAGGTACAACGCCGATCCAGAGGTAGACCGGACTAGCTTCCTGCTTTCTCTCTTCGGTAAAGCGGACAGGGTCAATGGTCGACCATATGACTCCATCAGAATCAAGGAATTCATAGACTTCTATGTGCAGCTTGGGCCACGCATCTGGAAGACGGTGGGTAAAAATTGGCTGGGCCTCCCTTGGCACGCGCTGCGCCTTGGGTAGGACTGAAAAAGAGGATGTCTTTCGGAACATCCTTGGCGTGGTTGAGGTCGGTGGTGGTGAGAAACTTGTTGAGCAGCCACAGAGATACACGACGTGAAAAAATCGCTCAGGTTGTAATTCACTGGAATGAGAGAGCAAAAACGAAAAGGTAAGCAATTCACCGTGAGAACAGATCTCGTGACCGCGTGATATATTTCGAGCCGCGTCAAGCCCCTAACTAACTCTTGCTCTCTCTTCCATTCGCTCATATCGCCCTACGCGCCTTCTAACGAACGAAGACTATAATGAGGTAATTATCTCTTCATGCTTTCCGCTCTCCAAGGTGCTCATTCTTCTTTTATCCAGCTATTGCCGCCACGCCTCTCTTCACAGGCTTCCACTGGCGGCTGGCAGGACAATTGAATCGTCAAACTGTTTTGTTTAGAGATCATAGATTGGAGACTGGAGAGCTTAACCTCGCGGTTGTACTCGTTTCCGGCGGCTCGCTCCTATCGTCGTCGTCGACGATGAATTATTCCACGAGGCTTTGAGGTGCCGAATTTGTGTCCTTTTAGGCGGGCCGCCTGCCCGTGAACATCTCTTCGTGGCGCACTCATCTTGAAAGCTGGTGAATGTTTCGTTTCTAGGTGCAAGGATGAATGATATCGAAGACACACTCAACGAGAATGGGTTTCTTGCAACTGCGTCACTTTTCCATTTCGAGATCAAAGACTGGAGGACCTCGTTGTACTCTTTTCCGGCGGCCCGCTTCTATCGTCGTCGGCGATGAGTTTTTTCACGAGGCTTCGAGGTGCTAAATTTCCCGGTCGAGGTCCTTTTAGGCATGCCGCCCGCACCGCAGACATCTCTTCGTGGCGCACTCGGCTTGAACTCTGAGGAAAGTTTCGTTTCTGGCTGCAAGGATGAATGTTATCGACGACGAGAATGTTTTTTTTTGGGCAATTGGGCGTAACTTTCTCCTATTGTGAGATTGGAGATTTGAAGGTCTCACCTTGCGGTTGTATTCGTTTCCGGCAGCCCGCTCTATCGTCGCCGACGATGAGGTATGCCACGAAGCTTTGAGGTGTCGAATTTCTCGGTCAGGGCTGCCTATTCAGATAGGCTGTTCGCAACGCGGGCACCTGGTTTTCTTTGAGTGGCACATTCATCTTTCAAGTGGTGGAAGAATTAAGTGATACCGTGAAAGATGACATGATCATGGTCTATCGACTGCTTAGGTGGCCGACGGTTGCCAGCCCCTTATCGAGATCGTTCGACAAGTTTAAACAGGAAAACACACAGGTTCCAACATTCAAATCAAGCATTCAATGCAAGGTAAACTACACGACTGCTAGCGACAATGCTAAACCGGCTACTGACACCATGAGGCCAACGTTTATGGAGCTACGAAGCCTAGGTGCTCCATTCGTACTGGCTGACTTGGAAGGCGATGAAGTGACGGTTGCTGACCCTGCACCGCTGTTCGTGCCAGTGCTGGTTGCCGATCCTGAATCGCTGTCTGAATCACTGTCCGTGTCAGTGTTGGTTGCCGATCCTGTTGTACCGGAGGCCGGTGCAGATGTACTGGAGGCCGGTACAGATGTACTACTCGGTGTTCCCGAGCTGGTGGAACTTCCGGCATTCATAGCATTACTCTAGCGTTACCGTTTCAACAAACAGTCAAGTCTGCCCAATTAGCTTCTTACCTTGAACTGCGCAAATGTCTTGGTGGCGGTAGGATTAATCGCGAAAACCATGCCTGCATGACAATGGCTTTTCAAGTTTGGTTAAAACTTAATGCATGAAATACGGTTTGTCTTACACGGCAGGTACAGTCTGCGCACAGAAGAACCATAAGGGATTGGCTGCGCTCGCCGCGTCGAGTGTTATGCTCCATTGTGCAACCGTTGGACTGTTTGGTGGAATAGCTTGGAAGCCGGAGTTAACACCACCAGGTGCAAGCGTACAAGGATTGGTGAACGTCGATTGAGTAGCAGACTACATCAATAGTGAGCTATGTGGAAATCAATGGGATTGCGATACTGACATGATTTTTCGACAAACTAGTGTGCCTAGTCAGATTTGCAGAGAGTTGAAATTAATCAATAACTCACAAGGTGAACGCGATGGTATCGCCTGCTACAGCTTGAATGCTAGGTGGGTTGAATGTCAAAGTGGAATTCTGTCCAACCAAAACATTGTGAACAGTGCCAGTGCTGGAGGAAGTCGAAGGGGCGCTTGGCGGGGAGGTTGAGGTATTCTTGGCATTCGCCTATCCATGGCGTCAAAAAGCATCCTTTACTGAAGAAAATAGAGAATCACCTGGAACTGGGCAAAAGTCTTCGTAGCTGTAGGGTTCACAGCAAATACCATTCCCGCGTGACAGTGGCTAAGTGAACGGGATCTCATAATGCGGTTCTTATTATGAGAAAGACCCAAGCTCACTTGGCCGGATTTGTCTGCGCACAGAAGAACCAAAGAGGCGCTGACACAGATTGAGCATTTAGATTGAAGGAGAATGTCGGTTGCGAAGCCCCCGCAACAGGCTTAAATCCTGAGTCAACTGCTGTACTGCTTGCCTTGACACATGGATTATCAAAAGTTGACTGTGTGACGGTCTTATCGTTGCTGAGTAAAGGGGGATCATACTAGTATTATTCAATGTGACCTACATGGTTCTTAGACGTGCTGCCATAAGAAATGACTGGTTAGAAATATAAAGCTTCCACGATGATGTAAATTCGTACAAAGTGAAGAGGATCTGATCACCAGCCACAGCGCCAGAGATGCTTGGGGGGTTATACACCAATTGGTTGTTGGCACCAACAGCAACGTTGAATATCTTGGCAGAAACAGAAACGACCGACAGGAGGGCACAAAGCAGAGAAGTAAACTTCATGATGCACAGCATACTCTTAAAAGATCAAAAAGCAATAAACGTCCTGCGAATGTGTTTGCCTAAGGATACGAGCCTAATGGATGGTTCACCACCGTCAGCTCCTACCTGTAGCAAAGCCCATTTCACTCACCCTGCTCGAAAAGACCAGCCGATGTGATAGAAAGAAAAGGCGGGAGTGGGAAGTTGTTGTCATGAAGATGGCTCTTATATAAGATCATCGATCACGAGGTCACATGTGGGCTATGCATTGATTCGGCGCAGAGTCTTATTTGACATGCAGTGCGTTGTCAACGTCAACGAAGGCCCCCTTACATAGGTTCAAACTGGATTCATTGACTGGTGGTTTATTAGTACCAGCTATGATATATGACGTCCGGATGCGGAGAACATTGCGCGTCCGGAAAACAGTAACAAACCGATGGACTAACCAAACCTAGGCATTATCAAAGCCTGTCAACGGTCTATCGGACATGCATCGTGCAGTGCGTTGCCAAGTGAAACCTATTCAAACGTTCGGTCTCACTCGAACCTCTCGTAGATCGCCTTATATTCATAGTTCCTAGATCCTGTTGGCCATCAGACATGTGTAGAACCTCATGTTTATACAGAAAAGGGGAAAATGGTATCAGTTTTTGATTGTAATTGAAAAACACAAGTTAGAAAAGTTCATTAACAATTAGGGATAACAGTTCTGCATACACGAGTACCAGTACCACGAAATCATCCCATCTCAGATAAATCGTCAAGCCCTACAATCGTAACAAATAAACTGCGGTATTTTATCAAAGAGTAATTCCAGCAACGAGGCCGGCCAAGATGAGCATGCCAGCAGCATTGCCATTACGACCAAGAGCGCCATTGGACTTGGTTGGGGTAGCTGCGGTCGAGGTGCTTGTGCTGGTGGTGTTGCTACCAGTTGTTGAGTTCTCAGCGGCAGCCTGGAATTGGGCAAAAGTGGCATTGGCCGGAGCGTTGATGGCAAACACCATTCCTTTTTGGCAGTGGCTGAGGGGATCAAAATAAGAAAAAAAGGCTAGTACTAATGAAACATGTTGCTCACCTTACGGGGTTTTTCTGTTTGCAGTAGAACCAGAGAGGCTTGGTATCGTTGACCGTGATCGCGAATGTTGGTAACGTCGCACTACCGTTTGCAACAGGCTCAAAGCCAGAATCGATGGCACTTTCGCTAGCTTTAACTCAGGGGTTCGGGAAAGTAGATTGCGTGACAGTCTAGCAAGTTCAGTGTTGTATAATCCTCAAAACAGGGAATGGCTGAGCCTACGTGGTTTTTTGCAGCACTACGGAATACCAAGGTAAGCAATTTGGATTACGCGGCAAAAATGTCTCTTACAAGGTGAAGAGGACGACGTCTCCAGCCACAGCCGTGATATTGGTAGGACTGTAAGTCAGTGTACCATTGGCACCAACACTGACGGCAATTTGGGAGGCAGAGACAGCCGTGGCAGCAGTCAAGAGGGAAGCAAGGGCAAGAGAGAAACGCATGTTTTAACTACACACACGCGTCAACAGACGTGATGGACTGAAACCCGAGTTCACTCACCGTGGAAGAGGTGGTTCGAAGGGAAGGATGGTTCGACGTGGTTAAGATGGCGTGATGATTTTATAGCCACAAGCGAAAGGGTCCATAACCATGACTACCCACGGCCTATGAAAATGAATTGCTGACATTATTTTTTATGATGTGCACGCTGGCCAGCCCCTTGTTACATAACGATAGATTCATCAATGGGCGCTGTTCCACGGCTATGCGTCCGCTATTGTGATTGGACATGGAAAAACCACACGGGTCGCGGGGTCACCTTCAACTAATGATTGCCGTTGGCACGATAGGATGCGTGACAAGTCACATGCACGCGCAAATGCCTCGGGCCACCCTCGTCCCTCGCCGCGCCCTAGCCATCGTTTCAGCATTGCCTGGTGCACAGCCATGCATTGGAAGATCTCTATGTCGTCAGCTCCACTCGTCTACTCCACGCAGGGATGTGTACAAGAATGCCGATCATCATGTTCGTCGTTCAAGCTCAGACGAAGTATAACCATAACGACTGAACGTGCTGCTATAGACCTTCATGAAAGTAACGCAGGCAAAGGACAGAGTTATCCTCGTAGACTTCTATGCCAAGTATGCCTAGTGTTTTAAATCCTCGTTCTCGTTGACATTTCTAAATTGCCTCAGCTGGTGTAGGCCATGCCTTCAGCTGTCGCCCGTTTTGGAAAAGCTGTGCTCTGGTGCGGGCGCCAAATCCGGAACTAGCGACCGCCCGCTTGACCTTTTGAAAATTGATGTCGAATCCAAGGATGGGTCCGCACTTGCGCAGCAGTATGGCGTAGGTCACCTGTGTTGGTCGGCAATGCAAACTAAAACTAAAACTCAAATTTCAATTTAGGTCACAGCCCTACCCACTGTTTTTGCATTTCAGGGCGGGAAGACTATCAGCCAGTTCCGAGGATCGATACCTGAACCTGCCGTGCGGGAATTTATAAAAAACATATAGCATAGCATCCTAATAGCTTAAGGTAGACATGTGTGTGTAGTAATCTATACACCGACGGAAACGAGCGCGCGGATACTTGGACTGTTAAAACGAATGGAGGTATTCACAAAATGAAATAAGTCGGTGGGAAAAGCAAGACAAAAGAAAAAAGCAAGTTAATGACGTCGATAATACAGTATTGGCAACAGTTAAAACTAGTCTGCTCTTCTGTATGTCTAAATGGCAGGTCGGAGAGACATTGGAGCAATGAGGTGGACATATTATTGTATCGTGCACTTGCAGCCTGGCGTTTGCTGACCATAATGGTCCTCCGCCCGCGCCACAGGACCCCATACGGATGGTACCTGAAGGAAAAGTATAAGTTGACTGGGGAATTGCAACATACGTTCACCATACAAGATGATCCTTTGTTGTTTTACAGTAGCGGATCAGGCTGTGGCAGAACAACATTAGCATGAGCGGTCCGGTGGAAAAAGAAGAAGCGACAGATACCTAGCGCTGGCCTCGCTAACACGCAGTCGCGGCCGGGCCAAGTCTTCCCGTAGCCGTTGGTTATGCTCGAGCAACCGCCGAAGCTTCAATTCAGACATAGATTGTCTACCGCCGCCGCGAGCACTCATGGTCGAGGTAGGGTGATGTTGAAATGGGATATGGCTAAGGGTTGTTCGAAATGCCTGACAATTAATTTAATGATTAATAAACGGTTGCAACGTGGGTACATAGTTGCCGCCAAGACGGGCTTGGCCGGCACTCAACGTACTCAACTGAGAGTGGTACGCGATTGCGCCGGTTGGACAACGGCAAAAGGTTCTGGAAAGGAGGGATACCGGGAAAGAAGTAAGTCAATGGGAGAAATGCGCGTTGCCGAAAAGGAAGGAATCAAAATTTCCATTTGCGACCCATTTAAAGTCAAAGAGCACATGGGGATTATGCATTCCACAAAAAGCATAGATATTAACTTGGTATATAAAAGAGTAGCAAGAACCAAATGAGCGAATGTAGTTGGTGGACCGGTATATTAAGGACACGGGATATACTTTGCAACATCAGCGTTACATCAAAGATCCATGAAGGAAGTCCCCTTCTGGTACATGCCAAGGCCAAGGCAGGCGCAAATTCACATTATTATGCAGTGACAGCCTTGCGCTGGTGGGGCATATGGGTCTTCACTTTTGCTGACAGGACCCCAGACGGACGGCACCTGGAGTTACCTCAGTCAACGCCTAGGACATACTCGGTGTCGCGACGCACAAGGTGATCCTTTGTTGTTTTGCAGTAACGGATTAGACTAAGGAACGTGAATATTTGCAGTGTTGATGACAGTGGCTGATGTGTTCACCTTGTGCTGGCCTCGCTGACGCGTATGCGGGGTCTCTGCAAGTCCTCCTTCAACCGCTGATTGTGCTCTGTCAGTCTGCGGAGCTTGAGCTCAGACATGGATTGCTGTGTAGCCATAAGTAAGTGACAAGGGCAGGACCTGGAAAAAAATCGAACATCTGACTTTATGGGGCCGTGTGCTCATGATTGGTTGATAGGCCTAATATTGATTGTAGCACAAGCGGCGATGGACCTGACTACGATTGTGAAGTTGTACGTTAACGTTGGCTTCACACTTCAGACTTGTTCCACAAACCTTGGGGTGTAAGGAGGTTGCACCTGAATGTCCTGGTGGACCCGAACGCGCACCGATGAGAAAAACGCGATACCAACCCTTTCGGAGTTTCAATTCCTTGATAGCCTTTCTCCATGGGCCGTTCTGGGGCGACTACCCTGCGCAAGCTTCCTCGCCATGGCCATCGACGAGCAAGTCACTCAAGGTTCAGAGGTTTTTCTGCTAATCCTACTATGATGTTGGGTTTTTCGACTGTATCTGTCCAGTAGGCTTGAACTTCCAAAGACGACGGCCTTCACAATCACATAATCGTATCTCGTCATCCGCTTATTCCCCACAGCGACGCGACGTGCCCCGTTCAGGGGCTCGACGGTCCCACAGGCATTACAGGTCTTACCATGATGTCGATGATATCATGGACCTCACCGACAGCGAAGTAGAAAGCAATGACGAAGACTTTGTTTGGGATGAAGAACAAACGTTGTTCTCAGGACCTCATGGAGGACGCGTACGTAATGTCAGGGTAGAGATCTATGCGCCGTTCATCGTCGTTCAGCAACGTCAAGGGAGACGACAGTGAAGAATGGATGGACATTCTGAACTCCCTCCAAATCGCATTTGACGAGGACGCCATTGCTTTAAAGAAGGATACGGCACAGGCATTTGTTCCGGTGGTCAACCGCATTAAGCATTATTACCGCGTCTTTGATGAGCAGGATAAGATTTACGGTAAAGGACTTCTTATGCTAAATGCAACGCTCAAGGAGTACGAAATCATGTCCATCGCGACGGAAGATGAATTGAAAAAAGAATACGGCTCGGTACAGGTACATATATGCACGTCTATGCTGTGCGTATATCGTATCTCACGGGTGCAGAACAAAATCGAGGTGCTGCTCAAACAACTTGGCGAAACATATTCTCGGCGCGACAAACTCTGGATGAAGCTGCACGAGAAGATAGACCAGAATGGTGATATTAATGATGACTTGACGGCAGAAGCTTATCTATGCAAGCTAGTGGATCCTGTTGCGCAAGTGCTCAAAATGACGCCGGCGAACGTGGAAAGGGAAATTGCAGGAATAGAGAAGATCAGAGGCAAGTCTGCGGAAAAGGAGGAGGGCAACAGTACGGTGTACACGGAGGAGATGCTGAGAGTGCTAAAGAGTCTTGCGTGAGAGAGGGCCGGAAATTGATTTCCCAGGTCATGTAGGGTAGACTGTCCGCAGCCCACGACGACCGAGGGTGCATCACACCAGGCTTCACTCATGCTAGGCTTCGTGGACTGGTTCGTAGCCGAAAAGCTAGGGCTTACCAAGCTGCCTGAGTATTTGCCAACAGTGATCTCCTCATTCCTTGCTTTCACGTTCATCCACCGCGTCCTGGCACCTGTCGTGAGCAATGTCCTTGCACCAGTCTCATATCGGGCCATCAAGAACACGAGAACAAGGAATACCTGGTGCGTAGCCTGCACGTATCATCATCATCCCAGTCAGGGATTGACGCGTGCAGGGGAATACATTTTACCTCTCAGATCAACGTATTGCTGCTTGTTCCGCTTACACTGTGGTGCATCAAGGCAGACAGACCGGACAGAAATGATCATTTTGACAGAGCGTTTGGCTGGGACGATCGCACCGGCTTTGTGAACGCTATCGCCTGCGGGTGAGTAATGCCCGGTCGTCCGGTTCCGTGTCATGACTTACCCACAAGCCAGTTATTTTCTCTGGGACGCTCTCGACGCCACTGTCAATTTTATCGACGCCGGTTACGTTGCTCATGGTACGCCTTTCTGCTCACAACGTGTAGGTCGTGCTTGTAAATCCCTTCATAGGAATGGCATGTTTTATCATCTATGCGCTGTCATTTGTACGTTCGTCAAACTGGAGCGCAGTTAAACCCCTTTTTTCATCCAAGGCTAGAAACCATTTGTATCGTATTATGCCGTCCGTTGCCTCATGTGGGAGGCGAGCACTTTCTTCCTGAACAACCATTGGTCAGTCGACGTGCTTTCATTTCGTTTGATGCTTCATTGATCGAAAATAAAACAAGGTTTTTGGATAAGATAGGCCGCACGGGTTCCACGTTGCAGCTCGCGAATGGGTTATGTTTGCTGCTAACGTTCATCTGCGTTCGTATCATCTATGGTGGAAGTATTGTATGTTCCCATTTCGCTTGGTCCAAAGTCGTCCTCTAAGGTACAGACAGTCTTACAACTTCTTTGTCACGCTGCGGCATGTGTATAACGACACGCCGTTCCTTTACGCATTTGCGTATACCGCGGGGAACGTCCTGTTGCAGGGTCTAAATTGGTATTGGTCAGTGCCCGTGCAGTCCCTCCCCCCTAAACGGAACTCTGATTGTCCTTTTTCGACAGGTTGGCAAAGATGATTGGGGCGTTGCGTAAGCGGTTTAATGGCAAGGCACCTGAGAGCGGAAAGCTCATGAACAACGGTGACGTGGCTGCTAAAGTGAATGGTACGGCAGGTAAGGAGGAGAAATGATGAATTTCTTGTCTCTTGTTATCTCTATTAGATTGGATGTAATTACGTTGCACACTGTACGAGTGTGAATGCAGCGTTCACCATGTACCGAACCCCCTTCTCCCATGCGACGAGATTGACACGCCGTGATACCTCTATGCGTATGCTGTCATCTGCAGAGTCGAGTATGCAATGTAAATAGGCAAATGCGAGTGCATCAAGTGGAGTTGGTTGGCTGAGGACCATGAGTTCTGTGCTTGTCATTCAGTAAAAGGAATCACCTTGAGCCGAGAAACCAACGATCTGTGCCGAGTCGTTCAGACAGGGCAGAGATGGCCTCTCGGTACTGTGTCATCAAAGCAATCGACGAAACTCGGACACCAGATGGAGGGATGACTGATGCAATGCCAGTAGCAGGCGGTAGGTGGTGTGATCAAGGTTTTGCAATGAGGGACCGGGCGTGCTACTGGGCGCACTGGACGGCGTATCTGAAGACCAAGTAAAAGACAGAGAAGGGGTTATGGGAAGCGACAGGCAATTTTCGAAAAACGAGGGTTGGGGACGAGAGAGGAGCTCCAGATGGAATGTCAGACGCGACGCGGTAGTGTGAGCACAAGAACGCGTACCAGAGCAGCGTGAACGGTGCCTTCGAGAAGGCTGACCCATGCACGACTCTCGTCGCGTGCTGGCTCGTCCCTGTAGCCCTCAAGGATGGGATCAACGGGGCCTTGCTGGGAGTCAGCCCAAGACGGTATAAGACGGGCGGCCAAGAGCTCGGGTTCGTCTACAGCGGGCACAAGAAGGTTGGGCAGGCGGCGGTCGATGCAGCCCTCGGGATGGATGTCGGACTGGACGTGGATGCCGGAGAGACCGCGAAGGGCGAGGTAGGCCTGCCACTTAAGGCATTCGACGTCTGCACTGAGAGATGAATTTTCCGAGGCTGGCTGATGGATCCAAAGGGTGGGTGCCACTACAGGCGTTTTTGCGGGAGGAAGGATGGACGGATGGGTGCGCAGGGGGAAGCGGGCGAACAAGGCTGCGAGCGGCGGCGGAAGAGCGAGCATTGCAGCCACCATGTCTGACCCCGGCTCATCCCCCTCCCCCTCCGCACCCTCCCGCCAGACTTGCCCACTGCAAAGCCTTTCAGATTCACCTGGGATCCCGCTTCGCGCAGACGAGGCCCAGAAAGCGTCTCGGGCACCACAGAGGGCAGAGCCGCTGACTACATCACCCCTAGGCTGGGCTTTCTGAACACTTCGTCAACCGCTACTCTCCCCCTCACTGCTTTGCCCGCAGAATGGAGCTGCTCGCGCCATGGCTTCAACGGTGCGTATCTTTCCCCTTCTCTCTCATTCCCCTCCTCATCTTCCTCAGCAATATCCACCGTCCTCAACCATCCTCATAAACGACAGGCTCCTCCCAAGCCACATTCCACCTTGCCTGCTGTCCCTCCCGCCGATCTGCCCCGTGTCCGCAGGAAGGACTTTGATTCCTATCTACGCGCCGTAGCTCCGGAATGGGAATCGTACCAACACAATACCCAACTCGGCCGTGACGGCCAGGCTCGCCTCTCAACTCCCCGTGCATCTCTCTCCTCTGCAGCAGACCTGTCTTATCATGCACCTGTCCCACCCCTTGATTCTGTCTCGCCCATCTTCTTTAGCCAGACTTTCGACCTTGGCGATCCACGCACGTTTGCAACCGTGACAGAGTATGTCTCCCTGTCGCTACCTGGTACCGCCACGGCTGCCAATGGGGATGCATCGACTGACACGCAATTGCTTGACCGACTCTCACAGTATGCTGACACGGTGGAACAGCATTTAATCAGCGAAATATCCCTTCGTTCGACTTCTTTCTTTGCTGCCCTTACCAATCTTCAGGATCTCCAAGCAGAGTCAGAGCAATGTCTGGACAGGATTGCGCGCATGCGAGGGCTTCTGCAAGATGTCGATGAGCAGGGCGCCAAGCGTGGGCTGGAAATTGTTCGCACAGAGAGCAAACTTGCCAATGTCAGCCGTGTACAGGATGGAATCAAGATGGTCGCTGGCGTTGCTGAGATGGCCGGCGTTGCAAAGGGCTTGGTTAATGCTGGGCAGTGGGGGCAGGCGTTGGACATGATTGAGGAGCTGGAGAAGCTCTGGGATGGTCCAGACGAAAGTGGAGAGGGTAGTCGAAAGACGGATAAAGTGGAACGGATACCAAACGGCCATCCCAAACTATCGCCTATGGCGGAGGAGGATGAGGAGGGCGGTGGCGAAAAGCAACAGCATCGTTCATCCAAAGCAAAGCAAGATTTCCCCCTTTCATCTCTCCAGGCTTTTGCATCCCTCCCAGCACACCTGCGGGACCTGATTCTAGAAATCGCGTCGTCCTTGTCATCAGAAGTCGTTGGTGTTTTGCGAATTGACTTGAATGAGCGAATTTTAAAACACAGTCTGGATGAAAATACTGCAGAGCAAAACTTGCGCGACCGTCTGATGCCTCTGTTGCATGGACTTGTACGCACACATGGCTTGAAAGAAGCAACGTTATCATGGGAAGAGGTAATACTAGGTGAAATAAAAGGTATCATCAAGGCGGTGTGTGTTAATAGTCACTCTAATTCATCACAGTCTCATTTAGACTCATCCTACATTGTAGCGGCTGCCTGGGTTTGATGCAGACGATGATAGTGAGGAATCCGTACTGCAGAATGGACAAGCCGATGCTCGGTGCGTACGCGATATACTCGCACCACACACACGTGCACATACTCATGTAGGATTGCAGTGTCGCATTGGTAGACCACTTGCGAAATATGCCTCACGACGACTTCTCCAAGCTTATACGTGGGATATATCAGAACCTATTCAATAGCATAGAAGGGATTCAGATACAAGGATCTGTGTTCATGGACATTATTAATATTATCATCAAGTGAGTTTCCTGTAAACAAACATTGTTTTATATACTAAATTTTCTTGTTCACAGAAGGCACGAACCGAAATCACCACCGGATGCCACCTTACTGCAGGCAGATTTGAATGATATTCTATGTTTGGCTACAGAAGTAGCGCATGTCCAAGTGGCTCGTGTGATTACAACTCGCACAGAACAGCATGCGGCGCTTGAGTTGCCTCGATTTTTGGCGTTTTTCCATGACAGTTGGGAATTTGTGATCAGATGCGAGACTCTTTGCAGGCGCATGATTGTGGGACTCCGAGGAGTAGTCGTTAGCCAGGTGCCGAGTTCATCTGACATTTCCGTGGAATGATTAATCTAACAGCTACTGACAGGCAAAGGCATTTCTCCAAGCATTTCACCAAGTACGGCTTACGCGGTCAGCGAAACTTGTCGAAGATGAACAGTGGAATCAGGCAGAAGTACCATCTTCACTCCAGCACCTCGCACAGACGATACTGGACTGTGCTGTTCACGATTCACCGGAGCTCGTAATAAAACACGATAATCTACTTTGGAACCTGCCATCTGCGACGTTGTCACCGAGCGCAACCGACAGCGCGGAGACGCTGATTGGACATACCTTACATCACCATTCTGCTGCTACCAGTCCAGCAAAAAACCTGCGCATTGACGACAGGAGTTATTACATCGTTTCTGCAACTGCAGAGGTTCTGGGACTGTTACAAGATTACCTGCGCCTGGTTATTAATCTATCATTGCTTACGACGGACACGATGAGTCGGGTAATCGAGTTCCTCAAGGCTTTCAATTCAAGGACGTGTCAAGTCGTATTAGGGGCAGGGGCTATGCGGTCTGCCGGGTTGAAGAACATCACGGCCAAGCACTTGTGTTGAGTTCCCTGCTTCAGTTTCAAGGGTTGTGTCATTGACTGTTCGAATCAGCGCTGGCCTCCCAGTCCTTGTCCGTCATGTTTGAGTTGATCCCGTACGTCCGCGAAACATTTCGTCGGCATCTTAGCCCGAAGCAAGCCGTTATGCTAGTGGAATTTGATAAGCTTAAACGAGTGGGTTCTCTTCGCCTCAGCAACGGGCGACAGCTTACGTCCCTCACAGGACTTCCAAGAACATCAGAACGAGATTCATGCCAAGTTGATTGGGATCATGAGCGACAGGCTAAACGCCCACATCAAAACCCTGCAGGTGTGTATGCTTCCCATCAATATTTTTATTGCAATGCTTTCGCGCAGTGCCCTGGGGTCTCGGTTCGGACCGGCCGCTTGCTATCTATTCATTCGTCATGCTTTATGATCTACTAACCAACAAAAAGAGTGTAGATCTATCTGCATCTAAACCTGGAAATCCCGTGAACGATTACATGGAAATTCTCGTGAGGGAAACGGTGATGCTACACAAGGTTCTTACACGCTACTTGGTGGTACCGACGGTTGAGGTGCGACATTTTCCCAGCGAACCGCGACCGAGGAGTTCTAATTCACTTTTCTTCTGATCCGCCTAAACTTTTTGCCCCTATAGTATGTCATGACGCAAGTGCTAGCTGCAATCAATCATCGTTTATCAGAGGAGTATGGGAAGATTAATATTCCTAATCAAGAAGCAAAGTCACGGTGAGTCTCGTTCATTGCAAGTGTGGGCCAGGGTCTCACGCTATTTTGTCTGCCATGTCATCGGCAGACTATTGGCCGACGCAAAATATCTTCATCAGAAGCTGTCAGCCTTGAAGCACATTGGTACACCCTCGAACATGCTGGAAACGGTGATTGCGGAAAGGCGTATCCCACCTACAGGGGAAGCTGCTCAAGTAACTTCGCCACGTTCAGATCAATCGCCACAATCGCAACAGAAGTCATGGTCACGAAGTGCTACGATTACTGCCAGTGCGAATCAGCGACTGAGAGGACTGTTATCTGGACGATCACCAACGTTCGATAGGATGATAGGGCCCCCGCGGAAAGAAACGTTACCACCTCCACACGTGTCACGGACTTCATCCCCAGGGCCCATGGAGCCATCTGCATCAATGTCTGTCACATCACTGCTAAGTCCCGGATCTAGCGCGAGCACAAGCGTGGTTGCACTTATTGACGGTGGCGGTGGCGCGAGCGGTGTCGGATTGCCGCTGGCACATTCAGGATCATCTGAGAGTAGAGGTGCTTCTGGCGCTGATGGTTCTAGCCATCCCGGGTTTCGACGAATGGAATCACAAGTTAACGATGAGGAAGTCTCGGAGGCAATGATTGAGAGAAATTCGCCTCGCGAGGAAGACGGCGTGAGAGATGGCGATGTTGCTCTCGAAACGTCCAAGCTTCCAGAATAAGGATCACGATCCTGTAACGGTGGACGACTCCTTGCGAATCGGATAGGCCGTCTACTCCGTCCCGTGGTAGGCTTACAAGCGGCTCAGCATCTGGATATGTACATTCTGGATACCATGTTTAGGCTGAACACGAGGTTCAAGGTTTTAGTACTTATGAAACCGTTGGTCTGATTGCAATGATTTACTACTGGTTTGCGACACCACAGGCACTTCACGTGCAAAAGGGTTACGTGGGGCTGCGAACCGTAAATTGAAAATATAGCCACATAAACATGGGGGACGTTGTTTGTTATGATGGCAGACTGACGCACGTCTTTGCAAAATCGAACGTGCAGACGAACGTGCAGGCGAACTAGCTTGGTTGGGGCCAGAGTTAGCCAACAACTACGGGTACCGATGCCGTAGACATGCTGCGATCTGAGGCCCCGAATCGCTGTACCTCTCAGGTTACAACGTAATGGGAAATGACAAGGACACGGGCAGATTATATATACCACCGGCGACTATGAGTCAAGTTTAGCTAGTATTGTCAGGACAATGGTTAGCTAAGAATGTAACTAGGGGCTTGTCCACGAATGAACCGGTTCGCCGCGGCAGATCGGGCGCGCTCGGCCATAAAAGGCAGCTCGCCGACACCCGAGCGTCATGGATGACGTATAGGGCGAGATGGAAGGGATGGTGGATGCACAGAGGGCGACGGGAACGGGAACAGACAAATCAGCTGATGGCGCTGTGGGGATGAGGACGAGCGAGCTGCGACCAGGTGTGCATCTCGGGGGAGTGACGTGACATGTCACGTGCGAGCCAGATCGAGTCAGCTGCAGAAATCGAAAAACGGATTTCAGTCACTAATGTCGCGACCTCCCAGGTCCGACCTATATAAGCTCCCCTTCTCCCCGCCTGTCCTCCTGCCCTGCTCCTCCTCCTCCTCCTCCCTCTTCTCTCTCTTACTCTGACCATGTTCGAGGACGTCTGTCTAGTCTGCGGACGTCACCTCCGCGACGACGGGTAACTCGCCTCCTCCTTCCCATGCTCTTTCTCATTTTTCTTCCTCAGCCGTGCTTATTGCAGCAATGATTGCGAAAACGTCGATATTTCCTCACCCTCTATCTCCTCAACAAGCAGTGCCATTTCCTCTCCTCATCTCGGCCATGGCGTAGGAGGCGATGTCCCTGCTCTTCCTCCTACTGCTCTGGGTACAGCTTTCAAAAGACACCGTAATCGGGACAGATACTCTATCTCATCCTCGTCTGCGTCTTCCGCTTCCTGGTCTGTCCCTACCGATGACGAAGACGAGGAGCCCGCTTTGGGCGTTAGCATCGAGAACAATCCAACAGACGGCCCAGACCATGTGCATGAAGTGAATTCAAAGTCCACCACCAACGGTCATTCTGTCTGGTCTGCTGCATTGTCTTATGCGCGGCTCCCTTCTGGCACAAACAATCGCTCGACCGTTCCCCATGTTCACAAAAGAACACCCTCTGGCTCTCCTGGCCACGTGCGCGGAACCCCTCAAAGTGCACCTATACGTTCTCATTCATCCGCGGATGAGGAAGAAGGTTATTCAGACTTTGCATTTCCTTCCCGAGATGGCTCGGACCCTGTTGATCAGCCTCTGCATGCAGACGGTTCTGGTACAGCCAAGTCAAAGCGGACCCGCAACCGTGCGAGTCTGCCCGCCTGCTTTTCGCTATTGCAGGTATCAAATCCAGCACACGAGGCGCGGTACTCTCCCGTTTCGTCGTCTTCTGGTCATACAATCGCACGCGCATCGCCTCCTACGCCAAAGTTAGTTTTGTCCACAGGCGTTGTACATGCTCAAGTACAGGTTGCCAGTGTGGCACAGGGGGATACCGTACAGGTTACTCCTCGTGGTCGACGGCGGGTTCCTGGCACATCGAGAACTAGCCGCCGGTCGGGGGAATCTAGTTCTCCGTCGCCGTCGCTGTCCCGTATGCATCGCAATGTGCCTTTTCCAGATGTGCTACAGCGTCCTGAATTTCGGGGTGCATCCAGGCACACGTCTAATTGGTCATCTGATCCTTGCGCCGGGCGAGGTCGAAATACCTTTAGAAGGAATGTTTCGCCGCCACCAAAATCGCATCTTGATGATCATCTGAACTCAAAAGCAAGGGCGAGGGGCCGCCTGCGAACCGACGAGATGGACCGGTTCTCACCCGAGGCGCCCGGCTTCGGCAATGGGCGCAGTGGATTAGTGAACAGAGAGCGGGGGCGGCCTACGCTATACTATTAGGAGCAACAATTGGACGTATATCTCCAAACGCAAAAATACCCTTTGGAAATTGAATCAAAATTATGTCATGTCGCATCATCATCATCTCTCTCCCCTCCATTGGCTCGAAAGCTATGCATCGTGTCTTTTGGCACGCCAAAAAATTGTTCCCTGCATGTTTAGAATCTGTTATATCGTATACGTTTGCATTTTCCATCTATTTCAGCGTACAGTACACGCATCATATTAAAAAAGGTGATCCTTGGTAGTCCAGCACCGCCCGAGCGGCTTATTTTCTTAGTTTTTTTGGATTACAACTGCATCCACACATTCTTATTAGCATTCGTAGTTGCCAATGGACTCTGTTGCTGTTGGAATGATTGAGAGTGCTCGTGCGAATGGACACGCGAGGAACGCGCAGGTTGGGTCTTGCTTATCGTCCACAACGTCCTTCTCTTGCAAGCCATATCAAGCGCTCAATCGGCACCAGTGTCGCCATACTTGTCAGATTCGTCGGTCTCTCCTTTTTTCCCGGAATTAAACCGTATTCTAGCTGCAATTCGCTAAACTCCAAACTTTCGCAACCATTGCTTCACCTACCCATCCCACTTCGACGCGGCAGCCGCTGCTCCCTCCTGCCCGTGCCCCCTCCCCGCAAGCGTCTCGTCTCCCACCCGCACCCGATACGTCCGCCTTTCCGCCGGATTTGTTATCGTCTCCTCCGTATACCTTAACAAGTCTCGTACCGGCTACCCGCACCAGGTCTGACCTCGAAAAGGACTCATTTGACACAAACCCACGTAGAAGAAGCGGAAGCATTGCAAGGAGTGGTAGTCTTGACGTACATCCCATTGCACCTATCGGTACTGTATCTCCCGTTTCTCTTGATTTCTCGGACCACGCCTCTGACTCGTGTTTTAAATTGACCGGTCCATCCTACCCTCATCGCACCTCGCCATTGCTGTTCTTTGCTCATTTTGCGCCTCTGTACTGCCATTTACAACCACTATCGTTACCGGGCCCTCCGACAAACGGTCATGCGTTTTTGGGTCCTCACGTTGTGTACCTTGATACGTTCGTTGTACATCAACGTGTTTGCCTTCATTATCGTCGCCCTTGCCGCGGCCGCGGGTGCTGCACCTCGGGTATTAGAAGATTCTGAACAAACCCGTGCTCGCAAGAGGTTGAGGTTTGACAGTCCATCCCAAACGCCAGCCTCTTCGTCAAGCCCACTTCTGAAGTCTGCCGACCATCAATTCAACGCTAATCACCCCTCGGCTACCACTATTATGCGATTTTCCGAATCGGATCAGGATTCACTTCTTTCACCATCACCAGACTACAATTCGTCACCAAGTCCATCTTCAGCGGTCATGGGCGATCCGGGGCACCAAATCAATAATCCCACAACGAATGGAAGCGTAAATATCAACAATGGCTTTATGACCTCTGCAAACGGGTCCACTTCAAATGGTATAGGGAATGGGATACATAAAACAAATGGAAAATCAGTCACGAAGGTGAATCTGCCAGGAACTTTGATGTATGACGACGACGATTCGTCGGTGGACCGGGAGGAGTTTGTACGTTTAGTGATTCAAAGTTTACGGGAGGTTGGGTATCAGTGAGCCTCGAGTCCTGAATCCTTTCAGAGTATCTGACTTTCTAAACTACCAGCGAGAGCGCCGCTACACTAGAAGCGGAGTCTGGATATTCAATGGAAGCAGAAGAAGTTTCGCAATTCAAGCAACATGTCCTACACGGTCATTGGGCAAAGGCGGAGGCTGCATTGACGCGTCTGGGCGTTAATGACGAGGCTTCCCTCATGGTAAAGTTCTTGTGCCGCTGCGGATATTACACGTATCTTTAATGTGAACAGGAAGCGCAGTTTCTGATTAGCGAACAAAAATACCTTGAACTGCTCGAGGCCAATAGGACGACCGCTGCGCTGTATGTCCTGCGAAACGAACTCGCCCCCCTAGAAATCGATTCAGACCATCTCCATATGCTGTCAAGGCCAGTTTGCATTATCTTCCTGGAAGTGAATGCTGACATTGGTGTCTATTGTAGTTTGATAATGTGCTCGGATCCCGAAGATGTGCGACAACGAATGGGATGGGATGGCGCATTGGGCAAATCAAGGCAGCATCTCCTCAACAACCTCCATCGTGGGTGCCAGCCTTCTTTTTTTAAAGACAGGGGGCTTCCTCAGAACCCATCTTTTTTCTGCAGGTTATATTCGTTCCTCCGTAATGATTCCGCCACGTCGACTCTCTACCATCATACAACAAGCACGACTTTACCAACGATCACGCTGTGTATATCACAATTTACCATCAAACTCCGTCGCATTTTCACTGTACACTGACCACCAATGCAACAAATCTGCTTTCCCGCGCCTCACGACCACTATTTTGGATGGACACACTGATGAGGTGTGGAATATAGAATGGAGCCATGATGGCACTTATCTCGCTAGTGCAAGCAAGGATAAGTCGGTGATAATATGGCATGTGGTGCGTATCAAAACTCTAGCGAAAATAAATTGGTTTTTCTCATACGCTCACTAGACATACACAAGTCCAGAGGCATCTTCGCACGACTGGGTCATGCATCTAAGGTTGAAGGATCATCCATATCCAGTAGGATGCTTAGCATGGTCCATAGATGACTCATTGCTTCTAACCGGCGCAGAGCATTTTATCAAAATCTGGAACGCAAAGGTATGGAAGCCTTTTTGTGTGAAAAAAACTTTGTTTTTGACAGGCTGTTCGCAGACTGGTGTCTGCCTGCGCACGCTAGAAGAACATTCGGAACCTGTAACCGCGCTGGCTTGGCTGCCGGATGGCTCAGGGTTTATTTCCGGGGGTCTAGACCGCAAGATCAACCAATGGGTGAGTATATATTATTACCCTTCACGTCTACCGATTCAATTGCTTTGTAGGATGCAGATGGCAAGCTAAAAGAGTCGTGGGGTACCACAGCAATTCGGGTCACAGACTTGGCAATTACACCAGACTATACACGCCTAGTAACCATTGGCATGCACCATCAATCACCTGCCGAACAAAACGCTCCTGCGAGGACACCGCCTAATGACCATCAGCTATACGCCGGAGGCGTGCCTGCCGTCGCTACGTCGTCTTCCACCACGTTGAATAGAAACACCAACAACAGACTAATTGTATACGATCTTGCAACGAAGCAAGTCATGACGTGCGTCGTAGCAACATTCGATGACGTGAGCCTGATTGATTGACATTCACAGGTCTGTGAGGATGGAAGGGGAATTGACGAGTGTGAAGATTTCGCAAAATTCTCAATTTGCTTTGATCAATCACGCGCCCGACGTGAGATATGGCGTTTATTTGATTGCGACATAATCTTACCTCCCGTTTCGCAGGAAATCCATTTATGGGACCTCAAGGCTGCTCGAATTGCCCGAAAATTCGCAGGCCAGAATCAAGATAAGCATGTGATCCGGAGCTGTTTTGGTGGTGTTGATGGCTGTTTCATCGCAAGCGGAAGTGAAGGCTAGTATATACTAACGTGAAGGAAGAAAAGGCTCAAATTCTTTGTTTCTAAACAGATGGAAAGGTGTATGTCTGGCATCGCGACACTGGTGCGTTGCTTGAAGCATTGCCTGGTCATGGCGAAGGCAGTGTCAATTCTGTTGCGTGGAATCCTCGCCATGAACGGATATTTGCATCCTGTTCAGATGACTATACAATACGGATATGGGAACCGACAATCTCGGAGTTTTCGCCGTCTTTAGCTGCCGACCATACTGTCCCGCTAGCGGAAGATCATGAAACGGGCAAAGGCAAAACGCGTCAGCAAGAACAAGACCGGGAAGAGTCCAACTTCTCCGCCGCAACAAGGTCCACTAGTAGCGGAGGAAGCGGAGACTTTGCATGTCCGCCAACATGAGCGTAGGGTCTTTTTTCCTTAACTGCGTTGGTTCCCATCTATCCTTTTATTACGGCTCGGTTTTTTCAGCATGTTCATAGCACAAGCTTGCATACCTTTCCATAATCTACTTTCACCAATTACATTGGCATAGACTTTTCCGTTTCTATCCAATATTTGTACAAATCATGATTGCATGCGCATCACACCCCTGCACAATTCTCTCTAGTCTTTCAATATATTGAATTCACTTGATGTGAATGACAGGTAGATGGCGGGTAATTCGCGGCTTATCCCACGTCAAAAGTCGAGCTTATTATGCCGTCACTGAGCTTGTTGAGGGTACACATCAGATATAAAACCTAATTCTACATCCGGACCCGGGGATCTGCACGAATAGCGTAGCAACAGGAAATGAACTGGGTAAAAGAGCCAGTACAAATATAAAAGTACGACACTTACACACTAGCGACGGGCGAAGCGAGCAATGCGTACATACAAGAGGGGATAACGTGCCGTCCGGGAAATATATTCATACCTTGGTTGGGCGCTGCGAAAATGCACGATGCTTGGGAAGGAACAGACATGCCATTGGATCTTTTTTTGGCGTCTTGACATGTGGTGGGCGGCTCGGAATGGTGTCGGCCGATGTCTGAGATGGCTGTGGGTCACCCGTCGTCATAGTTGTTGCATTACAGGGCAAGGGCTTATCTTGTTGCACAGCGTTGGTAGTTGACAATGGCTCAGGGGGCTCGTGAGGAGTGGTATCAGGAGAATACAACCGACGTTTGACAGTAGTGACGGTCACGCGGCTCGGTTGACTGTCCGTTTGAGGCGGCGGCGGCGGAAGAAGGACTGGACCTGTGGGTTTGGCGGCAAGCGTGTAACCTTTGGAAGGGGCCATAGGCGGCAGCATGCGTGCTCTGGACACAGCCTTCTGCATCTTGGAGGCTTCAGATCGAGTTTTCTGGAATAAGGACCTGGGCTGTGACATTCCCCTGGGAAAAGAGTGAATGAATCAATCATTGGGGACCGGAGAATGGACGTACATCCGGACTTAGACGTTTAGAAGGTGGTAAGCGATCTGTAATCTTTATTGCACGTTCTTTCTTCAGTTCATCAGCTTCCTGTCGTTGAGCGCAGTGCACGCCAGCTCTTCCAACCGTTTTGCTTCTGCTTCCTGCATTGCCTAGTAACATTATTATGGAACAAGGCGGGGGGGCATGTGGCCACCTACGAAATGGCGATCTCTCAAGATTTCGGGTCGTCTTCCTCACCTGTCAAATACCGTTGTACCATTTTCGGATATTTGAACAGAGGTCCATCCACAAATCTCAGAGACAATGGCTACGTAAAATCACACAGAATCGTTTAAAAGATTGTACCATCTATTTCATTCTGTAATTGCTGAGTAGACAGTTATTGACACTTTGTCGTTTGGCAGCATTACATAACATACCGGAGATGCCTCCTCTATCAGAAGCAGTTGCTCAGCGCTGCATCTCTCGAGTATTGGCTTCGCAAGATGAAAACATATTTCTGAGCCGAGAGTAGTTATGGCTGAGGCCTACAGGTAAGCGGGTGTGAAAGCGGGTGCGGTACCATCATACGCACAGTCAACGTGGGCGCCAGCCACTGTAGGAAGGGCATCAGTCTAATTACATTGGCACCGAACTGAGGAGCAGACCTCGCTGGCATAGGGAAACCAAAGTTGGTATGCGGCGGTCTCCAGCTTCGTCGGGTTGCATGAGTTGAGTGAACCCCTCGCACCATCCAATATCAATCCCGATTAGGTAATATTCGTATAACTAGTGCCTCCGTCGTTTACCAACTGACACGCGCTGGATTTAGCGCTGATATGGATTCCCCCCCTCTCAATCTTCTTCGTCCGACAAAGCATTATCTCGCTCTTGTTGAGCCCTCATAGCACCCACAATGTCGTCCGATTGACCCTTTTGCGCAGCTAGTCGTTGCCCTAAACTCGCGTGTTAGACTGCACCGTTTTTTGGAATCACTGGGCCTTTACGAACGGATGAGGGTGTGTACAGCTTCTTGCGTTTTCCTTTCAAGCTTTGCAACCTTCTTTTCCATCTCGCGTTTCAAATCCCAGTTCGGTCGTTTTGGAGCAATGTTAAATACATCCTTGTTGTGTATCAGAGTAAATACAGAGCAAGACTGGCTAAGATACACATACCAGTTCTTGCTGCCTGCGTTGCTCATCCTCAATTATGATATTCTCGGCTAGCCCAGCTACATCCTTTTCAACAGTGTCTTGCAAATCTTCATATGTCTTGGCATGTTTTCGTAGCGTTCGCGTTTCGGGGTCGAAGTTACGATTTTTCAGAATTGTCCTGCAGGCAATGTTAGCGCGTGCATTTGACTGAATAAGTAATGAAGATGTACTCTTCTTCGTCATTCTCGCCTGCTTTCCGCTTTCGAAGCGCAGTAAGGCGTGCTTTACGCGCTTCAGAGGCTTCCAGAAGGGACATTGTGAACAAATTGATGCTGACTAAGCGTATGAATATCTGCCGGAACTTTTTTTGAGCGACGCGTCCTTGCGATGTTTTCGTCCTGGAAAAGTACATGCCTCAGAGCTATCCAGAAGTTGCTGGTTACGACATGCATAGAAGGTCGCAGACACTTAAGCGCGTCACCAATGTGTTCTGCGCAGAAAACCATTAATATGCAGGACTATACAACTGAAGTCATTCGGTGAGCTGTTTCATTCCATTAGTCCCCAGCTTTCAATCCTGAAGTGATAAAGGAACTTCTCAATCATCGCACATATCGGTATTATCTTCTCTCCCTTTTTCTGTTGTGTAGCACAAGTTAACTGTCTATCATAAGATCATGGCAAGTCGACTCTGGCTGATCGGTGAGTTCTTTCCGCCTTGCTCCGTGGGCACATCAAAAAGTCTGAACTGAATGAACTGACAAATCCTCAATCAGATTACTTGAGGTACATTGCACTTGACAAAACTGGTCCGGGCTTGATTAAGACAAGCAAGAATGTAGATGACTGGCACTATCCAAACCAAGCAAGGCACAAGAAATGAACAGGTACTAGATAAACTGAAAGTTGAACGGGAAAGAGGCATCACAGGTGCGTAAGATCACATTAATCGGGAGACACCATCTCACTAATTCTCCATAAGTCAAAGCTCAGACCGCAAGGTCGGGAATATTTACGCCACTGATATTCTTGTGCTAACACGGGATCCTCAGTATGATATACCCGTATGCGGGCAGGCATTACTTGTTGAATTTAATTGATACACCTGTCAGTTATGAAAATTTCTGTACTCATGATAATTCTACAATGACATGTCTAGGGACACGTCGACTTTTCTTGGGAAGTCTCCAGGTCGTTAGCTGCTTGTCAAGGTGCCTTATTATTGGTATGGTCTCCATTTCATGTACCTTGCCGTGGCAGCTGACGTTTACAAGGTGGACGCAAGCCAAGGGATTCAGGCACAATCAATATCAGTATTCCATGTGGCGAAAGAGCGCGGGCTGACAATCGTACCGGTACTAAATAAGGTCAGACATGACAACCTTGGCTGCTCTTCCGCATCGCAAACGGTTCGAGTCAGATTGATCTTCCAGCTGCACAACCCGAACGAGTGGCCGCCCAACTACAGGCCACCTTCGGCATTGATCCTTCGGATATTATATCCATATCCGCGAAAACTGGCTCAGGCGTGGAAGCCGTATTAGGAGCGATTATTAAGCGAATACCGCCCCCGAAGGGTTTAGAGACCGGATCTTTCAAAGCACTTCTATTCGACTCCTTGTGATTGTTTCCCCCATCGGCCAACAAGCT
This sequence comes from Amanita pallidorosea, assembly GCA_023014475.1. Taxonomy (NCBI): domain Eukaryota; kingdom Fungi; phylum Basidiomycota; class Agaricomycetes; order Agaricales; family Amanitaceae; genus Amanita; species Amanita pallidorosea. The sequence continues at coordinate 591,696 of JAEBUS010000003.1, read as the reverse complement.
TGTTTCTGATTAAGGCTGTAGTTATGACAAGTACCGGGGAGTTATCTCATTACTAAGCGTTAAGGATGGTGTCATACAGAAAGGTACAAGCGCTTCCTGTTACTGCCTGGAACCTGCTTACTATCCTCTAGGCGATAAAATCGCGTCATGTCATACAAGAAAAAAATACGATATTACCGAACTCGGAATTCTGAATCCGGAGGAAGTTCCTGTTGCCTGTCTTCGTCCTGGACAAGTCGGGTATATTTCCTGCAACATGAAAGAGTCATCCGAGGGTTGGGATATTATTATTATTATTAATCGACACTAATCATCCCATATGCATAGCTCACATCGGGGACACCTTACACCGAATGGGCCAACCAGTAGATCCAATGCCCGGGTTTCAGCCAATGAAAGCTATGGTGCGGCAGTGTGTCTTCTGTATTCAACCGTGCTCATCACGGAAGATAGGTTTATGCTGGAATCTATCCAGTAGATAGCAATGACTTCCCGAAACTAGAGGAATCCATTAAGAGGGCATGTCTTCATAAGATGATACCAACAGAGATATACTAAATGTACCATAGTTGACGTTGACAGACCGCAGCGTGACGTTCCAACGAGAAACTTCATCGGCCCTTGGTCAAGGCTGCCGGCTGGGCTTCCTGGGAACACTTCACATGGATGTCTTCCGACAAAGGCTTGAGGATGAATATGCCGCCCAAGTTATCATAACAGCACCAACAGTTCCGTACAAATGTATGTGCGTCCGCTTAGCTACCTTGGTACTTTCCTGACCAGATGTAGTAATTTATCGTGACAGGGAACAAATTATCAGCAATCCAACGGAATTTCCTGACACCACTGATACCGCCGCACATGTCAAAGAGGTTCAAGAACCCGTCGTGAAAGCATCTATATTAGTACCAGATGGTGAGCCGGCCCTGTACTTGGCGGGCAGTAAATGATAACCTCCGTTCATTAGATTTTGCAGGCGAAATGATGGAACTATGTTTCTCGCACCGAGCGGTAGACCTCGATCTGAAGTACATAGATGCCGATGCTGAAGAGTCTACATCGCGTCGCGTTATTATGACCTGTATATTGCCCCTTTCTCAGATAGTGACTGATTTTTTCGACAAGCTAAAGAGTCGCAGTTGTGGATTTGCAAGTTTTGAGTACGTCTTCAGATATTTCATTGCTCGACGCGAGCTTATTCTTTAGCTATGAGGATGCTGGATACATGAAAAGCGAAGTGGGAAAGGTGAAGTATAGCGCTAGTTGGATCTTGCTTTGATTTATAACGGTTATAGATGTCATTCCTTCTGAATGCGAAGCCGATCGATGCACTAGCTTTGATCGTGCACAGGTCAGAACAGGATGCCGTCGCGAGACGGTGGGTCAAGAAACTTCGTGAGATTCTGCATATAATATTCCCAAAAATCGGCCTCAAAGGGTGCCAGATACTGTCATACCACGGCAGCTGTTTGAAGTTCCCATCCAAGCAGCTGTTGGCAAGAAAATTATCGCAAGAGAAACCTTGAAAGCCCTTCGTCGGGATGTCACTGCGGGGCTTTATGGAGGTGGCATGAATTATATTGTCTCGAGCAGACCTATTAACCGATCAGCGCACAGGACATTACGAACGCAAGATGAAGCACCTCGAGAATCAAAAAGAGAGCAAGAAACGTATGAGAAAATTAGGCAAAGTTGAATTGTCGCAAGATGCATTCTTCCAGATTTTACGCAAGGAATGATTGTCTAATGTTTCAAAGAACTCGTTATACCAATCTATCTACATCACAACTCATTGTCATCGTCATCGTACGTTTCTTTTAGTAACCTACAAGACCTCAAGTATAAATGATGTAGAAAAATGTAGACCTTACCGGTATATTGATGACGGTGGATGATCACCACTAAACGGTGTAGGATTAGCACTGAACGGGAATGTAAGATCTGGAGCGAGACTTACTCGTTTGTGATAAACGCATCGATTAGCTCAGGCCGAACATAATCGTAATAGGGATTTAGTACCTCCACCTTGTCCACAAGATCACCCTCTTCGAAACGTAGCACATCATTCGGATCACCGAAATCATGTGCACCATATTCATGGTAGAGATTCCATAGCGGCGTCAGTTTGAACTGGCCAGTGCACACCACGACGGGAGTGCTATGTTCTCTTGCAGCCGTCGCGGTTATGAGTGAGCCCGTGATTGCAAACATACCACCATTTGCTAACACGGCATGCGCACCAAGAATGACTTTGTTAACGCGGGACATGAGTGCGTATATCGATGAATCCGGTACAAGAAACGTGGAGATGCCATCAGACGATAGAGAGTTTGCCATATCACGTCCAGCATAACTGAACGTTATCGAACACGAAACTTCAGTATGAGATATGAAGTCTGACGAGTGGGGAATAAGTTAGCTTACGATGGCGCAGTCTCTGCTACGATGACAGTAAAATTTCTATGATGAGCAGCAGATTTCAAGAATGCTTCAACTGTTCTGGAGAAGCCTAGAGTAAGTATGATCTCGCTTTATTCGCGTCACTAACAACCACGGCAGACGCGTCCATAGGCTTACTCTGAATGTATATGATCTCTAGCGTTCTTAGACACATTATCATAGACTGTCTCAAGCTCGTCCAGAACGTCTTGAATAGCTTCCATAACTAGCGGCTTTATTCCTCTTGCAAATGAATCTGGGTCGTCCGGATCATCCTCTTTGAGGGTACCCCTCGTCTCAGAAGTCTTTTGAGCTCCAACATGCTGTTTTCGAGGCTGCCCTTGGAGGACAAACTTGGCAATAGAGAATCTCCCGCCGCTCTCGGTTACCGAAGGAGATGCATTGTGACCAGTGGCAGCATAGTACTCCTCCCTTATGTGATGTAGCAGTTTCCGCACAATATTACCGACAGAATGTTCTGATGATATGAGAGAAAGAAAAAAATAAAAGTATTAGTGCTCATGAAGATAAGCTGATGCATTGACGCTGAAGTAGAAGAAAAACTTGGAGAGTCATAAGAACAAAATGTCTCCTACCTTTTGGTTGGGCGTCTACTAATATGTGTCCCACAGCGCGTATGATGGTTATTAGCTGATTTATGTTTGAGAATTTGGCCTTTGTCACGACTTGGCGCAGAACAAGCACGGTCTCCAGGGCGGCGAGGCGCGATCCAATGACTTGTCTGAACGATAACGGTGAGTCAGATGGTGCGTCGGATTAGACGCCTATGAACTGACCGTCGCCGCAATTTGGAAGCCAAGATTTCCACAGATCGGATATTCGCTGAGGTTTGCAAATCCGCAGACATTTTCCTTCGCCAAATTTCTTGTTACGCACGCGAGCGATAATGCAAGATCCAGCAGATCAAGATTTGCTTACGTAAAACACTCCAACAATATTCTTTAGGGGCATAACCCATGCCTAGTCTAAGATTTCGCCTTGGGTGTACTATCTTATCTTGCGGAGTTTTGATTTGTCACCTCCCGTTCAAATCCACAGCCATACTGGGCAACGGATGCGGTTGAACCCGACTTTGGAATTGTCGCATGGATTGCCGCTACTGTCGGTTGACCCGCTGGTTTCGCCACATCCAAAATCCAAAAAAGGAAACGTGCAGTTGGTACCAAGATGTCAAATACGGGAAACAACGGGGAATACATCCAAGAAGGGCTGGCTGACCCGATAGCTGCCCTCAACAACCTGCGTCTCAATAGAGTAGGCCCTAACAACCACCTATTTGCCTGGAAAACGGAAGAGAAAACACTACGACCGCTAAGCAAACGGCAGGTCGCCACATTAATCTCAAAAATAGCCAAGGCACATAGATTCCCAAATCTCAAAGGGCACAACCTTCGCATCAGAGGCATGCTTGAATACCTCCTCAGAGGTGTACCTTTCGACGTAGTACAAGCACAAGGAAGATGGTTACACCGTGCATCGGCGGTTGTGTGTATCACGTGAACGGTTCTAAAGCAGTATCATCACGTGCTTGTGCAGGGGGGACTGCAATTAATCGTTACGGATAGTTCGTGAGAACACGTTAGTGGTCAGCGAACAGCTTTATTCGTCTGTTCTTCAGTTCTTCTTCTCGTCGTCGTGAGCGCAGTCTGCACGCTAGCTCTTCTAAGCGTTTTTCTTCTGCTTCCTGCATTGCCTAGTAAAATTATTATGGAATAAGGCGGGGAGCGTGGCCACCCACGAAATGACGATCTCTCCAAGATTTCGGGTCGTCTTCCTCACCTGTCAAATACCGCTGTGCCATTTTCGGATATCTGCGAACGCAGAGGTCCATCCACAAATCTGTTACAGACAATGGCATATGTAAAAGGACATAGATTCGTTACAAAGGATCGTACCATCTGTTTCATTCTGCAAATGCTGAGTAGATGGTTATTAATTAAACTTTTGTCGTTCAGCAATACATAACATACTGGAGATCCCTCCTCTATCAGAAGCAGTTGCTCAGCGCTGCATCTCTCGAGTATTGGTTTTGCAAGACGAAAACATATTTCTGAGCCGAGAGTAGTTATGGCTGAGGCCTACACGTGAGTGGGATGGAAACCAGTTGCCCGATTATATGACAGTCCATATGGGACAAAGGTGACTAGGTGACTCTTGTAGATTCGCTTACGTAAATATGTTTTCAACATACACACTTTCAGGTTAATATTCTTTGGGGACACGACCTAGTCTAGAAAACCCAGCACGCGAATCGAATCAGAACGCCATGCTATCATCCTTGCCACGAGGAGAAATGTGCCAATCAAGAATATCGGCCCACTTGGGCAGAACCTCTGATATCTGTTCAACGTCTTTATCGCCTCGCCCAGACAGGCACTGAGGGAAGTAAGAGGTTACCAGCACGAAATAGCTACATAGTTGCGGACACTCACGACGACGATATCTTGGTCCGGCGGGAGACTACCTGCTACCCGAACAGCTTCCCAGATGGCATGGGAGGACTCCAGTGCTTTAAGAATTCTCAGGAAGGTATCAAGAAGAATTTCTACTTTGATGCTCACCTGGTATGATGCCTTCGCTCTGAGTCAGCATACGGAACCCACGAAGCGCCTGTTCGTCTGTTGCCACAACATATTCGGCTCTTCCAGAATCCTTCAACCAGGCATGCTCTGGGCCGACCCCAGGGTAGTCAAGTCCAGCACTGATTGAATGCGTTTCCACGATCTGGCCTTCTGCGGATTGTAGAACATATGTCCTAACTCCATGAAGTACGCCCGGTTCGCCTTTTGCCAAAGTAGCGCTATGCCTGTCGCCATCAATACCTACATTTCATCATTTTCAAACAATTCACATACAAAGAGAGGAACATTACCTTCACCGGCTGCTTCAACACCAATTAACCGAACATTCGTGTCGGGTATAAAAGTATAAAATGTTCCGATTGCATTACTTCCACCCCCGACGCAAGCAACTACAACATCAGGAAGCTTGTTCCGAGCTTCCTTGAGCTGAACTTTAATTTCTTGACCGATAATCTTCTGAAAATCTCGAACGATAGTCGGGAATGGGTGTGGTCCAATGGCAGATCCAACAAGATAGTGCGTTGTCGCTAAGTTTGTTACCCAATCACGCAAAGCGTCGTTAACGGCGTCCTTTAATGTACGTGAACCAGAATTGACTGGGATAACCTCCGACAAGTATGAGCAAGAACAGACCGATTAATCGGAACCAGCTCACCTTTGCTCCTAGCATTTCAATTCTGAAGACATTGAGGGCTTGTCTTCGAACATCCTCAGAGCCCATGTAGATCACGCATTCCATACCGAATTTAGCCAGAACCGTTGCAGTCGCCACGCCATGCTGGCCTGCACCGGTTTCTGCGATTATTCGCTTCTTACCAAGACGTTTTGCCAACAGAATCTATGCTACAGTCAGCTCAAAAATGTGGTTTATGTCTCACTACTCACTTGACCAATGGATTATTGATTTTATGGGATCCGTGTGATTTCTTTATAGAAATTCTGTTAGCTCTCGCAAAAGCATAAATCAACAGACCTACAGATCCTCTCGTTTCAGCCATATTTTTGCACCTCCTGCTTGTTTTGTCAAATTCTCAGCAAAGTAAAGGCCAGACGGGCGGTTAATATAACCGTAGTAACTGCGAAACTCTTGCAAGAAGGCTGGATCAGCCATGGCTGACTTGTGAGCCTCTTCTAGCTCGATTAAGCAGTCTACTAGAGCTTCTGGGACGTATTGTCCGCCAAACTGACCGAACCGAGGAGGCAACGAAGTGACAAGATTACTGACGACTTCCTTTGCATTAACTAAAGTTGTTTTTAATGCGCCGTTCTCGCTTGCCGAACGAGTCCGTGGTACGTCCTCTTTTTTAGTCATCTCATGACAGAAGGATTCGACGTGCTGCAGGAATTGATCTTCTGGAGATTGCTGGATGATACGAATTATGCGACTACCGATGACAACACCCTCAGCCCCTGCGTCTGCAACAGAGTCAAAATGAGATCGAGTTGCCACTCCAAAGCCGACGGCAACTGGGACAGTGGCATATTTTTTGACTCGTGCGACTATTTCTGGAAGCGCACGGTTCATGGCAATTTTTTCGGAGGATCCAGTCGTGCCCATCTGACAAATGTTGGATGCGAAGAAATATAACTGAACGAAGGAGATAAATACCTTGGATACAACATAGATGAATGTGTCTGCGATAGACGCCAAGAACTCGACACGATTTGCCTTTGTAGAAGGTGCGATCAATGGCACATAAGAGAGACTGACGTTCCATCAGCAAATAATGACACCGTATCAGGTCTTACTCACTCAGCCTTGGCGCACTTTTCGCGGAAAGCAATGGCTTCCTCCGGAGGCAGATCAACAACTATGAATCCATTTGCTCCCGCCTCGCGTGCATCCAGAATAGCCTTTTCTTCACCGTATGCAAGAATTGGATTGTAATAACCTGTTTGATTTATCAGGCATATCTACGGATGATTTACGAGATCATTCACCCATAAGGACAACTGGCACAGCGAGACCTTTTCTGCGTGCCTCCTTCAGCTGAGATAGAATAGTTGTATAGTTTATGTGATGTTTGAGTGCAACCTTGGTTGATGTTAGATCAATGTGCATGAATGATATAGGTTAGAATGCGCACTGTATTCGCCTCCTGAATGACGGGCCCATCTGCGATGGGATCTGAAAATGGAATGCCGAGTTCAATGAGATCTGCCCCTCCGCTTTGCATCGCAAGCAGCAGGGGAACTGTGTCGTCTTTGCGAGGAAAGCCAGCGGTGATGAAAGTCACCAAGGCTGTTGAGCCCTTCACGGTGTCAATAGGTGAGGACGTCTAGTATGATATCAAATACCTCTGCTTGCTTGGCCTGAAATGTTTTTCTAATCGCATCCATCGAGGAAGACGGTGAGTTGATCTACGCGAACCACGTGGTGTCTAAGGATAAAAATAGGTTTGCATGGAACTGTCACAACAATCTCCGTCTTTTCTTCAACATCTTTGAAGGCGGCACAATTGACATGCTCGTCGCTTGAGGGCTATGTTCCAGAACCCCATTTCCTGACAGAAACTATGAGAAGCCAAAATAGATTCCATGACATCCAAGACTCGTTATTCTTCCAATTCTTCAACAGTGCAAGGCTTCAGGGAATGGAATAGGAGTGGCAGGTCCAGCCTAATGAGTTTCAATAATCCTCCTTGATAGCGCATCAAACTCTGCCCGTACGATCAACGACCTGTCGGCCATCCACCACTCTGGGATTGAGGCAAGAAATCCACATCAAACAGCCTGTATGGAACAAGGTCTGGGACAATGTGCGAGGCGCAACTTCATAGCCTCGTAACGCCTCGGAATGGCATGTCACACACTTCCAGCGCATTTAGTTTTCTGCTCGAGGACTTGGGGAAGACCGTGGTATGTTGCTCTTCCATCAAATTTAAATAAGGCCATACCAAGTTGGATTGCACCTTTTTTTCAATATCATGAGTGGGGCCCAAATCCCTTTATCACAACTGCGCAACGACGCAGTCGACAATTTGGCGATCGAGTTTCCAAGTTATCTTCTTACTCTCTCAGTGCTTTTGACAGCCCCAATTTCCCTCCTTTGGTCAACGGTATGTGGCCAAGCACCGTTGGAGTCGCGGCCTTTAATTGTATCTCTGCTAGTCGGTATCGATATAGTGGTTAATTGGAACGATGTTATCAGACAGACAAGTCTCCGCCGCTTCAGAGCACACAGAGGTGTGTGCGTGTGCCGTTCCTAGTGTTGCTCGGTTCACTGCTAATGCTGGGCGGCTGAACTCTAGAAATGAGTCCCTACGTTGGTGAGTTTGATGGGCAGGAGGATTAAGCTATGACCCACTGCTTTGCAAGCGGCACTACGGCTATTCCCCGGCATTACCGCTGCAACTGTCAGCGCCTTCTTCGTGCCGCACATATGTGGCGTTGTTCTTGAAACATTTGGAGCAGGCAACGCGCCAACTTATCAATGCCATTAAAGAGTACTGTTACTGGGGTATCGTAGTCGTTGCAATCTTGCAGTGTGTAAAGGGATCAGTGTCAGACGCTTATGAGACAGGCAGAGCCCTTCTACAAGCAGGTGTTATTCCAGGCAGTGATATGACGCCAGAGGTCTGCTCATTCCAATATCTCGAAGATTTATTTTCCTGACTTTACTCAGTGTGCCTTGACTAAACTTTCCTACCCACTATAGAAACCTGAGCTGTCTACCAAAGACATCCGGGAATTGATTGGCATACCCCTCCGTGGTGAGCTCACGAGACCCGCCAGGACTCTATGAATAGCTAACTAGATAATCATCAAGCTTGGAAAGGTATCATATGCAGCTGGAGGGTTATGGCTGTTGTGCTATGTATGAATTGTGCTTGACAGAACACACTCGTCGCAAGGGCACCTTGCGATCTTTACCAGGAAAATACTGAACGCGAAAGGGAGACTGAGGTGAATTTCATTCTCACGATGTTCGTGATATTCGGGACATTCGAGACCTCATCTGCACTACTGCGACAGGAATACATGTACATTTGCATATGACGAGTGACTAGTTACTAGCGACAGCACATGGGAATATCAACCTTCCAAGGCCCCAAATCTCGGCGGGCAACGTTTGCCACGAGGTACGCACCTAAGCGCGGACCGTCATGCAAATGATCATAATGGGACGGGGGTGTACTTACAATCCACAGCGCAATTCCTGGCCCCCTATAATAACAGGGCAGCACCTAAATCCAGGACGGCCTGTACTTTTGAATACAAGATCTAGCAAGGAAACTGCAGGGTACGTACATGGGGGCTGGTGAGCAGCACAACCGTGACGAGCTTTAGAAAAAATTGCACTTGAAAAAAATAAAACAGAGGTCTTACAATACCTGTGCCCACGTCAGTTAGTTCGTGCAGTCGATAAGTCAAAACGGGATGTACAGGAAATTCCCAAGTCGTTCGTAGCATCGTCTTCAATGGAGACTGCATTCCCCAATATAACGAATTGCAAGAGCAAGAGAGTGAGTGCGGCAGTATTGAAACGCATTTTGGTGCTGATGGAACATCCCACTAACCACAGCTGTTTTATACCCCAGAGTAGTTACGTCAAGCACTGATCAGAGTTCGGACAATAGTGCATTCACTGCGCACATGCTGGTTAATTACCGCGCCGCAGAGGACATGTATATGGGACAGTAAGGTCGCCACTACGCCACTGAAGCGCTTAGTACTGAATTGTCAATTGAACATCTTCGGCAGCATCCGCAGATAGAAGAACTTCTATCACGGGACTCATGCACATGAGCACGCTTTCGCCGTGACTGGACCAGATTATATAACTTTGAGTGGGCAGCGGCGAACTAGCTATCCCATATACATCCTGTGCGGCGCCACGGTGTGCTCAGTGGCAACTATCGTTCAAACCCTGACTGGATGACTTCTCGTAACGTTTAGATCAATAGAATATTTTCTAAACAGGTAAGCGAGTGGAGTTTATATCTAGGTTACATCAGAAAAACCGGAAATTAAGTTGCAAACCAGTTGGTCACCAAGCGTGTTCTTGTTATGTTCCATGCATGCGTGAATAGCTAACTTGATAATCATCAAGTTCGGAAAGGTATCATATGCGTTTGGAGGGAAGAGCTCTTGTGCCGTTAATTCAAGACCCACCCTTTTACAGGACAGGTAGGAGGAACTTTGCAACTTTTACCAGGAAACGGCTTAGAGGGAATTGGGAGAGACAAGAGGCACACAGACAGGCTATGACCGGGAAAGCGGAAGAGTTGGAGAGGAACCGTGAACCCGGGGAGCAAACTCCCTTCCCGCGATGCCATTCGGAAACTTTCAGAGGCATAGCATAGGCATGCATGTAACATTTGCTAAGACGAGTGACGAGCTACTAGTGATACCACATGGAGTTTGTTTCATCCATCCAGAAGCACAGATCTCAGAAACGCCGGCAATCTTTCCAGTCGGGTATGCACCTCAGCTCAAACCATCGGACAAATCATAGTAATGAGACAGGTATACTCACAGCAGTGATGTCGCGGACGGCCTAGAATACAACATCTAGCAATGAAAATGCGGTACGTTCATCGGCGCTGGCAATTAGCACAACGAACTTGATATAAAAAATTGCACTTGAAAAAAAAAATTAGGCAGAGGTCTTACATGCTCACGCCCACCACCTGTGCCCGTGTCAGTTAGTTCGTGCAGTCGATAAGCCAAAACGGGACGTACATCTAAGTCGTTGGTAACTTCCCCGTTTTCATTGGAGACTACATAACGATTTGCAAGAGTAAGAGAGTGAGTGCGGCAGTATTGAAACGCATTTTGGTGCAAGACTCCACTCACCACAGCTGTGTTGTGCTCCAGAGTAGTCACGTTAAGCAATTAGAGTTTGGACAATAATGCAAATGTTCCATTTTGCAAACCGCGCGAATGATATTGGTGGCTGGTTCTAGACGTTAATCACCGCCCGCAGAGGACGTGTATATGGGATAGTAAAAAATGTCGATTCCTAAAGTTTTGGGGTTTTGTCTTAAGCTTTTTTATATAAACCATTGTGGCACTGGCCCATTTTTCATCTAATTTGTGTCCATTTGTCTGGACGGCCGGAAACCGCCTCAAAAAAGCTTGAAATATATCCCAGGACTCCTGCAATGCTCGGAAATGTAACAATGACTATATTCCATCCATATTTACAACTTTGATAAACACTCTCGTCGTCAACATCTCCGTTCTGTGTCGCAAGCAGCAGAGGGACTGTAGAAAGTCACCAGTGCTGTTGAGCCCTTTACGGTGTCAACAAGAAAGGATGTTTAGTGCGATATCAAATACCTCTGCTTTTCTAATCGCACCTCCGAGGAAGGCGGTAGATCTACGCGAACCACGTGGTAGCATAGGATAAAAATAGGTTTGCATGGAACTGTCACAACCTGCCGACGAATCTCGAGTGCTCGTAATCTATACTGGTATGCTAAGCTGAACAATCTCCGTCTTTTCCTCAACATCTTTGAAGGCGGCACAATTGGCATGCTCGTCGGCCATCAGGGCTATGTTCCAGAACCTCATTTTCTGACAGAAACTCTGAGAAGCCAAAATAGATTCCATGACCCCCTCCAAGACTCGTTATTCTCCAATTCTTCAACAGTGCAAGGTTTCAGGGAATGGAATACGAGCGGCAGGTCCAGCCCAATGAGTTCCAATAATTTATCCTTGACAGCGCATCGAACTCTGCCCGTACGATCAACACGACCTGTCGGCCATCCACTAACTCTGGGATTGAGGCAAGAAATCCACATCAAACAGCCTGTATGGGACAAGGTCTCGAACAATGTGTACGAGGCGCAACTTCCTAGCCTCGTGACGCCTCGGAGTGCCGTGCCCGGAGAAACCAGGAGTAAATCTATCCGTTACGCAATTCTGGAGGTCAGAATTCAATGGTGCCTAAGAGCGGCCTGATAAACATTCGTGTCAGTGGGACCCTTTGATGGATAGCAGTAATTTCGGCATTGACGGTACTGACCATCGTATCTTGCTCGGTTCACTTCACCATGACGAAAATTAGATTGGATCCGAATTGCAATCGAAATTGAGCTCAACTATCAAACTTTTGATGCGTTTGTCGTTCTGCATGGCACAGATACTATGTCATACACTTCCAGCGCGCTTAGTTTTCTGCTCGAGGACCTGGGGAAGACCGTGGTATGTTGCTCTTCCATCATATTTAAATAAGGCCATTTCAAGTTGGATTGCACTTTTTTTCCAAGATCATGACTGGGGCCCAAATCCCTTTATCACAACTGCGCAACGACGCGGTCGACAATTTAATGGGCGCTCTCACTATCGCAGGACATTATATAATTCCAGGTAAATATTATCGTTATGCGTTGCGGACCCGCTCGAGTGCAGCAATTAGAATGCAGCTTGTACTTCAACCACACACTTTATCGTGGCAATCGAGTTTCCAAGTTATCTTCTTACTCTCTCAGTGCTTTTGACAGCCCCAATTTCCCTCCTTTGGTCAACGGTATGTGGCCAAGCACCGTTGGAGTCGCGGCCTTTAATTGTATCTCTGCTAGTCGGTATCGATATAGTGGTTAATTGGAACGATGTTATCAGACAGACAAGTCTCCGCCGCTTCAGAGCACACAGAGGTGTGTGTGTGTGTGCCGTTCCTAGTGTTGCTCGGTTCACTGCTAATGCTGGGCGGCTGAACTCTAGAAATGAGTCCCTACGTTGGTGAGTTTGATGGGTAAGAGGATTAAGCTATGACCCACTGCTTTGCAAGCGGCACTACGGCTATTCCCCGGCATTACCGCTGCAACCGTCAGCGCCTTCTTCGTGCCGCCCATAAGTGGCGTTGTTCTTGAAACATTTGGAGCGGGCAACGCGCCAAACCGGGACGACCTTATCAATGCCATTAAAGAGGCCTGTGACCGGGGCATCGTAGTCGTCGCTATCTCGCAGTGTGTAAAGGGATCAGTGTCAGACGCTTATGAGACAGGCAGAGCCCTTCTACAAGCAGGTGTTATTCCAGGCAGTGATATGACGCCAGAGGTCTGCTCATTCCAACATCTCGAAGATTTATTTTCCTGACTTTACTCAGTGTGCCTTGACTAAACTTTCCTACCTACTATCGAAACCTGAGCTGTCTACCAAAGACATCCGGGAATTGATTGGCATACCCCTCCGTGGTGAGCTCACAAGACCCGCCAGTACTCCGCCCAACCAGCCAACGATCAACGACAACTTGGAGAAGATCCAGGACGTCCTCTCGCAGTTCGTTCGCCTTTCTCAGCCACCTTCTCAAGGGCCTCGAATTGTAATTTCATCAGAACTTCCAGACTCAGCGACACAAGAAGCAACAGCCCCGTGGACGTGGACGGCAGCCGAGGCAGCGACAGCGGAGTCGGTTTTGCTTCCTTTCTTGATCCACCTTGCCGCAGCACGGGATGACCTAGAAAGCCTCAAGTTTTGCCTTTCTGCAGGTCCTGAAGCAGATCCTTCTCCCGTTCCTGTGATTCGTCAGTATGGCAGCATCGCAGGCGGTCTCGTCAATTGCTTGGAGCCTGCTACTGGCCGTTCGCCACTTCATGTTGCTGCCTTGAACGGCAATATCAGATCCGTAGACATACTTCTACGTTCAGGTGCACTAGTACACCTACGCGATGCATTGGGTCATACTGCTTTGTACTATGTGAGTCGTAATTATTGCTTGTTGCCATGTGCAGCTGAAATCCTTGTTATAGGCTGCACGGCAAAGCCACGAGGCTGTAGTCGATGAACTGGTTCAAGCAGGAGCAACTCCAGGAGGCGTTGATTCAAGCTATGTAGAGATGGCAATAAACAATGCCTTCTTAATGGGCGATCAGCGCTCACTTCGTATTTGGGCCAAGACGGGTGCTACTATACCAGATAGCCCTACCAATCCTAATGATAGGTTTTTGGTACACTAAATTATCCACTGGAGCTAGAAATTACATAGAAAAAGATCAATGTGACATATCAACTATTTGAACCTCGTCATCGCTCTCGCTGGCAAGTGCCGCTTTAATGCAATCATACAACGTCCGCAGGAAAAGCGACAGCTGCTTTCTGCTAAATGAGAATGGTTGATTTAAAAATCCGAGTCTTTCGACGAAATCAGGCGGTTCCTTGTCCAAATCATCAGGAGTGTACTGTATCGATTGTTCGTCGGGGTCAGATTCGGTATCATTTTTGCTCAGGAAAATAGTTCGTAAGGTAAACGCTACACCTGAACAGCATTTTGAGCACGACAAAGCATCAACGGTCAATAAAGCCTACTTTTTTGCAACGCATCGCTAGACATGTCGTCTTCAGAGTAGGTATATATACACTTCAAAGTCCAGTCATCTGCACCTGGCCTATGGCTTGCCTGGTGCTTCATATTTGTGACAAGCAAGTTTGTGAGATCCTCATAGAAGCGAATAACTTGGGCATTCTTGGGGTCTTCAAAGGCCGTACCGGCAATTCGACCTCGGGAAACCATTTGTGGCGTACGATGCGACTTGTCAGAAAGAAGTTTCGCGTGTTCAATTTCCGCTTTGAGCTCAATCCGCAGCTCATTCTCTGAAACCAAGTTGATCAAAAAGGACCCAGTCGTTCCAAAAGTGACTTACCAGTTTGGCGTAACCCGGCGATTAATTTGTCCTTCTCTTTCAGCTGATCTCTCAATTGATCATTCTCCCTCAATAGCTTTCGCTTTGCTTCGTCGGCTGCCTCACGTGTGATCATATGCAGGATGGAATGGTTACCACTCAATGTCAGCGGCTCTTTTTGCGCCAATTGAGACGAGAGTTCCTCAATCAAAGCATCTTTCGCTTAGAGAACAATTCAGGGAGTAAATCTAACAATAATACATGGAACCTACACTTTAGCTCGGTCTGATATTGATCATCCAGTGCCTTCATCAACTTCTCAGCTTCTGTATCCCGTATTCGATGCGTTTCCTCCAATTTCTCTGTCAGCAACAGAACCTGTTCTTGAGACTAGAAACCTAAATGAACATCTTGACATTCATTAAGGGAACAACAGCGACTGACACGGCGGAGTCTCTCTTGTAGTTTGGCCACTTCCCTACTATTCTTGTCCTTGGTTCCTCCTCCGTGGGCAGCAGCAATGGCTCGAACGGTCTCTTGCGCCACATTATTCATTTCGTCCTCCAGGTCTTCGAGTCGCTCCACTGCATCCACATCAATGGCAGCTGCTTCGGGAGATGTTGCCTTCGTCTTCGCCTTTATTGCGGGAGCCTTTGCTTTTCCCTTTCCCTTCCCCGCCGACTTACCGTTCACACCAGGAGCGACAGCGGCCGAACCAGCTGATCCTTTTTTCCCCTTTGTAACATCCATCATTTCGATATCTTCGTCGGCGTTATCCGCTCCAGTCTGCTCCACTTCATCTTCCTGAACGATTTCTTGCACGTCCGAGGCGTTATCGTCGACTGAGGGTCGTTTTTCCGTGGATTGGCTGCTTTTTTGCTCGCGCCAGCGGCCTTGGGTGCTCTAGACGGCTTAGAGGATGGTCCTGCCTCTGAGTTTGCATTCTTACGTGGCCCCCCAGTTTGTCTAGGTGGAGGAAGCGGTGTTGTTGATGGATATCCCCCGAGATCTTGGTGTGGAATGAATGAACGCGAGGAAACGAACTGTAAAACGCGTACCTTCAGAGTCGGACATGACTGTGTGACAAGACGTGAAGTGATATGTGACTTGTGACAACTATTAGGTTTTTATTGATCTACTTATATACTCTACTACAATATTAATATGGCTTAGAAATACACAACTATAACATAGCTGGCCAGTGCAGGTGCGAGGGTGCAAGATCTGAACAAATGAGAGTGTGACTGCGACGAGAAAAAAAGAATGTGACCAAAATAAGCCCTAGTATAAAGCTATAAGATAACACATAAACACATCAAGATTAGTTCGAAAATCGAATAGTGTACGACAGAGTTTGCTTCAGAGTTCGATAGAGGAATGGAGTTGTAGGCTCGGCTTGGCGACCTTGACGTTTGTTTCTGACTCTTCGTTAATGTTTGGCGGCGCGTATAGTGGTAGGGGAACTGAGTAGTCAATTTTGCGATCCCCTTCTTCGTCATAGAGTTGTGAATATGCAGGAAGAGGATAAGGATTCGTCCCATGAGGCACCGGAGAAGGTGATATGAAGTGCAGTTCCCTTTGAGAAGGCATAGGAGGAAGAACGTTAACCATAGTGACCGGTACCTTCATCGTAAGGCGATCGTGTAACCGATTTCTGTTGGCATCGTCATCGTATGATAAGGTCACACGCAGAGTAACCTCGTGAGCGATCTGGAACAATGGCGTCCGCATGGAAGGTAACAATTCAACCGGTTCAGAACACCAGTCCGCAGCATCAACGATTGTCTGTTCAGATGCAAATGGCAAAGAAACCTCGATCGTATACCAGTCTGGGATGTCCTTTGGGATGCTATCATCGGTGAAGGCGTAATTGTCCCTGCCAAAGCAGTGTCTTCCACTTTCGCCCAGGGGCAAAAAAGAGATGGCACGGATACTGGCTTCCTGGGGCTTGGCTGGAGAGATGGCAAGGCCATATTCGTAAACATTTCCAACTGGATGGGGTGTGAGAAGTGGCTCATTTGGAGGCTGTCTGTTTCTGGGAGGCACAGGGTATGCTTCTAGATAAGAAGCAGAAGCAGATGATCTATGCAATGCTACAGCATGAGCGGCTCGTCGGTGTGAGACCAAAAAAACCGAACCTGTATTTCTCTTTCTGTGTCATGTCGACAGCGATCTCTTTTACTTGCAGACGCTTGCAATGCACAGAATCCAAGCCGCTAGTGCGCAGACGTAGTACGACGGGCAAGATATTTGCTTGTATGTCGACAAACTCGGGGACGGCGACGACAACCTGGATTTTCTCCAGGATCTCCGTAGGTATGCTAGATTTGTTGA
Source organism: Amanita pallidorosea (assembly GCA_023014475.1). Lineage (NCBI taxonomy): Eukaryota > Fungi > Basidiomycota > Agaricomycetes > Agaricales > Amanitaceae > Amanita > Amanita pallidorosea. The sequence continues at coordinate 574,751 of JAEBUS010000003.1, read as the reverse complement.
TCAGAGGGCTCGTTTTTATCATGTAGCTAGTCGTGGCTGGGTTGAATGGTACGTCGGATGGCGGTTCCGCGAATCGGCGCAAGGAGATTCGTTTCTGAGCACGCGCATAACGTGTGCGGGATCGGAAAGGTGTGCACAACGTTGCGAATGGCCAGGTGTAACAATCGTTTGAAATGGTGAATTTTGCAGTGGCGTGTAGAGCGTATTTTACGCCAAGGTCTGCAATTCCGATGGAAGTGGTTTCTGGGAGCCATCCGGGAATGGGTAAGTTGAACACTACGTTCCAAACGCCTGCTCGCCAATAAATTGGAGCAAATGGAGCTAGGCGAGGGCTGCTTACAGTCATTTGTCGAGTCTTCGACTCCTTCGTTAGACAGTCCTACTGGCCCGCCAGTGACCAGCTCTCGCGAGAAAGAGCATAGTCGCACAGCCGAGTAACCTACTTTGGGATTAAGGACCTCAGTCTGACCCTCAAAGACAAGTTCTAGCGACTGCAGCAGCAGGCGCGTCGTCGACCGGCGCTCGAAAAGAGAATAAGGAGATTTTATTGAGATGGAGACATGTCCAGACAAAGAGTATGCAGAACTAAGCAATGTGCATGTTAGTCGAGCGCGCGGGAAGGATAACAGCTGGCCAGCGCTTACAGAGTTTCGGGCAAGCCATACATGTCAACCGATTCTGCCAAGGGGACGATATCTATAGAGATAGACATTGTAAGTGGAAGATGAAAGGAAAGAGTTGTGGTCTGCGAGTTGAACCAACAAAGGAATATATAATTGAGGCAGCCAGGTCCGCCGACGGCTGGTGCCCGACTCATATCAAGGCAATGACAAAAGGGGAATAGATCGCCTAATATGGCGCTACCTTGCTGTGTAACCGGACATGACGAATGACACTGTAATTAAATCTAGGATAAATTAGGCAGTAATAGGCCATATTTGGATAACGGTTACCAATATCAGTCCCTTCATTCCATCAATCATCACAACACATGGGTGGGCTGACTCAGCAGAATAAAATAGGAGACAATGCACAATCCGCATCAGGTTCACTTGTTCGTCAAGCCATATCGCGGCCGATAATATGTCCATTGTCCCGCACAATGGCTTTGCGTTCCAGGGTTACATACAACAATGCCCTTGGTAACCACGCTCTCGCCGTGTATTTGCCGTGACGTACAAGTCTGCAGGGCTCCCCGTTTTGACGCACAATGACTCGCTATATTCCCAGATCATGCAAATACTTTGGACACCGCTAGCTCGTCCTCAGGGAGCTTTCTCAATTGCTTCCTCCTCGTCGTTTCCTGTTCGGCGTCTTTCCGCCTGCTGTATCGGCTGCCCTTTTCCCGTCTTAGCAGTGATCGAACAGCCGACGGAGATATGAACTCTATGGAGGGAGTCATGACAATTCGGGACTAGAAGGCGGATTACCCACCCGGATTAGAGTATACGGTGGCGCCGCTGAACGCGCCTTCGAATATACGAATTGGTGTCAGAACGAAGCGTGGTCCTATCTCTACCAACGTGGTCTGCTGCGGCCCATTTGGTTGCAAAGGGTCCTTCTCAATTATCTACGTGGCCGATTGTTGAGTCACGAACGCGGATGGCCGGATTCGGTGTAAACCATACCTGATAATTACGGAACCATATTTTCGAATCCAAGATAGAAAATGTCAGGATGTGGTCAACAAAGGGCTTCGCTCTCCGCGCCGTCGAAGGAACGCCAAATATCTGGGTCGTACTTATTAGCCATGGTGTTCATACCTCCGTTGATTCGTCATGACTCACATGTATAAAAATTTCTTTCGTCAGTCTGCCCCACTCTGTCTCATCAAATTCCTTGTCAAAAGATAGAAGTCCACGGCTTCCTTTCAAGCAGTTCCCAGTCATTTTCAGTTCATCCATGGTGTGCATATTCTGTACATGCATCTTGATGCTGGGCCCATTTGGCGTTTTCCCTGCCCATAGATAGAGATCTTCGTGTCGTCTAGCTTCAAAGAACAAGGTATTGTTACAGTTGTTCAAGTCAGCCAGCTCCGGAAGCAGATTGAGATGGTTTTTCGAATCGAGTTTTGAATCTGACTGACTGTCAGAATCAGTGGCATGTAAGAAACGATACCGACGGACCTTTTTTGACATGAGGTAACAAAGCTTCAAGGTCGTTCATGAGGTGCCTCATGCGATGATTGATTCCCCGCGAAGACAAGAGTAACACTCTTTGCTTGTTCTTTCGCGGAGCAGGAGGTTCGTCCATGGCATTTGCTTTTCTTTTTCCATTGCCCTTCTCCTCGGCCTTTACAGCATTGGCCTTCTGCGCCTTCAGAACGGAAGCCATATTCAAATATTCTGTCCGATATGGCGTTTCGCAAATATGCGTTTATTACATAATGCGATTGTAGGAGGCTGTAAACTATGGGTACAGAAGAATCGCAAAAAATAAATCCCGTATGTGTTGTAGCAAACCTAGAAGAACAAGAAAGCCAAAAAGAAAACAGTGATACCAGAGCGACGTTACGAAGACTGTTGCTGCACACGAAGCTGCTTTTGCTTTTCCTGTTCCAACCGCTAGTGTTGTTTCACGTATAAGCAACTGATTACGAGACGAGAAGCATGAACCTACGTGGTACAGAAGCTGAACTGCCATCTGTATGTTGGCTGGCTGGCCCGTGATGACAACTAAGCGTTCTCCCTCCCCTCCTGCAGGAGCAGGTGCGCCATTCACTCCGACACCGACTGCTCCTGGCTCCATGATTTTAATTTGACTGGCACTCATATTTCTAATCTCGTTGATTTTGCTTCCTCCTTTGCCTATGATGCAGCCGACCAGATCATTCGGAATATATATTTGTTGAGTCTGCAACTGTTGGGGTGGATGGTGTGGAGGAGGAGGGGGAGGTGGGCCGTATGGACCGTAACCAGGTACGTAAGAGGACCCGGTATGCATCGGACGACGAGCATTTCCAGGCCGGTAGACTGAATGAGAGGCCTGAGGCATCCGCTCCTGAGCTTCTATCAGGATATTGCCAATGTAGTATGTAGCAATGTGAATAGCATCAGCCACGCCAGCCACGCTGAGAACTCGCTAATAACCCATTGTGAAAATCAGATATAGCATATCCAATTATGTCAATACCTCTGTAGAACCCGGAAGCATGCCTTCGCTCGCGTTCAATCGAGCACCACTCGCCTCTTGGATTTCTTTAATTTTGCATCCTTGTTTACCAATAACTGACCCCATGCGCGAATTGGGTATCATGAATTTGATAGTTACGGCGCGGCTACCAGGGACAGATGGCACATCAAATGGTTCATCATTGATACGACGTACGATGAGACCAAATGCCTTTGAACCAGGATAAAATCGCGCATATGTTTATGATAGAAAGACGAACTTTGGACACCGCATCAAGTGGGCCACTGACATTAAGTATTCGCTCAGGATTTCCAGGTATGCTTTCGGATACGACGACACGAGCGCCGCTTCTCTCGCGAATTTCGTTGACATGCGCGCCTCCTCTACCGATGATAATGGAGGCATCTTGCGTAACGATCAGACACCGCATATGGATCTGAGCGGTCGGCGGGGCAGGCGGCGCCGACGAGGATGTAGAAGGTGCTGCTGAAGTGGTTGCTGAACTAGATTTGTCACCGTTGACGATCGTAGAAGCACTCTTGTTGTCACCTGATTTGTCAGACTGGTTTGAAGTAGGAGTCGACGAGAAATTATCATCATTTGCAGCAGGCGCATCATTCATTTTGAAGTCTGGTGCGGCCGTGACAGGATTGGGGGCGGGGGCGTCATTCGACGGTATTGTGGCGCCGGTATTTGCGCGCTTGTTCTTGTGGTGTTCACTATCGGAAGGGGAACGAGAGCGCTTTCGGGTCGAGTCAGCGTCAGGCATGGCGTAATAATGGGTGCGGGGCCAGATGAGGACGGAGGGGAGGATGCTTGGAGGAAGGAATATCAAGGCCTGATGGAGGCATCGGGGAGGTGAGGGGTGCGAGAGTGTAGGAAGCGGAGTCGAACGAACAGAACACTCACCTCGGCTACGATGGAGGACGGCAAGTTACGCGTGTCGCCGCTCGCACACCAAACACACAACGACACGCATACACAACTACACATGACTACATAGTTACACACAGCCACATAGCCACACAGCCACAACTACATGAACACACGACCATATCACGTTGCACAGCCACAACTACATGGACGCTGGCGCGTGCGTCGTCCGCGTCGCGTTGGCACTACTCACCCGGTCCTTCTTCCAGCCAGACGAGTATTTCCAGTCCCTCGAGCCTGCACATCGCATTGTCTTTGGCTACGGATTCCTCACCTGGGAATGGCTCTCTTCCGCCCCCATCCGCTCCATTTTCTATCCGTCCCTCAATGTCCCCCTCTACGCCCTCCTTAGCGCAACCGGTCTTGCAGAAGCAGGTGCACTGGGCGACTGGCTTCTAGTACGTGCGTCGTGGACCACGTTGCCTCATCCGTCCCTTAAGCCATTCGGATAGATTGCTTGTCCCCGTGTATTGCACGGATGTCTTGCTTCCCTCACCGACATCTGGCTTGCTCGTCTTACAAGGAGAGTGCTCGGTGAACGTTGCGTCCCCATCGCTGTGCGTCAAGCTCTTTATGATAAACGTCTGTCTAAACGCAAGTGACGAAGCTATTTCTATCCTTGACTTGCTTTTTCCATGCTCTTGCTCTGTCGCGATCCTTGTCAAATTCGCTCGAGACATCGCTGACGACAATTGCATTTGCCCATTATCCCTGGGATGCTACCACTTTCTCAAGCCCGAACGTCTATTTCCAGCGGTACGTTGCTCCCATCCACATCGCCTTCGTTGCATATCCAGGAATAGGTCTCGCCTCCGCATCATGTTTATTTTCGCAGCTCTGGCGTGTTTAATCCGGCCCACTAATGCCATCATCTGGTTCTACCTCACCGCAAGACTTCTTTCGATTCTTCTGCCTTATAAACGCCTCGTCAAATTCGTCATACAAGATGCAGTAATCACAGGGTATTACGGTGCAGAGAACTGATATGACAGTGAACTGATTTTTTATAGTGCATGTGCTTTAGCGACATTAACGCTCTTCGACTCTGTGTATTATGGCAAGCTGACTTGCACACCTCTCAACTTCGTTATCACCAATTTATCCTCCGTGTCCCTGTTCTACGGCTTGAACTCTTGGCATTACTATTTCTCCCAAGGATTGCCTGTGTTATGCACAACGTCTCTCCCATTCGTTCTGCATGGCATGTGGACCTCCGTCAAATCGAAGAAAGCCATCGCCTTGCAAACAATGACGGAAGCTGTATTTTGGACTATTGGGATTTATTCTTTTGCTGGACACAAAGAGTGGCGGTTCATCCACCCACTTTTACCTCTCTTGCATGTCCTGGCTACCAAGTCCCTTGACGATCTCACAATGTCATCAACAAGTACAAAGCGGCAAAGAAAAACGAAGCCTCCACCCGTGCTTGGGATGCCCCTGCGATATCTAATGTGGTTATTGTTGACTTGTCCTTTAACTCTTTACGTGGTACTTTTCTACTGCAGCGCACCGATAAGCGCCATTTCGTTTCTTCGTTCGCTTCCTCGCCACACTTTAAAAAATACAACGATTGGCATCTTGATGCCCTGCCATTCCATTCCAGGCCAAGCGTACCTTCACCGAGAAGAGCTTGCTTATGGTCGACTGTGGGCACTAGGTTGCGAACCTCCCTTGCAGTGCGTGATGTCCTCGCTTGCGCCTATCCACAACAGCACTCTGACTGACATGACAGTGGACAAGACTTGGCTCACTATCGTGACCAGACAGACGTCTTCTACAGTTCCCCAATATCCTATCTACAGATCTATTTTCCACCAACAGTCAACGTATCTTTTCCACTTTCTCCCTATCCAGCAACCGCTCCAGGAAGGCTAGCTAAATCAGCACCTGACGGACAATATCCATGGAGACATGAATGGCCCACCTATCTCATATTCTTTGGTTGCCTGTTAGAAGAGGAAGGTGTTGAAAGACTATTCGTCGACCAGGGATACACTGAAGTGTGGAGGAGGGGACATCGCTGGGAGGGCGATGATAAGAGAAAGGGTGGGGTTCGCATTTGGAAATGGATTAGATGGTGATTATATTTATGCCAAGCGATAATAGATCTGGTATTACATGCATTCTAAGTTACATATGTTGTCCGTTACTCGTGCTTCGGTTCAAGCACATCTCAAAGCTTGGACAAATCACGTCCCCAAATGCCCCTAGGGTTGTTTCGTTCGCGAGGACAATCTGCGAAAGAGGATCAACATACCTAATAATCCAGTCGGCCATCAGAAGTGCTCTAGTTCTAGCTGATACTTGCTCGCTCCAATAGATGCTGCGCCATGCATACATAGCAATCAGCCCGCCAGTAAGCGACAAACTCCCAAAGTCAAACACAGCAGCATTGCCTATGTAAGCCAGGCTACCAAGGTGGCGGTATCGGAATGGCTCTCCGAGCGCTTCATCCGCCATCTCAGTAGTGATATCATTGGCCTTTAACGTTTCTGACTTGTGCGCGAATTCGTGCAACATTTTGCCAACATATTTGCCCTGTTGTGATGCTACTTGCGCGGTCTGTATAACCAAGCTCACTGACTCGTCAAAGACTTCATATGTTTCGAGGAACTCACAGCAGGCAGTGCAGTGATTCGAGTCCCGATATCCTGCAGCAATGCCAGTAGTTCGTTCAAAGAGAGGTTGTTATCTGCATCGGTATCATATCGGTTGAATAGTTCTTTAACCTAATCCTAACGTGAGAATGCATTGCGCAAACGGAAGAACCTTACCTTTTGCAAATGCTTTTCGGCCATTGGAATGCGTTTTTTGATTTTCCCCACTATGATCGTCAATTGCGGCAGTCGCGCAGCCATTTAGCTTACCCATGAATTCCCACTCGCCCATATCAATCATGCCATTTTTATCTTTGTCTGCTTCGTCCACTAGTTCTATGAAGTGATCGATGATTGAAGTCTCAATCTTTGGTAAAATGAGCCATGAGCGGGTTTTGCGAGCATCAGGTCGTCAGACGTACCGTGGCGCAATCTCCAACGGCGTACACTTCGCCACGTGGGGCACCCTTGACTCGAAGGTATGCATCTACTTCAATAGCTTTCCTATGCACCTGGTTGGGCAAATAGGTTGTCACCTTCTCAGTGAATGGATTCATCGCAATCCCAGTAGACCAAAGTGTGAAGTTTGTTGGTATTTCGTGCTTACGAAGCGTACCGTCGGGGTCCTTGCTAGTGTATGTCACCTTGTCCGGCCCCACGGCGCTTACGCTACGACAATCTGAGTTGAAATGCCAGGAATTCACTCAAAACCTCACCGTGCCAAGGTGATCAGATTTACGCCATCTCTTTTGAATTTTTGCTAACGCCACAAGTTAGCTCCTGTGAACCAAATTCAATGGTGGGGCAAACCTCAGCATAGTTGCTGATGGCTTCTGAATACTGCGACAATTCAATGCATAGGTCCATTCGTGGCAGCATCGGCAATTACTCACGGTGTTCAGAATGTGCTCTCTCGACTGAATAACATATATGCTGACTTCTTCCCTACAAATTTTTGGATACTGCAACACATTAGGCATAAAATAAAAAGACCGAGCTTGGCATACATAATTCATGATATCCTCTTGGCAGAGATCGTATATTTCCTGTTGCGGAGAGCTCAATTATGATAAATATGCGTTTCGTTGAATTTCACCGCTGCGGCTTCAACGCCAGTGGGTCCACCACCGCAGACCACAAAACTGAGGAGGCGTTTACGGTCTTCGGGACTCGTCGTGGGTAAACTCGCGCTTTCAAAATTATCTGTGAAAATTTTATTTATTTAGGTGGAAGCTCTGCAAGCAGATCAACATACCCAAGATACGCCGACGTATGACTTGCGCATCTCGTATGGTTTTAAGCTGGAAGCAATGCTCTAATCCGGAAACGCCGTGTGTAGCCGACGAGGAGCCAACAGCAACAACAAGTTTATCATAACTTGCCGAAGTAAGACGGGGAAAATACGACAAGCAAATACACTTACGGTATATAGATGTTTAATTTTTTACTGTTTGAATCGACAGTTTCGACTTCCAGCAATCGTTCAGACATGACAAGATCAACGGCCTTGCCCTGGACAAAATGACCATGCAAACGCGCGATTATTTTCCTTATGGGCTCCACCAGGGAGCGTACCTGAACCGTGCCAACGGCAGCAGCTGAGTTGGTCATCAGTCTAGAAGGATTGATCTATGTCTGGGCGCATACATGGGAGTAATGGAGTAAATGTGGTAAATGTGTCTGTTGAGACGATTGTCACATGATAGTCACCAGGATGCAGGTTCTGGATAGTACTCATGGCCTATTGGATACATGAGCACCGAGACAACCGATGCGATCGTGCGACATACGCCCCAACCTCCGCCTACGATCACAAGTCTCGGCCGCCTTGCGATCTTCTTGGCGTCTTCATCTTCCTCGTCGTCCACCTGGACACGGACAATTGGCAGGTTCTTGGGACCGCCTGTTTCTGGGTGGAGAGCAAGGGGCGACACAGGGACGCGGTCCATGTGCTTGTCCGTGTATGTGAGTGCATCATGGATAAGAATGCCTGCTCCGAGGAAGAAAAAACCAGACAAAGCGGATGCACAGAAGTAGCCAGTGTAGCGCAAAGTGGAGCGCAATTTGGCAGGACCATTGGACGTGTCTGTTGCAAGGCGACGGCGGGGAGTCAGGCGAGCATGATGAGAGAAACGAGAGAAGAATGGACGATGCTGCAGACGAGTGAAGAGGACAGCGGACATGGGGACGAGGTATATGCGCACCACAAGCTCACGCGGATGAGATCATGGATAATTTTCAACTGTTTTTGTGATCGAGAAAATAAAGCAAAATTCAGGGATTGGTCACGCTTCAAAGCTTCACGTCGCCATCCGCCTGTATGTCGTCCCAGTCTTCCAATCCTCCCCTTCCGCCCATCCCCCCCTCGCCCCCGAACATCGGTGGCGCAGTAAGGCGTCACCACACAATCTCTGCGTCTTCGCGCTCAGCAAGGGCTGCCGCGAGGGAATCGATCTCTGAAGAAGTCGCTGATCAGCCCTTCTCCACCGAAGACGAGCCCGTAGATGAGGATTGGGTCGGCGGCGTCGGTGCCGTTGGCGAGAAGACTTCCCTACATAGGCAAAGCTCGCTGCCAACCAAGTATCATCGAGGTATGCAAAATGTTTAGACGTTGGCCTGTTCTATGCACCGCCCTTGCTGACAGTCCCACTCGTTTAGCTTCTGGCTCTAGGACGGGCAACAAGACCCCAAAGACAGTTAACTCTTTAGCAGCCATCGCTGGCCACGAACGCGACGAAGAACCGTGGAACATTGGAAGCTATTCTGTACACGACGACGATGTATGCTCGTCCTATTCACCTTCAGTTGTAACAATTGACTAGTTTGCAATACAACAGCATCCCGCCACTGAACAGCAGCCCTCCTTGGAAGCACAATCTGCCACGTCCCCATTGTCGCCTCATTTTTCAAATTCTGCCCTTGAGCCCTCACCTCCCGCAGGATCAGGTGTTCGTCGACACGTGTCGCTAACATATGGTGCTACTGTAGGTTCCCGCAAAGGGGCCCTCAAGCGCTCGGGAACGCTGCAATCTGCTGCGCCAGTACACTCCCACAATGCCACTCCACCAGAACCGGCTGAGCATAGTCAGGAGGAAGATTACAATCAGAGCACCGAAGACACTGGTACGTATGATGCGTACGATGATAGCTATTTCGTACGCCAGCAGCAATCGGGCCAATACCCTGCAAGCCCTCCCATGGGTCGCGCGACTCCCTGGGCCCTCAATAATGAATGGCGCAGTTCCGTTTATCCCGGCAATAGTAATTCCATTGATGATGTTCAACTTGCCTTATCTACTCTGGAACTTTCAAGCAGTCAATCTGCTGCACAGAATTATCACCCAGGGGGACAAAGCCTCCATCCTCCCCGGTTCAATCCCCCCTACCCGCCACCTGTTCATGTTATGGGATCCAGACGCAGCAGCAATGGAAGCAATAGTGGGAACGGGAGTGGGAAGAGTCAGTTCATGACTGAGTATGATGGGCGTCAGACACCGCTTTCGCAAGGGCGAGGTTCTTACGCTCCCACCAGCAGTGAGCGAAGCTCTTGGGATCAAAAGGGTCGCGGTTTGAGCACATCGAACTCGAACTTGCAGTACGGCTATCAGCAAGGGCCAAGCCAACATGGGAAAAACGGAAGCTCGGGCAGCGGATCTGGGTTTCAGGCACAAGGGCAGTATATGCAACAGCCAAGATTGAATGTCGCGCCGTATGGGCAGCAACAGCAACCTTCCAGCTCGGGTCAGACTCCCGCTCCAGGGTTCCTCTCTGCACCTATCGACGTACCTTCTTTGATTGCAGCAAAAGGATATAATCCGCTTGATTTTGATACCAAGCCTGCCTTTGTGGGGTTATTCCGTTGATACCGCAACCATCATTGACAACCTATTTAAGGCTCGGTATTTCGTAATCAAATCTTACACGGAAGATGACGTACACAAATCTCTCAAATACGAAATTTGGAGTTCAACAGACCCGGGTAATAAACGACTGGACAAGGCTTTCAAAGAGGCAAATGGACGCGGGCCTGTCTACTTGTTTTTCAGCGTGAATGCAAGGTAAACATTTGTATCGTTGTACCTGAGTAAATTTAAATAACTCTTATCAGTGGACATTTCTGTGGCATGGCAGAAATGCTTACACCCGTATGTCTTCATTGATTAACCAACTGGATAATTTTGCGTATGCTTTGCGATAGGTTGATTACACGCGGAGCAGTACTGTATGGGCGTCCGATAAGTGGAAGGGCGTCTTCAAAGTCCGGTGGATATTCGTTCGAGACATACCGAACGTGAACCTTCGTCATATCAAACTTAAGTGAGGAACTGAGGGTCCTCCAGTGTGAATGAAGTTGCTGACGCTCTGGTAGTAATACACAGGAACGAAAGCCCGTGACGAATTCTCGAGACACCCAAGAGTTACTACCTGATGCAGGGCAAGAAATGCTACGTATTTTCCATACTCACCCAGCAAAGACATCTCTATTGCAAGATTTTGCATTCTACGAAGTATGTTAACATAACAGGATTTCACACTTAATAACTCTTGCAATATAGTTGCAATCGTTGCAAAAAATGCAGACACAAGGGGGTACACCATCATCTCCTTCACAAGCTAGCTCGGCTATCCATTCTCCTCAAATTCAAGCAGCCGTTCCTCAAACTCTGCAGCCGCAACAAGGCGCATTTGGACTATCCAATTCACCGAGTCCAATGGCATATCAAATGCCTCAGATGAACCCGATGTTGCAGATGCAACTAGGTATGGGTATGGGCATGGGTATGGGCATGGGCATGGGATCGCGATTTACTATGCCAACGACGCAGGCCATGCACCAAAGTGTCATGAGACATCCCAGTCCCAGTCCATCCCAATCTGGTTCACAAGGATTCATGGGCTACTAGCTCGGGTGCAGATGGTATGTGGATTTAATCTCTTTCCAAAAGTAAAAGGCGGTGCCGGCTCCCGTATCTTTTTGGTTACCTAGTGAAGAGTTTGCATCTATTCTTTTCTTCTGATACTTTTCATGCTTTCAACCTTCGCAGTCTTTAGCTATTTGATTTCTTGGTTATCTTCTTGAATAATGGCTACAATGTCGGCACGTTCTTACAGTGACGGATATCACTTACATAGTCCTTCGTCAAGTTCTCCATTTCTGCGCCTAATCTTGCTCCTTTTCAACTCGTTTTCCTATAGTCGTCCAATGTTACGTGTGCAGACGGACAAGGGACGGTGCATGGACATAGAGGGGTTTGCTATCTTGTACTATGTATCGTTGCGTTACAATATATTCATCTGTTGCTTTCAGAAATTTCAATCCTGCCCAGTCGACATCCACTGACAGCATTGGATAATAGTATCCAATCTCCAACTTGGATGCTATCTTTCATAAGCACACCTTTCTCAGCTTCCTCGACGAGACCATGCTCGAGAAGCCAGCGCCTGATAACGCCCTTGAGACAGCCAGCACTCAGAGGCGGCGTCAACCACTTCCCGTCACGATATAAAGCCACATTAGAGATGGAGGATTCTGTGATTTCCCCTTCTGAGTTGTACAGTAAGACATCATCCGGGGTCGTCGCTTGTGACAGAGGAAGTAAATCGGCTCGAGAGCGAGCAGCATCGTAGTGCTCTCGCCGTGTAGTTTTGGTCGAGGTGAAGATAGATGTTGGCGTCGGCTGCGTGTCAATTCGGACAGACGAGATAAGCCCTGGGGGATCAGTGCCGGAATCTGGCTTGAACCGTGCAGCGATAAATGGATCTGCTGGGAGGTGATATGCCGGGGATGCAGTAGCTGTGAGGACGCCCTGTTCTGTCAGCAAGACGCGAATCTGTATGGACGTCGCGATGATCGTCAGATTTCCAATGATATTGTGGAAAGAAAAAAAGAAAAACATACCTTGAGTTGGTCAGCGCGTTCGTCGCGAGCTTCATGTGCAGCTTTCTCGCATGCTGATTCAAGAGAGTCGTATTTTAGCGCCGCTTTGGCGTATTCCCAGCCATGGCGATCGGCTGCGTCTAAGAGTCGCAGATAGTGGTAGTTGAGCAACAAAAAGGAGTGGTTGCGGTCGTAGCGGATGGAGGTCGTGAGCTGGTAGCCTGAGGGCATTTGACGTTTCTCACGGCGTTGATGCTGCTCGCCATATCCAAGGATGAATTCAAGCACTGGTTCACCAAGTGTAGACCGCCAACCGGCTGGTCGAAAGTGATAGGCAAGTGTTCCGCGTAGGGTCCCGCCTGACGCGCTTATGAACGGACGTCTTTTGAACAGCCGTCGCCAATTCCGGTGGTCCTGACTCGACCTGTCTGCTTTTTCTTCTCCACCGTTACCTCTCAGACCCCGCACGACAGCCGGAACAAGATGCGCTTCCACGCCGTCTCGTGTCCATGACAGTGGACCATGGTCTCCAACCCTCTTCCGCCTCCATGGCCGAATCATGCGCTAAATACGCACACTCGCTTCCCGGTGTTGAACATGCTACCACAAAGGTCCCTTGGTCAACGCCACCATTTCCGACGCGTCCCCTGCCAAAGGAGGCGTTTGAAAATACGGCTAGGTTGGCGAGGTACGACATGTTGTATCGATGCATGAATTCGGTTCCTCCTGAGCGCGACGGTCCCGTCAATGTGATCGCGTTTGGGCACCATGCAGACGACCAGGTCGAGACGGCCCTTATGCGTTTTGGAATGGGAACGACGGAGTTGGGAGGGGGTGGTATGCGATCGTGTCGGCGTTGGGGAATGGGTTATCTCGACAAGGAGAAGGGCGAAGATTCTCTTGGATGGGCAGGATTCGGTGGAATGAATAAATGGGTTGTGCGTCCTTTATTGGACGTCAATAAGGTAATCCCATTGCATTCAGTTCCGGAGTAATTGACGCAATTCATCAGAATAGGATACTCGCTACCTGCGAGGAAAATAAACTAGAGTATGTTACGGACGAAAGCAACTTTCAACCTCATCTAACTCTTCGGAATGCCATTCGAAAAATGTTAAGTAGTGGTAGGAGTTTGGACGACATTGAGGTACATTCCAAATCTTCTACCCCAACCATAGTCTTACTCGCTTTTACAGTCGGTGTGTCCCGAGCCCCTACCCCCGACTATAAAAGAGCAACTATCACACATGGACTCTGCAATATCCTCGGTAGAATCTCTCTCGGTGGACTTGAACTCGGGTGTGGAACGGCTGCGTGGTGCAGTAAAGCAGCTAACGACGCAAGTGGAAGACATAGACGCAGAAGGTATTATTGGAATACTGCAATATGATCGGTGTCGTTTTTGATAATTTCTAGTTGACAGTCATCTCAAACGATGCAGGATACCATCTCCGCCAGGAACTCTTCTCTTGTCATTACGCGGCCTTTTTTCCGTCCATGACGAACTTGTACGAACAGCTCTCGTTCTTAGGGCTATGCGTTACGTTTCTTTTCACCCATGGGGCTCAGTGCGCGCAGACGGCAACCGGAGGAAAAGAATGCGCGGACAAATTCTCGAAAAACTATGGGCCCTGAATCCTTTTGAACAAGGCAGGGGAATGTTTGTTGCTGGTGGAGGTGTTCTATGGACACCGGTTCTTGTCAGAGGAACGAAAATCAAGACTCCCGACCGAGCGACCAAGGATGGCCTTGGCCCCAACGAGGTTATCGCCTGGTTAGCTTCCCGTCAGCCTCCGTTGAATAAACGCAAGATGGAACAACTAGAAATCCATAACCCGCTTCGAATCGATGTCACTGACAAATTGAAGCAAGGCCTTGACAGCGCATCGGGAGCATCGAGTGTGGAGATCTTGTACGACTGTCGCTTCCTCGTGCGTTTTGACTTTGCCAATATGCCCCTGAGCATCTACAACGACCTGCGCAAACCGGATCAGCAAGTCCAAATTCTCATTGTCCCTGATACACGATGGTATTGGCCAGAAATTGTGTTGAAACAGGGGGACGAGACGAGGGTGCTTCACTCTGACGTTGAAGAGGAGGATGCGTTACAGCTTCATCCACTTGGGAAACCCGTACGCGATCGACCATCCCACAAAATATACTGGAGACGCTCCGGCGAGCCCGTAGTTTCGAACTGGATACATGTTGAATGGATTAGACCCTTGTCTGCATTATAAGGCGGTCGAGTTGGCCGTGTATCACGAGGATTTGTATGTCTGCAGTGACAATAGCATCACTCACAAGTCGGCACCTGCTCAACTCAGCCACCAGCCACTCTGGATGAGTGTCTCGAGTGTCATTTCATCGTCGCGGCTGGATGCACAAAGTAGCCTGCCTGGAGAAGGATAACGGCGCCGTTAAGATCGGCGCGAAAGTTTAGTCCAAGCGATAGCAATCGGAGAACAACTGGTCTATTAGTGAAAGGAGCGTTTAATATATACGTCTAAAATATCAGGTAAATTTGTAACTGTGGCTTTCCAGCTGATTAAAGCGCTTTAGCACCTGTTGCAAGAATTGAGCACCGTCAACTTACCGTAATCTCCCCTCCTCTATAACTGCCCCGTTTTTTCTTGTTTTTCTCCTTTCTAAACCCTGCGCCACGAGTGGAAATTAGATCCTTGTGCGCGCGATGACCATAATCATTTGCAGGGCCAGCCTGGATATACAGTTAAGATCGGGAAGCTTGAGCTAAAGCACCGCGAACCTTGTTTTCATATCGGTTATCAACCACGATGTTGGATGGTATCTTGGAAAGGTCGACTCTTTTAAACGGTGCGCTGGAATTCCTCCCTCCCGTCGGTATCGATTGCTCGCCATCTTCTGACGTCTTACGCTTCTTTACGGGCCGTTCCTCGTCTACACCCTCTTTTGCTTTTGCCTTTTGAGTTAGTTTGGCTGGTGCCCATTTGAGTGTTGACGAAAGGGCTGGGGCATCTTCCTTGGCGCCTTCCGAGCTCGAGTCGGAACTAGACTCTTCCGACGTGGACTCTTCATTTGTCCCAGCAACTTTCTTGATTATGTTGAGAAGCTCTTCTTGGATCTCTTCTGGGACCTCGTCGTCATCGTCGTCGTCAGAACCCGATTCTGAACTCGAGTTGGCTCCTGAGGTCTGAGTACGACTGGACTCGTATTCTGCAGGTCGTTTTTTCGATTTCTTGGTAACGGGCTTCTGAACTTTGTCGGACTCGGCATCGGAAGATTCGTCGTCTATACAATAAAGTCAACAGGCAAGCAGTGAAACTGAGTTTGAGCATGCCTGATTCCGAGCCAGAGTCTGAATCTGATGACCCTCCAGAACTATGCAAGGGGGTTGATGTCTTGCTTTTTGCCCGTGTTGGCGGCCGCAGTTGCTCTGTTTCTTCCCTTGAATCAGAATCAGAGTCAGAGTCAGAGTCAGATTCCGACTGTGAGACAGCCTTTAATTTTGCGGGCTCAGAGTCGGAACTTGAGCTACTTTCTTCAGAGGACGACCTGAGTGGTGTGAGAGTAGCAAGCGGCGTGCTACATGCAGGAACATACACTGAAGCTGAAGCGTGAGCCTTAAATTCTTTCCATTCTTGAACGATCTGGTCTAACGAAGGATCGTCGGAGAGCAGACCGTCCTTGAGTTCGACGACGTGCTTGGCAGCCTTTTTGAGGGCCTGAGCAGCCTTGATATGATCATGTTTTGTCAGAAATGTGTATATGAGGGTATACGTGACTGAAAGAGTGAGCAGACGGCAGAGATGTGGACAAGGAACGTACTGGGGAGGATGGCGTCCATGAGAGGAGAAAATAAAAACGAAATGCAAAAATAAATATAAAATAGACTCAGACGATAACGACGATGAGCCCTATCAAAAGCGCCGCTCAGCCAACCGAATCGTTCGACGGCACGCCTCTGCGCATCGCCATCGTCCATGCCAGATGGAACAAGACCGTGGTCGATGCGCTCGTTGCGGGTGCGGTTGCGAAACTCAAGGCATATGGGGTCAAGGAAGGTAACATTGTGATCCAGTCAGTGCCCGGTAGCTTTGAGCTGCCGCTGGGGTGTTCAAAGTACGTGATGCGATGCGCTCTGGCGACAGGAGTGTTGAAGAGCGGGCCACAGAGTGATCTCAGGATCGCGGATTCAGGCGGGGGGGAACCTGCTGGGGAGCCACTTGTCATCGCGGCCGGGGACACCAGCGCTGGGGTTGAAGCAGGCGTTCGATGCGGTGATAGCGATTGGGGTGTTAATCAAGGGAGCGACGCAGCACTTTGAGTACATCAGCTCAAGCGTGTCGCAGGGGCTGATGCGGGTGCAGTTGGATGCGGGCGTGCCTGTTGTATTTGGCGTGCTGACCGCGCTTACGGATGAGCAGGCGGTTGAGCGCGCGGGGCTGAGCGGCGGGCACAACCATGGCGAGGACTGGGGCGCTGCCGCCGTCGAAATGGGCGTGCGCGCCCGCGCCTGGGGTGACGGCCGCTTTTTGTAGTCAATCAATATCCATCTTGCCTTCTCCCGTCATGAAGAAAAAGGTCTTTCTCTACTTTTTCACCGACCACCAGCCATAACTCGCCCCCCAGGTCCTTCTTATGGGCGCTTCAGGCAGCGGAAAGACTTCCATGCGCTCTCTCATCTTGTGCGCTTCCCGCAATCCTTCCCTGACCACGACTCACGTCTCACAGCTCAAACCTCCCCGCTTCCCTCACTGCCCGCCTCGGCGCAACTATCGACGTCGAACAGAACCATGTTCGTTTCCTTGGTGACCTCATTCTCAACCTCTGGGACTGCGGCGGCCAGGACGCCTTCATGGACTCGTACCTTTCCACTCAACGCGCCACCATTTTCCAGCAAGTCGCAGTTCTCATCTATGTCTTTGATGTAGAAACACAAGAAAAGGCCAAGGATTTCGAGTACTACCGTGACTGTCTCGATGGTCTCACTCAGTTCAGCCCCGACGCCTCCGTCTTTTTGCTCGTTCACAAGATGGATCTGGTGAGAGACAAATTTCCAACCTTTGAGAAAAAGAGGCGCGAGCTTCAAGATGCAAGCGGTGACGTCCATATTTCGGTCTTTGGCACGAGCATCTATGACGAGAGCCTTTACAAGGTACGCCCCCCCCCCGTCTCTCCTCTGACACCTGCCAATCAAGTATCTTATCAGGCTTGGTCCCACATCGTGCACACCCTCGTCCCAAATGCCGCCGTACTCCATAGACACCTGTCCATTTTCGCTAAGGCCTGCAATGCAACCGAAGTTATTCTTTTCGAACGCGCCACATTCCTCGTTATCGCCACCTCCTCCTCTCCTTCCCCACACACGCTCGGCACCGTGCCTCCCATGATGGACGCCAAAGCAGGAGGCGTAGACGCAGACTCGATCAACTCTCACTGTCTTGATCCGACCCGCTACGAACGTACGTCGGAGCTCATCAAGGCATTCAAGTATTGCTGTTCCCGCGTCCGTGGGGAATTCCACGCGCTCGAAATGGAGCTCCATGATTTCAGCGCGGTTCTGGACGGAATGACCCGCAATACCTATGTCATGGTCATCGTCCACGATCCGACTATAGGTACGCTGTTCCTGGCCCATGCTGAAACGTTCCCATGCCCCCCTTCATTTTCAGAAACCGCCGCCGTCAGGCTCAACATCCGGCTCGCACGCCGCAAGTTTGAAGAACTCCAAGGCGATAGCTTGGTTGCCTAACCGTGTGATGAGCATATTATTACTCTTAACTTATATGTTTGATTCATCAGCATCACCGTTTGTCTCCATACTTGTAATCCAACGCATTATTGCATATTTATTACACATAGAGTTATTAGCTTAATATAATCAATATCGTCGAGCAAAGCGAGCTGCGCGCGTGTTGGGCGGGGGAACGTACTCTTCCATTTTGCGTTTTTCTTCAACTCGTTTCTTGACCGCACTTGCCCGAGTCCCATGGAGCGGAAATGATTCCTCTGATGATTCCCTCCACGGATCTTCTTCACCAGATGACCGTCCACCCTGAGGTGCGCTCCCTAGTTCCAACGTTGGACTCTCAAACTCTTCGAGCATTTTAACCGGGTCCGGACTGGACCTTCTTGACGTGTCCCCAAGCCGTCTCTCAATCTGTTCGTCGTCTGTCTCGAGCATTCGTTGACGGCGAACCGACCCTTCATCGTTGTCAACCAAATATGGTTGACGACCGGTATCATCTCCATTTGTCTCCGCTGTCAAAAGTCGCTTAACATTTTCCTCTTCTGTGACGGTCTCAGGCACGGAAATGGGCTCATTAATAGCCGGTTCTTGGAGCTGCGAGGCAGCCAAATCTGACGCTCCGGCTGACCGGGCTCGTGTGCGCATGAAGGGTCCGTCCTGCACCTGCGCATGCTTCCGTTTGGGTCTAGTGGGCCTTCTTGGCTCCGGGGTTGACGGTACGGGTGTAACGTCAGGCGGCCTTTCCATCCGTTCGCTGGGCCGGAGAGCCGCTGATGACCCATTATTGCCCGGCCCGATGAGAGTCGCCTGAGAGGTATTCGGCTCATTGATGGCAGTGGCAGGATCGAATTCAGTTTGTTTACCCACGCGTTCATCCTCATAACTTTCGACGCTGAACAATGAGCTGAACGAGAGCGATTAGACAAAATGTAGGATAGTTGGGTACAAAATACCTTGGACGCGCGTGATCGTCCGACTCTTCGCTCTCCATTTCTTCATTCTCCATCTCTTCGTCCGAGCCGCTTTCCTCCTCTTCCTGTTCCCTATTTAGCGGTGGGCGAATGACAGCCATTGGTCCCTTTAAAGTACGGTCGTATCTGTAGAGCTGTTCCAATCTTGGACGTTCTTCACGTCTGAATTGTTCAATCATGGTGTCTAGCCTCTCGCGATTCTTTTTACTCCTGTAATGCTCTCGCCAACTTTCTGAGGGATGACGCGTGACCCAGGCATATTCACAGGGCATGACATGCGCCTATAATTAACCCTGAGCCATACAACATAATAATAGTGTATGGAATTTCCTACGAGTTTCACCATATCTGCGTATATTTTGTGTCCTAAACGACCGCCACTGCGAGCGTCGGGAATCCTCATTGCCAGATAACGGCAAAGATTCTCCTCGTCGGCTTTGGTATAATTCATGCGACTAAGATTTCATTAATAACAGAGAGCGAGCGAGTAGAGGCTACAAACCCGGGACCATTCCCGCGCATAGGGTATCGCATGATGGAGGAGTGTTGGAAGACGCCAAGACGGATACATTTATGGACAAAGGCGATATTTTCCACTCTAACACGACGATAATTTTTGTTTGGGTGAGAGAAGTAGGCGTCTTGAAGACTGTCCACAGGATAATGATTGTCTACAATGACAGTGTCAACGCCGTCGTCTGTGGCAACTGCCCTTCCGCCGTTTTTCTGGATTCAAGTTATAGCAGTCATCGGAGCGTGGCGACTACAGTGTACCTGGACGAGTTTTATAATCTTCGCCCTGTCGACGTCGGCTAAACTCTCGTGGAGAAAAAACTTGATTTTTTCGCCATTTTGGCGAGTGAATACCAGATGGGCTTCATCGGACATGAGAAAAAGGGGTCAGCAGACGCGTGGTCACGGGAACGTCACGCAACGCAACTCTCATCATGTCCGGTATCTGCAGGACGCGCTTGACTGAGGAACGCAAGCAATGGAGAAGGGACCATCCGTTCGTGAGTGATCAACATAAACCCAGCTGCATGACACTGAGAATGTGACCAGGGATTCTTTGCACGGCCAACCAAGGCGTCTGATGGGACCATGAATCTGATGGAGTGGGAAGTGGGCATTCCAGGAAAATCTACCGTACGTCGTGCTGGATATCTGACGTGTGTATACAAGACTAACCGCGGGATGGCATCGTAGACAGCCTGGGAGGGAGGATTGTACAAACTGACAATGACATTCCCAGAAGGCACGTTGCACGCGCGCTTGGTGCTAAAAGTGATGCTGACATTTCACAGATTATCCATCCAAACCACCAAAGTGTAAGCAATCCCGACGATATGGGTAACCATGTCTGATACCGGCTTGGTGCAGGCAAATTCACACCACCATTGTTTCATCCGAATGTATATCCTTCAGGCACGGTCTGCCTGTCTATTCTAGATGAGGAGAAAGGATGGAAACCGGCCATCACTATCAAACAGGTGGGGGGATTGTCGTTGCGTGGAGACTTTGCTGATGTGGGCACAGATAATGTTAGGTATTCAAGATCTGCTTGATGATCCCAACGTGCTTGATCCGGCACAAAGCGATGCGTACACGATGTTCAAGTAAGTGCTGTCAGATTGTTTATAAACACTGCGTTGATGCGCAGGCAGGAATGACAAGGTTGCATATGAGTAAGTGGGATGCGTATTCGAGAACAGGCGCTAAACGGTCACAGGAAAAGGGTACGAACGCAGGCACGAGAGAATGCGCCCAAGTAGTCGCAAGTAGCTTAGCACGCGTAGATGAAATGTAATTTCATTTCATTTTCAAACAAGCGGCTGCCCAGGGTTTCTGCCTCCCATGACCCATCCCATCCTCAATGTCCACACCCCCTCCTCTTCATTCGCCCTCATCTATCCATGTGAGTCGCAAAAATCACCCAGGCTGCCACTGACCCAGCTCAGTGTTGCTGCACGGCCTCGATGCCCTCTACGACGAGCTCACGAGGAAAGTGCACACTCGAGTGGGCCCAGGCTGGCTCAAGTACGAATTCAACGGGACAGTTTGGAACTTGGACGACGGTACGGTTCACGACCGCCCCCTTTCTCATCTCCAATCCCCCTTTCAGACTCGGACTACACCATATTTACCTGGCGTCAGTCCTCGTCACCCGCCATGACTCCCTCCACAGACGAAGACGAACGACCCTCCACTATCCATCTTCACGACCCGACTCTGCCTCTTCCCAAGCCACCCGAATATCAAAACCCTGCCTACTATGCCTTTCGACGACAACAGATCCACGTTGTCCGCAGTTCCTCTCCTGGCCAGAAAAGCTTAGCCAAGAGCAAACGTTCACATGGCAGCGGCAAGTCGTCCAACGGGTCTGGAAGCCAGCCAGACGATGGCGTCCCAGCTTTCAAACGCGAATTTGAAAAGTTTCACAGCGAAAATGGGGTCAGAACGGTGATGGGGAGTATTGGTCCCGTCAACAACGGTGAGCCCCCCTGTTCAAAACAAAAGGTCAGCCATCCATTGACAACGTGCGGTTGCTTAGTCCGTATGCTGCTCAAGTCGGGCTATCGCCATGTCTACATGTCGCGCAAGTTTGCGCTCAAGCATCGATTCATACCACCCGACGCTACGCCCGGTTATTACGGCTACGGCGGGCTGGTCAATCTGGGTCTATGGCCCGTCACACTGACGCCCGCATCGTCCTCTGCCCCGTCTTCGATATCTCCGTCGCATTTATTATCACGACCTTTGTCGCTGCACACTTCCTTGAAAGACGGTCACGACGCGAAACAGCTCAAGCCCAAGACGATACTGGTACCCGTGTACCTGTCAGAGGAGCCCCACTTTGACGTGGTTCTCGGGAGATCGTTTCTCGACCGGAGACAAATTCGTATGAATGCTATCGACCCAACGGACGTGGTGTGTCTTGATACCGGCGAGAGGATTGAATGTGAGCTCGTCATTCTCAAGGATGGAAGAGGGGAGATTGTCACCATCACTTGACTCTGCGATGTTGTAGTCTGCGTTACCCATTTTAACCATCTGTAGTCTTATTTGTAGAACCTTCAATGTAATAGCGTTGCATTCAGATAGAATGGACTTGTGCTAGCTAGGTAGGTACCAGCTACCTTACCGACCGATCTTCAGTCGACTTGAGCGTGTCAGCTATCGGTATGGTCAACACCGCGCTTCCCGAAATATTGACACACTTACCCTTCGTCTCTTCTTAAGCCTATAGAAGTAAATACATTATTTGTTAAAATCGTGGCCAGAGGATGAATGGAAAGCACCTACTTGTGTTTCCTCATCTTCTTTCGGCGCTTCCTCTTCGTACTGTCCATCATCACCTCCCATTCCTTCTCCATCTGCTCTTTCATCTCTACCCTCTGAGGATCCATTTCAACATCTAGACCCAACCTACGCAGCGTCGCTTCCCATTCAGTCATCGCTCCCGCCTTGTTCATCGCTATCGCACGCGTCAGCTGACGAGCGGTTTCAGAATCCCCTTCTGGTGACGTCTCGGGCAGTTGGTCGAATACGGAGACTGTGGATGGCGAGTTATACACGGACGACAGTATATTCGGGGGAGGTGCAGGGAGATCAGGTGTACCCGACGTGAAGATCGGTTCTTCGGTGGGCGATAGTGGTGCAGCGGGCAAAAAATCAGATGGGACTGAGGTATGGAAGATTGACGGTGGATTAGAAAGCAAGAGTAATGGTCGGTGCATGGAAAAGAATTGGTGCAGTTTAAAGTCCTTGGCTTTCACAGCGATATGTGTACGCAAAAACCATGGGGTGGTAGTCGTGGCATTAGGCGGATGTGTACTGGGTGCTCCAGAATCTCCTTGGGGAGTCCTTGAATCATCCCTTTCGCCTGGATTTGTCATCGTAGAAGACGAAGAGCCGACAGAGCCGGGCTGCGTCGACGGTGCGTCGACCGACTCTGGCGCACTCTCCACGGCCTGGCAGTCTTTAGCGTTGATGCCTCCCTCTCGTGATTCCGATTCGTTCGAAGCATTTACTGCGGCGTTTGGCGGACTCTTCGATGGCTGTCGGGCGGCAGTAGCGATGACGGAGGATTTGGGTGGCTTTGCCGAGTTGAAAAAGCGTCCACCCCCCGACTTTGAGGAAGAGAATGATGAATAGGTCCTCCTGGAGGCGGACAGCAGGCGGGGAAGGAAACGCATGGATGGTCTGCAGTGCAGTTGAGCTCAAGCTGCTCAATCATCCAAATTGAAGGCCGTTGCCAATCATGGACAAATACAGCTATTAATATAATAGCACGTGCGCTGCACCCCCATGTTCTTCTCCAAGTCATCAGTGTTTGCCGTCTACGCTAAACGCGCACTTGTAATCATGGTAACAAGGTTAGGTGCAGCCCTTGAACTGCTGCTCGATATTCGATATCAGATCGGCTTGTCCTTGGCTTGCAATGTTTTTGCACTGCTCATCCTGTGGTTGTTTTATTCTCAACTCGACTCGCCTGACCAAACTCGCGCTTCTGGCAAAGCAGAAACTTTGGAACACGAACAGAAGGAGGATTCTGTCAAAGGCGAGACTACACCTGGTAATGGTGAACCCCAAATTCCCGTGGTCCAAGAGGCTTGTCCTGCCGACCAGAGCCAAGATACAACTCAAGCAAGATCACGTCATGTCCAGGCAAAAGTTAGTTTCCTGGATCTGCGAATCACAGACACGAGGTGAACCGTCTCGCTTATAAATCTCCGTTAACTGAAAACCGTAGCAATCGCTCCTTGCAAAATTCTATGTGGGCCACGCCGCAAAAGACCGTGCCCTCCGAAGATAAAACTCCTACTCTGGCGACTCGCTCCCAGAAAAGATTCAAGGAGCCCCTGTTTTCGCATCTTCCTTCTTCGAATGGCAATGTCCTCAGTTCAAATCAAGCCGAACGTCGGACGAATGAACCTACGCTGCAGGAGAAAATAAAGGCGTTTGAACGCAAGAGCATGGGGTCAGTCCTTTATTCTGCCGTTGGCGCTCGACTATGATCGACTTTCGTCTCAAGTATATCTCCTTGGTTTGACGGTGCATTTCAGCTGGCAAATAATGGTCGTGCTAGGTTGCGGCGACATCGCTCGTTCCCCAGATTGCGCCATTCCGTCCTAGCTTGGTGGGCTGGCGTCGAACAAGAGGACATCTTTAGAGAGCCACCCAAAGAACTCGATGTGGCATCTGAATTTGAAGAACACAGGTCCGTTGCTTTGAATTATAGTAGAACTCTCCATTCTTATGCGTCTGCGCAGCGATTGTTCGGTCTGCGAAATCATTCGGCCGGGGGACTCGTGGTCCGCTGCAATGCACAACACGCGTATAGTCCACGACGATGATAGGACACCAACTAAGACTACCAAAATCTGAATCCAGTAACCTTGGCCCCAAGCAGAAGCATAATCCACTAGTCAACCAGTCATTTTCGGACAACACGGCTAATCAGCTCCATACCTATTCAATGTAGATTTGTCAAGTACTTTGATTCCTTTAGTCGTATAACAATCAAAACCTTTGGTCAACTGACGGCATGTTCGATAATGATGAATGTGTAAGAGTACATGGTCCGTACCATAACGTTACTGTTCCTGCCATTCAAACGATCCCAAAATAGCTGTTCTTCCGACCACGGATCCTTGATTGGGTGATAAAATCGTCATTTTCTTATGGGGAATGTCCAAATGTGTCCTAGACTCCACTGTCAGAATAAATAGCGATGCAATGAGTCTAGAACGTACACGGCCAGAAAACCAGAGACAGTCAAATCGAGCAATTCTTCATCATATCTTTCGTTCTCATCGGGATGAAGAGGTGCCAACAGCGCCAAAACAGCGTTGAGCAAACCTGAGCCTGGATGCGAGGGATCAATCTGTACAGGCTGGATCTCGGACACAACGCGCTTCGCTCCAATAGGAAGTGCGGAGGTTGGGGCCATGGTTTCTGCACGAGAGTCAATGCGTTTACTTTAGAAGGCGGGAAACGGCCTAACCTGCGCCAATTCTGTAGATTGATAGATCACTAAAATTGATCACGGTGGACGATGGAGCAAGCGCCAAATCGGTGAGGGCTTCACCACCGACTGTGCCGTCTGAGATCCCTGGTGGTCCGGAAATAATATGGCCATACATGTATGCGTGTAACTGATAATTGTGTACGCGCTCTCTGTAGGCGTGCTCCAACTCAACCACCTATCGGTGGTAATGCCATCAAAACGATGTCCAGAACAACCGGGGAAAAGACCTACACCGCCAGATTTAGGGATCTTGACTACAGCTAATTGCGAACCATATGTCCGCCGCATCTCCACATTAAGTTTTTCATGTCCAACAACAATGATCACGTTAACTAGACGAAAGGATCAATCACTTCCCCATTATCTGTCAAAGTGACTTACCATTGAACGCCTCCACGCATGCTCTGATAAGCTTATGACGAATGTCATTAGATCCATGACCTGATGCGAACGCAGAGGGCGTATCGATAATCAATCCAGAAACACGGCCTGAATGGAGGAAGGAATAGTATAAGCCATAACTACATTCAGAATCACCAAATGAATCACTTCCATACTTTGTGCATCGTTATCAAAGCGGCCTCTCACATTCTCACCCACAGTTCGGATGAGTCGTTCCAACAAGAAAGGGCTTTTGCGGACGTCGGCGTGCCCATACCAATATACCAGTGGAAGCAAGGCATTTGCTGCGAGCGATATAGGGGCTGTGCTGGCTGCTGAACCCAGCGGATTCGCAGAGGAATATGTCGGGATAGGTCCTGATACCGAAGCAGCGGAAATGGCGCCAGGTGCGGCCCATGCTCCCTAAAGCGGTGAACAAATCTTGACATTGTTATCAGACTATGATGATGATGCATTTACCTCACCCGGATCTAAGTTAACGTAGACTGGTGTCCATCCTTGACCCGCCCTGACAGCATAGTTGGTCAGAATCTTACTTACCGTTGTCTTCCCAGAGTTCTCAGGACCTAAAACAAGGACTCTGGGAGGTTCTACTGGAATGTCGGGTTCGTCGCTTTGTGGCGGTGATCCATGAACCTTTCTCAGACAACAAACGCGCATTTGTTCCAATGCAATATGCATGTTCGCGTAAGCTGACATCGGGGTTTCTTCTGAAACATACTCCGTAGATGGTTGACCTATGACGTGCATCAAAATAAGGGTGTCCACACGCGACATGTAACATTAGCAGACTCATCTCGATTGTGCATCCTCGCCAGGTGTAGACGGCAGCTTTGCATTCTGAACCGAAGAGATACGATTTGCCCTCTACGAGTTCAAAGCCAAATATTTCAGCGTGTCCGCTGACAAGCTTAGGGCGAGGCAAGATGTGATTAATGCCTTGTCAAAGCCACGATTTGCTAGATCTACGCACCCTGATCGCAAGTGAGGTTCCAGGGTCCAGCTCGAACCTGTATTCAGTCTCTGAATCAAGTTGCCACTCCCTTTTCACCACATCTTTAGAGTCAGATGTCATTGTGTGAGCTTTAATGATATGATATAAAATGTTTGTGCTGAACGAGATTCAATTTGTAGTCAAATGTGGCACAGAGGGATGGCTCTGGTAACGTGAGAAATGCGGGCGACTAGTGCCGTGATGATATTGTACCATGCAATCTGCTTCAAGTTACAGCGAATCGTATACTTGAAGACGGTACAACGCTTCGGTGCCAGGCATTTACAAGGCCCTGAAGGTCTGACGGGATTCGTTAATATTTCCCTGAAACTGAAACTTATCATACGGAAATGTTGCACAGGTTCTTGTAGTCATTGATTAACAATTGTTCGACATCATCGGCAGCGGCCTTACGTGTGTTCATAACACGTACGGTAATGAGCTAAATTTATGCACCAGAACAACTATTCAAACGGGAAACGGGATGCCATAAAATCGGTACTGTTATATCCCAAGTTTGGTTTGTCCTCCTCACATGGACATCAGCAGCTACGAGTCTGAGAAAAACTCCGCCAACCACGGACTCGTATTTCGCGTCGAGGACGTCGATGTTGCGGCTCACTTAGCTGCAGGCACGGATGACGCGCCGCTGGATCCAACAGTAGCGGTGCGTATAAGGTATGAAGGTAATATCAGGACATTTTTATACACCCGTAACATCTCTGCAAAGGCGCAAGGTTGATATGCATCTCATGCCTCTCATGTGTAGTACGTACAATTTCTCTGTACATCGTTCGAGAACTGACGATGAGTTACATCAAGTCATGTACTTGTGCGTATACTGGCGGCAATATGTCAGGCGCCTGTTGATAAGCTGTAGGATGACATTTGCCGATAAAACGACACTTGGTCAATCAGCGGTCCTTGGAATAATGTTCGTTTGTATTCTACACGCGGATGGATTATACCCTGACCCCTTCCGGGACAGCAAAGATGCTCATTTGTCCCGCAACCAATTCAACTGGTTGGGAACAATTTTCTCCCTTGGTTATATTGCATTTGAAGTATGTCGTTCGCTTGCTAGTTTTCCATTTTATAATGGTTTCTGTTTTCCAAAGTATCCCCAAAATCTGGCCCTGCAGCGTTTTCCCGTTGGAAAATGGATGAGGTGAACGTCATTCAGCACGTTGACCTAAATCTCATATTCTCCTTCCCAGTCTTAATATATTTGTATGGGCAGTTGCGCTGCTATGTCACGTTGCCTGCGATTCTTTTGGCAAGCTATTTGCAGTACGGTTCATCCTTGGCGTGTGTGAAGGTAAGATATGGCCGCTTGCCAGTAGCATTCTAATTTTTGTAGGTGCTATTACACCTGGATTCATGCTTATCACTGCAATGTTCTACACCAGAGAAGAGCAGAACAAAAGAGTGGGTTATTGGTGTAAGTCAAATTGCATCCTGTGTATCACAATGTTCACGTTACCGTTCAGTTCTGATGAACGGTATCGCGATTATTTTCCTTGGCTTTGTCAGTTTCGGTGTCGCGCATATCAAGGTATATTTCAATCTAGTATTCATATCTCGCTTAAGTCTAATAGTGCACAGACACACCATTTCGCACCGTGGAAATGGTATGTCAACGTTATAGTTGATTAATATTGGTTTGGGAATGCGGAACAGGCTTATGACTATCACTGGGACGATTACCCTCGCGACGTCTTTGATATTCTGGTTCGCACACTCGTCCCGCTGTACGGGCCTAGTCTGATTTAGGAATAACCAGGTTCTTCTTTCCCGATTCCCCGGCAAACGCGCGCTTTCTCACACCAGAAGAACGTGTTCTTGCTATTCGGCGTATTAAAGTCAATCAGTCCGGTGTTGAGAACAAACAGTGGAAGAAAGAACAGTAGGTGAATAAACCTGATTGTGCTACTGTTGATCAAAGGAGGACGGCACAGGTTTATCGAGGCATTGACTGACCCCAAAACCTATTTGTTGGCCCTTTTCGCTGCCACATCGTAGGTCAATTCTGCTCGGATTTCATTTAATATGACGCAAACAAACCGCCCTCCTTCAGCCAAATCTTTAATTCTGTACTTCTTTACTTCTCTTGCTACCCGCAACAGTCTTATTCTTTTCTCGGCAGGTCACTAACCAACGTCAAATAATTGTAAATGAATTCGGATTCAACTTAATTCAGACAACACTTCTTGGATGCGTGGATGGCCTTGTCGAGAGTGCGTATCCCGCTCTCTCTAGAATGCCGAGAGGATCATCATATTTTGTAGTTGTTGTCATTCTGGCGGGTATCACGTTGGTGACTTTCCCTATTATCGGTCGCGCATATACCGTCGTGATAATGTACATCCCCGCTACCATTGGATCAATCCTCGTCCAAACGTTACCGTTCAAAAATAAGGTTGGTCTTCTATTCTCGTATTGGATCAATAGTAGGTGGAAATTTCCCGCTGGTATTCCCGCATTTTTAACTCTACACAGTTTTTGCTGCCACACCGCTAGCAATCATCTTGGGGTGGACCAACGTACTCGTCGCTGGACATACAAAGCGTGTGTACTGTATGACGCTTTTCGAAAGATACTCTCAAGTCGATCTATAGGCACGACGGTCAACGCCATTCTATTTGTCGCGTACGGTATTGGAAATGCTGTTGGCCCTCTCATGTGGAAAATACAGTATATCCCTCGGTGTGTGGCTCAAGTTTGTGACCGATGGCTTAAACAAACTTAAAGGCTGGCTAGCAACCACGTTCCTTGGAGTGTCATTGCGGCATGCAATGTTGCATCAGCTATTATAATTTTGACACTTCGTTTTGTCCTCGCAAGTGAAAATAACAAACGCGAAAAGGAGGATCGAGACGACACTTATGATGACGTTTACATCAAGAAGGAACTGTCTGATGGGACGATCACGGACGTCAAAGTTGACAAGGTAAAGCATATTGCAGCCGTCGTTCCTAACTGACCGTGTCACTTATATCTCTAGGTTTTCCTAGACTTGACAGACAAGCAAAACAGGGACTTCCGTTATGTACTCTAGATACTTTCTCACTCGTCGCATTTCGACCGGTGATTGTTTGTGGGACATTATATCTCTGATCAGCTCTTACCTACTAAAGCTCCATGTTATTCTCGTGCCATCAGGCACAAAATAATTAGAAGAACATGACATTGTGCACACGTCAGGTGGGGTGTAGGACTACGCTGTTCAAAGCACTAATGCCGAATGTGATGGTTGGTCAAACATCGACATTTAAAGGGTTGCAAGCGAGGGTCAAGGCGCTACCCTATGGACGTTATGTTAGTACAATTTCAATTCATGTTTTGACACCGACGATTTGGTTGCCAGTGCAGCAGGCAGGCTGGGTGTTGCATTTGTTACCACCAGCCAAAATGCTGATGGGGACGCAGTTAACGCCGACAGGGACATTTAAATTACCCAGAGCAACCCCAGCCACTCCGGTGAGAGTTTGAATAGCTTGGCTGCGCGGCTAAGTGACAATAGTTAAGTATATTATAACCAGATACTTGAAACATTTACATCCTGCAGTGAATCACAGCACTTTACGTCGTTAACATTACATGATGCTCCGCCCCACTAGGACGAGGTCAGATTATATATAAATGATCGCGGTAACTGAGACATACGGTGGGCACAGCGGAGACGACGTGGGATGCGATGGTCACGGCAGCGGCGAGGGTGAAAATACGAGCGAACATGTTAGAGGGGAATAGAGCGTTGAAAAACCACGAAAGTTGGCTGGTCACTCGAGGCATCGCTCAGGGCCTTATATACTGCGCAAGAAAAGCGGCATGTCGTGTACAAGGATAGGGGCGAAAAAATGGAAGTTTCGTCAAGTGGCCACACGACACTTGACGATGAGCAAGGAAAGAAGCAAGGACGACGAGAAAGTCTAGGCATTACATACAGTTACGCTTGAGGGTGCCATTCCTGTCGGGGCTCATCGTCTTTCAGTCTTCGAAGTCGAGACGCCGAGGAAGCAAGCTCATGAACGTGAGTGCTGTCATCGAAGGAGCAGTGGGCACATGGTTCCATCGAAGCTTGATCTTGCAGGACCTCCGCTGAAGGTACTGACCGTGCTGAGTGGTCCCGGGGTGAAATTTCTGTTGTATCAATCTTCTAAGCTCCAAAGTGCGAATCAGACGTGAACAAATTTCGTTTCCATTCCTTAAAGTCAGAAGTCCGCGGACAGATTTCTTGTCACATTGCGTTTTGTAGTCTAGGCGCAACTCAATTGAAAAGTATAGGTGAAATGTTTGTGGCGTTTTTGTATTCGCTGTCACTCGCAGTGCATTGGGGAATGAGACTAGCAGAGTATGGACGAAACAGAAGTTAGCTTTGGGAAAGGAAAGCCACCCATGGGAGGGTTCGCCTGCCGGGGTACAAGATTTCTAGACCGTATAAAATTGAGTGAAAGTCTTTTCATTACAAGGCCCTGGTCCTGTCTAGAACTTGACCCACGGACGTACTAATAACCCAGACCGTTGTTCACAGGAAAGTTCCAACTTTGACAGGCTTCCGCACGGCCGCTGAGTTGCCCTCGGTGAAACGGTATGTGACGCGAACTTTCTCAATTTTGGCTTTCTTAGGTTGGTCTGTTTGTGATCGGACAATGGGCCGGCCAAAGAAATCAACAGCAACCTGGCACCACAATCCGTCACTTAGTATATTGTGATTGTTTGGTAAATTACATACCGCCTCCGCGGCTATTCGTGTGCGTTTATTAGGAGGCTCTGGCATAACATCGGCATTTGTACCCCTTCAGTCATTCAGTATCAGCACAAATTCAGAAGAGTGACCTATGAAGAAAACGGACAATTTTTTAGTCGAATGTAGGTTGTCACTTTTGCCACCATCAATGTCTCGCGCAGATAACCTTGCATCTACCTGCCCGGTTACAAGTTGCGTTATGAAGCTTCGTGGGTGTCAAGGGCGATAACGAACCTCGTTAGCAACTAATTGTCGAACTGCATAGCGCGAAACGGCTATATCGGTTGCTCTTTTGCCGTCGTACGTGATAAAGACATCGATGGGCCTACGCTAGCTGTTAGCGGACAAGGGCAACGCAGATAGAACAATGACTCATACGGATCAAGACGGTACGTCAGCTGGCCGTCCTCCGCCCTCTCCTGCAAAAAACAGAAATCAAGAGAGACCATGATATCAACAAGCCTTGTCAAGATCGCTCTTTCCTCTGCTCGAACAATTTGACTATTAATCTGCATAAATAAATATCAGAACTGTAGGACGATGCAAGGCGTTGGACGAACCGGTCTAATAGGGGGTGATATTATTCGATTAATATACGGAGCAAACTCCAGTTCTAGCGTGGGGGAGGTGACTAAATGTCTGTATTCGCTGCTAGTGCTTGAATTTCGAACACCGCGGGACATCGACTTGTAAGTTTCTTCGTTCCTACGCGTTAAATGCAAGTGCTAGGAGGGTGTTACTGCTTGTCCCATTGTTGTTAAATCCGCTTACATCCCAGTCTGTTTGTGAACGCTCGACTTGGGTGCCTCGTTGGCTAAAAAGAGGGTAAAACGGCACCAATGTATAAGGCAAGTACTGGAGAAGCGCAAACTCCCCGTCCGAGTACATCGCGGCTGAGAAGACATCGTACGTTATAAGCCATTCATTGGCCTTCTCGTATCTCGAGAAATTAGCATCGTGTTGCCGCATATTGGGATATTGGGTAAAACAGCCTGTAGTGTTGGTTTAGATTTCCAGGTTCATCGTGATTGTAAACCACCCACCGACCGCTAAGGTACTCTCTCTGCCGCTGCTCTCGATCTCTCTGCTGAGTCGGGAGACGTATCTGGATTCTTCTTCCTCCGTGAGATCCAACTCTTGTCTCCGTTTCTTCGATAAAGGGCTGAACAAATCGGTTAATATAATATTTAATGAAGCGTCCGCTTCTTTCATCCCGTTCGTTGCTCGTCGAACAGCTGCTTCTGTTACATGCACATTTCGCGACTTGAGGAACTAGAAGAATTTCGATTTTTGTTTAGTCATTATGCACAACACCACATACTTGCAAAGCATTCAAACAACCGCGGAGGTCGCCCCTTGCAGAACTGACTAAAGTGCTTAATGCCCTTGACTCTACGCTCAAACACTCCGTTTCACAATATATACGGAGGCGATTGACAATATGTGTATCGGCGGGCGCGCATATCTAAATGATAAGTGTTGCGGTCGCAGCCTTGTTAGAACAGATGTATTTGCATCATTGCAAATACAAATGATCGACGTAGACTGGTGGTTGTCCATGTGGACCGCGAGCAGAGCTTGCGCTCCCTTGACGTGCTTATCAGTACGTTCAAGGGCTAATGACTGATACGTACTCTTTCTCTTTGGTTTATGTAAAACGAGTGAACAAGTTTATGATGAAACTAGATGACTGGTGGGGCGTTAAAAGAGAACAGCAAGATTTGAACCTCGTACGTTTTCGCCAGCGCCAGTTGCTCCATCAATTTCATCAATCACGAGGAGCACGGCTTCTGTTTATTCACAGCTGAACCGGACTCCAAAGCTGGTCGTATCCTAATTCATCCACTACAGAACCCGTTCGGGCATCGCTATCGTTCATAAATGTAACTTTTTTTTCACGCATGTGCTGCGATCATTACCTGGCGTTAATTTCCATTACTTCATAGCCCGCCTGACGGGCAACCACATGCGCCAAGGTAGTCTTTCCGAGGCCAGGTGGTCCTGACAGCAGTAAAATCTAGTATATCTGTCAACGATGATCCTCCAATGCCAAGTTCAACGATACGTGCTTTTTGTTGTGGTCGGTGGAATTCATCCAGCGAGTCCAGGGTATCGTCTTCGTGAATTATTTTCCTCTTGGCCCTGGGTCGCCTACCGAATACGCACCAGTCCCATTGCTTTATCCATGCCAACGTCTCGCGCGCAATACGCTCATTTCCGAGTAACTCAGTAAAACGGGTGGGTCTGTAGAGGTCAACCCAAAGACTGCATTGGTCGGACCCTTCTATGCTTGTGACTGTTATGGGTTCTCTGTCCCTACTGACTCGATCACGATTCTCGCACATACACGGAGTTGAACGACTTACTCTTCCTGTACACTGGCAGAAAGATTATCCAAAAGGCGATGAATAGGAACGTCCAACAGCTTTGCAATCGTTCCCGATGAGACCATCGTGTGAGTCTAGACAAGAAAAATAGTAGTAGAGATTTAAGCAGCGCTTGGAATAGGTACATTCTGATTTGACTTTCTCTCTTTGGCCTTCCGTTTCAAACATATCATCTTTCCGTCAAATGTGCGAGCCTTAATACACTTCTCTGTCGAAAGAGATGTCGAGTCTTCATATGTATCCACAGGAAAATTAGTGGATAAATCCACAAACGATTTCTTGCGCGGCTTACGTCCCAATCCAAAACTTGAGCCTTCACGAGCGACGGATTCATATGACGCGTGTTCTACCTCCGGTAGATGCTGGTTCAGCAGGCCCGTTGGCTTGAATGACATCCATCCAGATGTTCCTACAAAGAAACTCGTCTCGACCTCATCGTAAGCTTAGCTTTGTCCTTACCATTTTCATGACCCTTGTCTTTAAAGCCTCAGATATATGATTTGTGATTTCTGGATCAATAACCATTTCTCACCCTGACCTGCACCAGTCACTTGCAATGCATTAACTGACAGCGGAGAGGTATAGTCGTCATTCCTAGGGTATCCGGGCGTATCAGAGTTTTTAGAAAGTAGAGGTATGGTTGAGTCAAGCAGGCCGTTAGCGATGAAGGAAGCCATGCGTTCTGGATCTGTCGCGTCAACGATGTGACAGCTGCACGTGAGTGCGTGACTAGCGCGGTAGCGGCAAGCTTGGCCAAACAATAACGACTATGAATGGCGGGCAAACGCGAGACTTGGGGCAGGGAAGCCAAGGTACATATTTATTGTGATACCAGGTAGCGATGACCTCTGATTATAGCGTTATAGCATTACTGGGTCTGCTTCGGTCAATCGCCCCCGACGCCGTTCCCGATGATGGAAGGAAACTCAGCGAAGAGGACATCAAAAAAATCAATGAGAAAATAAGTGAACTGGTCGGAAAGGATGCAATGGAGCAGTACAAGCAGGATGTGAATGAACGGGGTGAGGTACGTTCTTTATAACCAGAGTGTAGTGAGCTGACATGATCGTTCTTTCAGTTGGTTAATGAGGAGGGTCTCCCTGTTATTGACATCAACGAACCGGCTGAGGATGCTTATGGCCTAAGAGCTGCGACAGCGTCTATCGTACAAAAAGATCAATTGGTTCCGCTCGCATCCTTGTCAGAGGCGCAGAGAGCACGCCTGCGTCATGAGCGTGACCGCATTCTGGATATGTTGGAGGAGGAAGAAAGGCTAGAAGAACAACAGGAAAAGGAGCGGGTATTAGAAGAAAAGGGAGACTTGATTCGCAAAAAGATGGAGGAAGCTGCAAAGGACAAGGACAGGAAAAGCGCTGCAAAAGAGATACAGAAGAAGATGGGCAAGGCACTTTTAGGAAACAAATCGAGAAGCGAAGGTGAAAGCACGCGGCACGACAGTATTGCAGAAGGCAACGCTATGGCACAGCCGAAGAAAAGCGTCTCCTTCGCTGCTGAACCTGCGGCGGAAACAGAGAGCCCTGAAAGTGTAGCATGGGGTGACATTTCGCTAGCGAGGTTGCGGCCAATGAATCGACCAACTCTTCTCAGTAAAATTCAAGACGAAAAACAACCGATGAGGAACAAGGTTGTTGAAAGGAAATCAGTCGGGCAAAGTTCGATCAATCAACCAAGACTGGGCGATTCGGATGACGAGTTCGATGCCGATGCCGAAGGAGCCAGTGTAGACGATAAAGAGATTGAACAATATCCTGAAGTTTCGACCTCCGGTTCGGATGCTACAAATGAAAGTCTGGAAGACTTTGACTATGCTCAGCATCAGCGGGAGGTTGCCCTTGAGTACTATGCGAAGCGAGGTATTATTGGGCAAGCTGTACAGACATTGGTGTCGCATTCTCACACCAAGGAAGATGAGGAAGAGGTGCGTATAAGTCCAAGATGCATATCGTCCTTTCCAATCCGTTTCTATAGGGCATTGCATCAGATACTGCTGTAATTGAAACCAATTCTTCAAAACCCTCTATATCTCGCTTCAAAGCGTCAAAACTTGCATCTTCGTATAATGCTTCGATACCTCAATCCACACTGCTTGATGGATCCGTTTTTTCGGTATCCAGTGCCAAGACACTGCAGCACGCAATTCGAATGGGAAGGCTAGATTCTAACAGTCAATTGGTCGCGTCGGATAGTGAAAGTGAAGCGGAAAACGAGGCGATCCAGCAGGTTCTGGACCTGCTGAGCAAGGGAGAAGCTTACAACGTTGGCCCTGAAGGTAGTCGCACTGTCTACGATGTACCATCTCTTAAACAGGAAGAGACAGAAACTGCAGCAGTTGTGAATACGGCGATGCTGCCTGCACTTAAGAAACCCAAAGCATCAAAGTTCAAGGTCAATCGATCGCAGGCTGGACCGCCCAAAATTGGACCTAACCAAGTAAAAAACATATCCGTCACATCGGGCGAGTCGTCGATGACATCGACCATCGAGAACCCTCCCTCTTCCACCTCTCTGGCGGCTTCACCAACACAAAAACAAGGTCTCTGTGATCTCCAACCTCCGCAGAGTCATGTATCGACGTCCTTCCCCATGATAGTTGAATCACCCTCATTTCCCCCATCAAGAGGCGCGCCCCCATTGTCCACAACCAATACCCCAAGCCCAAGTACGCAGACAGTGCCGCGGCGTCCTAATCGTCCACCTACCGTTTTGTCTTCAGTCGTACATGAGAGATCAGTGCAACTCACCACCGAAAAGCTAGAACAGGCAGAATCTACGGGGGTACTGAAGCCGAAGAAAATATCCCGTTTCCTTGCGGAACGAACATAATGAGATGGTATTTATTTGTGCACTTATCAAAGGTTTATACAAGGGGATAGTGTATGTAGCTTGCTATACAGAATGTTTGCGACAGGATATTGTATTGAATTGCGCTATTGTACAATTTGCGATAACTATTAATACTAGCAGAGTAGTGAAAGACAGGATTCATTGAACACACCAAAGACGCCAGGAAAATGCCATAACACCGAGACACTAGAAATTTAAACCCAAAGGTATTTGAGGTAACACGTGGATCAGTGTTTTGTCACCAGAATTTCTAACGCTTGAACAACTTCAGACATGGTTGGTCGATCCTGTGGGTCATGCATCCACATGTTTTCTATCAGGTCTATGATTTCAGGGCACCACTGTTTCCGAAGACCAGCAGCGGGTGGCCTGCAAAAATCAGGAGAGATGAGTCAATCATACGTGAGATAGAACCTACTAAATTACCTTTGCCGTTTGGTGCCGACTATTTCATATATAGCGTGCTCATTCATACCCTGGAAATTTTTATGAGAATTGGGATGACAAATGCAATCGTATTATACAGACCTCCCATGGAAACCTTCTACTAACTTTGGCCTGGTGCCATTGAAGCATTTCCCAATAGACCATAGCACACGAAAAGACATCCACTTTGTGATTGTACTTTGGATGTGCATGCCACAGTTCAGGCGCTTGCCAATTGACGGTTCCTACAAGACTGCGAACCATCGAACGAGTAGATTGCTTAACTTTAGCAAGGCCAAAATCGGCTATCTTGGCTGCTCCTTTTGCAGTGATGAGGATGTTTGAAGACTTGCAATCTCTATGGATCACAGAAGGCCTGCGCAAATGAAGATATTCAAGACCACGCGCGACGTCCAGCATCATGACAAGCTAGGTTGGCACTTTTAAGGCCATATCGAAAGACGGCTCGTTATAAAACTCACGATTCTGTGCAGTGACGGCGCATTCACGTTACGGATGTAATCGAAAAGATCGCCATTGGAACAAAGTTCACTGACAATCATAACAGGGGTCTCGCGGGTGTTTTCGGGTATGCTGACGCCAAGCTAATTGGGAGATGAGCAAAGTAACAAAGGCAGGCGCCCAAACCCCGAAACTCACGAAGCGAACGATATTGGGATGATCAAAGCCACCGAGTAACTTGAGTTCCTTGATGTCCACTGTGCAATATGGATATAGTTTGAGGAACGTAGAAAGTGGGATGACTTACTAGGACTGAGTTGACCTCGGAACTCGGCTATGGCAATCTTCCGCCCCTTGAACTTACCAATGAAGACGTCTTTAAAGCCCCCACTACCAATTTTTTCGAGCTTCTGTAGCTTGTCTGGTGGTATCTCTCGATCTTCCAAACCAAGACTTTCAAGGTCAAGTTCCAAATCTTGTTCTCCGTCTTTATCCTTGTCTTTCTCTTTCTCTGGAATGGGAGTTCGGGGCTCATCGACATGTACGCGGTGAGAACGAGATAGGACTGGTGTTTGGGTTTCGCCTGAGTGATTACGGGTGTGATACCGGCGCCGTCTAGATGTGGACGGTGGGCGTATCGTTCCAGTGGATGAGGGAGAGGAGCATTCATTCACTTGTCTATCGCGCCATTGAAGTAAAACTTGCGCCAACTGAGGTTTGGTGCCGACAGGCTCTAAATCTCGTGTCTCACAAAGACGGACGAGGTCGTCGCGTCGCAAGCGAACAAGCGTTTTCGCAGTGGCAATGGTGAGATCAACTAAGCAATCAGTTGTCAGGGCTAGCTAGTTGGTATTAGATACATGAGCTCACCTTCCTCGTCCATTGCTTCTTCATCCGTCTCGCCATCGGCGTCTTCGTCCCCACCTTCATCTTCGCCCTCACCTTCATCTTCGCCCTCAATAACATCCTCGTCCTCTTCATCTTCGTTCACACCTTCATCTTCGCCCTCAATAACATTCCCGTCCTCTTCATCTTCGTCCCCACCCTCATCCTCGCCCTCAATAACATTTTCGTCATCTTCATCATCATCTTCATCATCCTCGTCATCTTCACCAATATCTTCTTCCATATCAGCATCTTCACCCACTATCTTGCCATTTCGAAGCTTCCTTGGTTCCACGGTAATAATTTCCTCGTCATACGCATTTTCCATTGCTGCATCTGTCTCCACATCATCCACATCAACTTGGACGTCCGCTACCTTATCGTCGGTATTCGACGGCACGTCTCCACCGTCGCCTTCATCATCACCATCACTGGGACCTGCGCTACCCACTTTACGCCTTGGCCTCAGCCTCTTTCTCAAAGGAGTTCTTCGAGTCTTGGGAGACGATGTACTTGAAGCAAGTTCATCGATTTCTTCATCCAATGATGATTCCTTGTCTTTGACTTCTTCATCTTCATCTTGACCTTCATCCTCATCCTGTAATTCCAAATCCTCGGCGTCGACATCCTCCAACAAGTCGTCGGCCCCAGCAGCTTCAACGTGCTTCTCAGTATCATCGCTCCTAGATTTTGCCTTTCTTGACGGCAAAACTCTTGTCTTTCTCCATCCATTTACTGTATTCACATTGACATCGTGCTTGACATCTTGACGCGATCCGGCGTGCCGCTGCTGCTTGGAGACTGAGCGCGGTTGGGAGGAGACCAAAGTCTCACTAACAGTTCGTTGTCTGTCCCTGCTCCGAAGCCGTCGAGGGCTGGGTTGTATCAAAATTGCATTTTTACTGCTTCCTACTCCAAGAGACTTTTCGAGATCCTCTAATTCTGTTAGATCACTTTCTGCAGCAGGCCAGTCCCCGTCTTGCGAATGACGGACTGGGGATTTTATGTGAATCTCAACGTTTGATTTGAATTCGACCTGTTTGGCTTTTCCTTTCCCTTTCGAGAACTTTTCTATTGATGTCCGACCAGACATTGGCTTTGTTTGGCTATTGGCTTTTGTTCCCATAGTATTTGATGCTTGCCGAGAGCGTAATCTCGTTGCTGGTGGAGAACGAACAGTCCATGAAACGCTTCCTGCTGAAGTTGTGGGCGAGATGCTCGAATCCTTCGACCTGAAGATGATGTATAAGTTATCACATATGCCCATGAGTCTAATACTGACCGTGGTTCAGTGCTTTCGCTGCCGTTTACCTTGCTATGCCTTGTCTTTGATTGTCCCCCCGAATGTGTTTGACAACTGCTCATAGAGTAACTACGGCCCTTACGCATCAGGTTGCTGGATTTGCCTATATCATGCATAGTGGCCCGTCGACGCAAATTCAGAGCTGGCGCATCTATGGCATCAAAACCGCTGGCGTCTGTCGCCTCATCACCCGCAGTATTACCATCGTCACTGGAATAATCCGATGATTTGCCAACAAGCGACGACGGTGGAATGGATGCATAGTCATCCCGAGCATCAATGATGGCACTAACAATCTCAGGCTTGGTTAGCATTTCCGGATCGTCAATAAGCCCTGCGACGGTGTATAGGCGGATCAGGTCGGTCTTTCGCAAGCGATTTAGTTGTTTTTGATCAGCAAAATTAATGAGGTGTTCATCTGCTTTGTGGACGTGAGTATACAAAATTCGAACATACAGCGATAGAATTCTACCCA
Organism: Amanita pallidorosea; assembly: GCA_023014475.1. Lineage (NCBI taxonomy): Eukaryota > Fungi > Basidiomycota > Agaricomycetes > Agaricales > Amanitaceae > Amanita > Amanita pallidorosea. The sequence continues at coordinate 534,532 of JAEBUS010000003.1, read as the reverse complement.
CTTGAGCTCCCCTCGAATATTTCCACTTCGTCTTGAACGCCAGAGTTTTCGAGCTCAGAGTCATTAGAACCGGAATCCGAATGTACCGACGCGTCAACATCCATTTCATCGTGATTAACAGAATCATCTTCATCACTGGGTGAGTAGGAAGACCTGAGACGTTTTGCACGACCAGAGTTTCGCGTTAAGCGTCCATTGGATGCAATATTTTCGTTAACGTTAAAGACGCGTTTTCTTTTAGCTCCAGCTCGCAGAGGTCCGAGATTATGTTGGCGCATTACAGTAACCAATGTCTCGTTTTGGGATGCCTTCTGAGCAAGCAGAATTCTAGAGGGTAGGCGGCGTAAGTTGGGATGAAGAGGTACAAGGACTGGACGTGATTGGTCAAAATCGGACGACAGATGGGTGGACTGCGAATCAGTACGCTTGCTGAAGGCGTGCTTTCGTGCTGTTTGAGTTGATGGGTGGCGGCGAAGTCTTCGGGCTCTAGGGGACGGGGTAGTACTTGGTCGTCGTCCAGCATTAGCCATAACCGAATGACAACCAGCCACCACGTTCCAATGCGTTCAGTACTTGCTTTTGTTGAGTGCGCTATTGGGCTCGCCGTCTGGACGGTGCTGAGGAGAACAAGAGGCTCAGGAGCGCTGGCAATTGGAGGAAGTTTGGATGGCATTGTTTGTCTCAAGGAACTATTGACAGAACAAATATTAGCAAATGACTGCAAATACTGAGACGGAGTTGAAGCGCAGCGACCCAACCGTGATCACAAGCTCGTAATCGTTGGGATGCGACAAAGCCATCATCTTCGCAATTATATCGTTTCTTCAGAATGGTCTGCTGGAAAAAGAGCGCTCGATTTAACGACTGGTCATAAAGAACATGCCTAATCTGGTAATCATAAACACTTGACCGCAATCAGCAAGGGCATATATATTATAATTCAAGCCATGAACTTCACATTCACGTCTACATCAAGATGCTACTTAAATTCACTGCCGCCGACATGCTCAATACTGCACTCATAGATGTTGTGTCAGGCGAGCGCGCATATTCTATTGTAACAGTTGAAGAGGATGTTGAGGTCGGAGGGGACTCTAGCTCATGGTCCTCTGGGGATGAATCAGATTCTACGCCCCCCAAGTGCCGCCGTACATCTATTAAAGATTCGTCAGGACAGCTTGTGGCATCGCTGATATGGAATGGCCGACATCCGGACATTACTATTGGTGGCCAACGCATTGGTGGCCTGACAAACCTATTCGGCACTTCCACCGTACGCTTCATGTAAGCCGGCAATCGATATGACCAGGAACAATGCTTACTGGTTCCAGGCCAAAAATACTCGCTATTCCAACGCGGTTTGAACCCGAATACACATGGGTAGCTACGTCCAAAAGCCTGGCGGTATGTGTAATATCATGAATCATATTTCATATCATCTACATGGTGTTCAGTTAATCGATTACGACTCTCATACAACCCAAGGCATATTCCACCAAAATGCTATTCCGATACCTCGGTCACTCAAACCATTCTCCTCACATAAAACGAATAATTCGATTCTACGCGAACCGTCATTGCTTGCATCTTCCACCTCATTTACATCAACAAGTTCATCTTCAACTGCGACATCATTTACCACCAATAAATCATTCATCTATTCCGGACTTCCAGGGCTTGGTTCAAACTATCTGGAGTTTTCATCCCATCCTCTTGCCCACGACGTCGAAATAATAAGTATGATTCGAGTATTTTGCCGATTGATTAACTCTGACGCGATCCTCTTACGGTGCAGTATCATTCATAATGATGGAAATATTGCGGCGCGGTCGTTTTCTACTCCGGCCGTATAAATTTGAGCGACGCAAGTTTTGGAAATTAAGGGAAGTACGAGATGCCATCCTGCAGCATTTCGCTCCCTGATTCGTGTTCTTGACATACCCTCATCCATCCATACTTGCATTCGTTTTTTTTACAAAATATCTGATACCACTTTTGCATATATCACCCACTCGTGTACAATACTGCATTTACTAAGAGTCATTACGTGGAAATATCAATGGGGCTGACATGAAAAATGTGCTTCTAATCATAGTAGACAACGTATAGTATGTCTAGATTCTGCATCATAATAACCTTATAGAGCGCGCTGCTTCATCCGACTTGCCACTGTCCTAAGACCAGCGTACACCTTCCCAGGCGGCGAGCCCAAGATCAACGAGACAATTGCATCTCGTGCAATTTTGATGTTTTGGAAGGAACCCATTATGTGTATTTTTCTACGTATATTGCAGCGCTTCGCTATGCGAAAAAAGGTGGAGACGTACGTATCCGCAAGGACAATCCGCGTCCGACTGACATTCTCGATGGTGAACTTTGTTTTTCCTTCATGCCCAGCTATTCGACCTGCGCAGATGTTTTAAACCAGCATATCGTCAATAATAGTACGACATACCTATGGCGCGTGATAAGTGGTCTCCGTGGAGGGTTTTCACATCTTTGATCTCAAATGTATCGAGATATAAGTCGTCCAGCCGTAGTAACGCAATTGCGTCCTGTGTAATTGCATGCAATGAGCAATAATGTAGAGAAAAATCCAGCGGACCTACATTTACATCAAATCCCAAGGCATACGCCTTGACAAAATCGGAGCCTTTTTGAACTGCACCAATATCTTTAGTATGCTTCGACGTCTAACTCCCGTCGACTGAGCGAAATCTGCATCGAACACCCAGTTCGTAACACTCACCCTCATCTCCACACTCCTCTTTTGCACATTCATTCTCACCTGTAACCCAAGCAGTTCCGTTAGCGGCCCGAATATATTCACCCAGTCTTTTTTCAGCGGCGACATTCGATGTGGCGGGATAGGCACCCTCCTCGCTTCACTTTTGGCCGCTGACGAGGATTTGGCTGCACCGGGAGCGAGAGGTGCAAAAACCGGTGCACCACTGCTTCCAGCTGGTACAGCGTCAACATCGATCATCAACGCATCGTCGTCCTCTCCATGCCCACTACTTGAACTCTGCCCGACTACATCCTTACTCGCGCCATTTTGAATGTCGTTTATCGGCCGTGATGTTGATGCTAAGTCACCCTCCAGATCCATCCCATCTTCACCATATTCAGCGGTGATGTTAAGGGCAGATGCTGGCTGTGTTCCTTTTTTCTTGTTCAGTTTTCTCCTGTTTTTGTGTTTTCGAATAGTGGATTCGGTTGATGATCCAGCTATGGTAACAGCATGAGTAACACCCATGATCCAAAGGCGGGTTCAGCGTCTGGTTTTTTTCGTCTAGTTGCGCAGGAGATATCAGGCCACGAGTCGTGCCTCGCAAAAGCCGTCACCATTATGTCACATCAATATCACTCGATGATATAGAAAGTGTACTGTGCTAAAACACAACAAATATCAAAAACTAATGTAATACAAACCAATAATAGGGATGCTGAAGATGACCTGCATGCTGAATTATTCCACACGTGTACTTTTGAGCATACTATACAAAATATTGAGTGTAACGCATACTACTTGAGTCAAATGAAGCATACGTACTTTGTCCATGCGTCCAAATCCACAACAGGTGATTCCCCGCTGCCAATCATCACCTTAACACCTTCGCTGGGAATATCATCAACAAGGACATGGAGATATGCTGGTCCAGGTGGATATATGCTGCCATTTGGTGGTCCCTTGACTCTCAAAGTATTGCCTTGAAGAGTATGCTCCAATACTACCCTGCGAGTATTAGCGTGAACGCCATGTGTTATGAAACCAAAGTCCATCAGAACGACTACGATAGATTAAACCATCATGCAAGGTATTAAAATGATCAGCTTACCCACTACTCTACCAATCATAGTTGGACAGCTGAAGATGATTTGAAAATCTTCTCCAAAACCGATCTTTGTTTTATAATTCTCGATCTTTGGCCTTGGCTTTGACATGTATGGAGGGGACAACCATTCAACTCTGTACTCAGTCCCGTATTCGATTTCACTCCGATCAAGGTTCGGATTACTTCCGGCAATCATGACATTTCCACTGGGAGTCAACGTTGCCACACTGTGATACAGTCTTGGAATATTGCTTGTTGGCATTCCATCCTTGGAAAATCTTTGACCAGAGGGAGCACGGGGATCGTAAAGTACAGGGGTGTATGCGGGATTGCCGGCGTTCGACTCTCCAACTCGGCTCATGACGTTCCCATAACCAGAGATACCAGAGCTTGCACCGTTAACGATAAGGACTTTACCATCAGGTAAAAGAACAGCGTCTGCCATTGTGCGAGCTTGAGGCATATGTTCCACTTCCCAGCCATCTGAGATACCGCTCTCGGTTAGCACCATGCGCGCACATTGTGTAGTGGCAGGGTCTTGAGACGAAATGTCAAAGCTTGCTTTCCGGTCATCAATTGAGGAGCCACCGCAGACCAAAATTTCAGATTCATAATTGTTCTCTGGAGACAAGGAGAGCAATAATCCAGTGCCAGCCATAGGATATGTCACGCGCACGCCATTCGGAAATGAAGGGAGTCTTCTCTCCGTATTCTTAATCCAGTCATATATCATAGCATCTCGGTTTGCAGCAATAAATATCTTGCCGTCAGAAAGAAGAAACGCAATGGGGAAGAGGTTGGCGTTCAGAGTGTCGACCAAGAACTGCATATGTATCGGTAATCCGTTGGAATTGTGAATACCCTTAGGTGGGTAATATTCGATCGTTGGATTGTTGGTAGTCGCATTGTTAATCCAGCCACCCTTCTTCGAACCACCAATGATCATAGCGCTACCGTCGGTGATGCGGATTACAGTGTTGTACCAGCGGGGAGCAGCTATTCTGACGGTATCAGGGTATTCGTGTACGACACATTTATCTGCATCAGCACCGCAAGGATGGAACAACCGGACCGCCTGTAACCCATTGAGATCACCAAAGTCGGCGGAGAACGTGTGGCTGGCCACGACCGGATTTCCACCAACGTTAATCAACGTACCATTGCCAAGAAAGCTACCGCCCGCGCAAAAAGAGTTAGACTGCATTCTGAGCGGTATAACAGCATGAGTGTGAAGATTGTACAGGCCCGCCCAAGCAGGATGTCCAGCTATATCCAGAGGATTGTGCTCCACTTTGTCGACGATAATGGCGTAAGTAGGAGATACGATTGCCAATTGCATTGCGCTGACACCGGTAGAGCCTTTTTGAACGAGATTCCACTGGGCAGTCGAAGATAGCTGCATTGCAGAGAGCATCACTTGCGATGTGTTCAGACGCTTGTAAGTCGACGACGTATTGCTTAATTGAAAAGTAGCCCTATGTTGACCACGAGTTACCACAAATGCATCCACGTCCATAACGGCGGGTTCGGACGAGTGAGGTCCAGCTCCCATATTGACGATTGTTAGCGTATGCTTGCCATTTGCAAGGTCGTATGCCCAAAAGAGCCGTTGTTGCGTCAGGAGAACATCATTGTCAAACCAGTTGTTGACCAGCTTAATTGGCTTGCTATCTATGTAGACCTGTGCGAAGCCACGAGTCCTGCCAGAATTCCCAAACCATTCAATTCCGGTGCCAACAAAGCTGAACGACACTGAAGCATTACGGTCGGTCGTGAAATGCAGCGGATTGTGGGCAAATTCATGAGAGAAGCTGTAAGACCAGGGCCCCTTGTAGGTAACAAGCGGGGAAGACGACGAGTAGGCTTTGGCACCAGGCGGGACGTAGTAAGGTCTAAATAATGCTGGAGAAGTGGACCCTGGATCGACATGCCCATTCCAAGCTAGATTTGGTTTCTGCGATGCACAATCAACAAACGGCAGAGCAAGAAAGATGTTAAAGAGTGTGAATATGAATGGGAGTGTTGGTCGTCCCATGTCGAGGTTGGAAAGTGTTGTGGTAAGAATAAGGATTGCTATAATGACATAATCGTTCCCAAAGGAGTTGAATTGGACGATAATAGCTAGCTATACATCGTCTGGCCTGATACTAAGTGCACGATCCTAACTAATTATATGCTTTGAGGGTGGGGACGAATCTATCTGGGTTATGTAAAAAAGAGGAACGAATTTCGCCTAATCTGTGACCCAGCGAAGAAATCTTAACACAAATCTAAACGTCAAGTCAGAAATAACGTCTCTCGAGCGATGTAGCGAGCACAGTCGGTAATGATTAAACTTCCATGATTAGGCGACTATAGATTAACATCAACGCACATTATTGTCTATCAAGTATGATTACAATATTCTTCCAACCAATCCGTTAACGAAGCGAGGCCAGCCTCACCCTTCTCTGAGACAGGAGCCTGTACGTGGAGCCACGTTGCAAGGAAAGTGATCTCACCACCCTCCCATTCATCGAACTTGAAGGCATTGCCCACGTTCTCGCCGCAGTCTAAGCCGCCAAGTTCAAATCCCTGTCCTTCTTCGCCGAGTCCCTCAACGCTAACGCTGTTTGATTGGGCTGCTCGTCGCTTTTCCAGTTCACGTTCGAGGATAGTCTTGACGCGGGTAATAACGAGATCTGCAGCATGACCTGGAGCAGAGGAGAGAGTTTTCAGGAGATCGACTTTATGCACTAAGATGAGAAGGGGTGGTGATTGTGACGGAGGTAAGGAGGTAATGGCGTGCAAGACATGATGAAGGTGTCTAGACCAAGCCTGAGTTAACGAGATGATCAGAAGGAAGTGACGTTAATGACAAACTCTGCAACAGCAGCACCACTCCTCGAGATCGAGTTTGCATCCACGACAAATGCAACGGCTCTAACGTCCGTCAAATAGTTTCTGAATTGGTCTCTCAACCTAGGGTGGCCTGGAACATCGATTATTCGAATCGCCTTACTTGATTGTGCGAATTGATATACGGCGGAATTAGCTTGCAGTGAGGTGTGAGTTAGTGGAGTCTCGCCATACGCTAACTGTGTACCTCTCAGCGAGTGGTCAGAAGAAACGAATGAGGGAATACTGACAGAAGACCATATTGCAGTCTTCCCTGCACCTGAAGGTCCCACAATAAGCAATGCATCTCCCTTTTTTGACGGTTTTCTGTATATAAAAAATACGACTTTTGACACGTTAGTTAATTATCGTAATATCATAGCCAGAAAACGAACGTGCGACCAAAATACAGGCAACGAGGATGGATGTGAGGACGTTGTCCATATGCCAGCGTTTTTCGACAAAGCTCCAAATTCAATATTTGGCACGTCACGTGTAATGCAAATAAGGCACAACAAAGCTTGCCATTGTTAATTTGGGATCCGCTCTCGCTTCAACGCGACCCATTAGACAGTGCCAGCCCACGATGCTTATAACAGTGGGCAAGGCGATTCGGTTTAGCGTAGAGGAAGATGGCCGGGTTAAGAGCTCACCCATCGGCGTCCAGCGCCATGATGGTGTGAGTGTCAGTCCTTTCCTACATGCTGTACTTGAAAAAATGTGATTTGCTGTGATAATGTGAGAAGTTGTGACAGTAACGTTATACTTGGTGGGTTCCACGTTGGTCGTCATTTCTTTTGCGTCGGCGTAGTTGTTTGCTCATTCCGCCCATGTTCATCATCAACTGGCTCTGGGACGTTCTCGCGCAGCTGGGTATGACTCTAGGACACAGCATTAGCGGTGCGCTTACTTTTGACGATAGGTTTGTTGCACAAGAATGCCAAAATCCTGTTTCTTGGACTCGACAACGCTGGGAAGACAGTACGCTTTTTTCCACTGTATGCGGCGCAACTGCTCAGGCCCTTGTATAGACGCTCTTGCACATGCTCAAGAATGATCGGCTAGCTACATTGCAGCCCACGCTTCATCCGAGTATGGGCGCTCGTCTTCATACAGAGACAATTTAACCGATATTTGATTACAGCTTCAGAAGAACTAGCAATAGGCAATGTGAAATTTACGACCTATGATCTAGGTGGTCACCAGCAAGGTATGCACCTTAGCATACAGTCTGTCCTTGATTTCTGATATAACACTCAGCTCGCCGTCTCTGGAGGGACTACTTCCCAGAGGTTGACGGCATCGTTTTCCTCGTGGACAGCGCCGACTTTGAGCGCTTTTCCGAGTCAAAGGCAGAGCTCGACGCCCTCTTGTCAATCGAAGAACTTTCAAAGGTCCCGTTCCTTATCCTTGGGAACAAGATAGATGCTCCAGGTGCTGTCAGCGAAGAGGAATTAAGGCATCACCTTGGTCTTTACCAGACGACAGGGAAGGTTTGTCATTTGAAAAGATCTGAAGATTTCTTTAACTCATTTCTTGTTAAGGGAAAGGTTCCTCTTACAGATATTAGACCGATTGAAATATTTATGTGCTCTGTTGTTCAAAGGCAAGGGTATGGTGAAGGTGAGTCAAGTCGCGTATTGGTGGTCAGCAATATTCACGTATCACGGGACAGGTTTCCGGTGGCTCTCGCAATATGTGAGTATTGTTCTATTAACTTGCCAAGCGACATTGCTAACTATTACAGATCTAAACTATTCATTATGGAGTAATTGGAACGGAGTAAAGTATATGCTCTTAGTTTAGTTGCATACTCTGTCCCGTATTCCTCGTTATATTCGCATATACGTGTATTTGGCCTTGAATGTGTTGCATTGATTCAAGGGTGGTTGTGATTGAGTATGACACTCTTGTCCTTCCGCAATGTTCTCGTTGTTTCGATTTTATTGAGAGTCATTCTCATTCTCTACAGCGAATGGCACGATGCAAGGTCCCTTGTGAAATATACAGATGTCGACTACCGCGTATTCAGCGACGCGGCTCGATTCCTGCTGTACCCAACTGCTGACAATCGCGCCAAGGGTCCCCTGAGCCAAAAATTCAGCTACAATTTTGCCTTCGGAGAGTAAGTAGAACAAATTTCAAACCAACAACTTCTTATTTGACGTTTTTTCAAGTCCATACACTAGAGAAACATATAGATACACTCCTCTCCTTGCTCTCATCCTCACGCCGAATGAATGGCTTCATGGATCCTTTGGCAAGTTCTTATTCGCGGCATGCGACATTCTCAATGGCACAATCATTTACAAACTTCTCTTGCGTCGCATCAAGAATCGAAGAGCGGTAAAAAAGGATGACGGAGTTCCGGAAGGAGGTTCAATGCCTCATTCTGCAGAGAAACTGGCGTCTATTTTCTCTGCCGTACATCTTCTCAACCCTCTCGTGTTCTCAATCTCCACGCGTGGATCCTCCGAGTCTGTTCTATCGCTCTTTGTCTTGCTTACCTTGGACTCTGCACTTCGCGAACAGTGGGACTTGGCAGCAATTTGGCTCGGAGTCAGCACGCATTGGAAGATTTATCCCATCATATATACGGCGAGCTGTTTGAGCGCTATCGCAAATGGGAAGGATCTAAGCTTTACACATTTTATCAAGTCGTTGTTGAACTGGAGAATAGCGAGATTTGGCGCCATAAGCGCAGGGACATTCTTACTGCTTGGGTCTGGCTGTTACATCTTGTGAGTATTTTTTTTACTATTCATGCTAAATGCTGACCGACGCACTTGACTATAAGGTGGGGTCATCCTTTTCTGCAGGAATCGTATCTCTACCACTTGCATCGGCTGGATCACCGACATAATTTCTCGCCGTATTTTTACCTCACATACCTCACCTACCCGTCCCTCGAGTCATTACCCTTGATTAGCCGTCGAGACGTTTCATGGTTAAACCACCTGATTCGTTCACCTTTGGCAAGTTTTGTCCCTCAAATGTCGCTCGCATTGGGTACAGGAATTGTATTCGGGCGAAAGGAATCGGATCTTGTGTTTGCGTGGTTCGTTCAGACTGTTGTTTTTGTTCTTTTCAACAAAGTCTGCACGTCTCAAGTACGTTTTCAACCCTCTGATTGCGAATTAAGCTGAACTGAATACAGTACTTTCTATGGTACCTTCTGTTCCTACCCCTTCTCCTGCCACAGCTACAGTCAATTTCTACCAAGCGCGCTCTGACATACGGAATCGTGTGGACAGGCTCGCAAGCACTGTGGCTCGCTGAGGCCTACAGACTCGAATTCTTAGGTGAGGACGTATTTTGGGGGCTTTGGATCAGAAGTTTGGTATATGTCGGTGGAAACTGTTGGATCATTGCAGGATTAATGGACCACTATTCTCGTGGATCGTAGTTGCGCTGAGCACATCAAGGCGTTGCACTATTCATTAAGTGTCACGTCACGTCCTAAACTGCGGAACAACTAGAACTATTGCCTGTTTAAGCTGGCTAGAATCTGCCAAACTCATATCGACAATTCTTATCAAGAATATTTGCTCTTCTAAAGATGTGGATTGATTGCTAGCCCCAACTGCGATTGCGTGGCTCGTGTTTAGGTCACCGTATAATCGTGGTAAGCTAAAGACTGAAATAACCACTGGCGTGTGCATGGATTAATAACGGGGCACCTTAATAACAAGACGTTGCTTGCCAGGCGATGCTCTTGCAATGCCTTCATCCTTCCCAGCGAGCTCCAGTCCTGCATCCTCACGCGCGGCGCGTGTCAACGAAGAAACTCCGTTGCTTCTCAATGGCCAAAACGAAGTGGGCTCCGCTGGATTCTAACATGAACCAAAATATCGCTAATCGCTTTCATCCTTGGTGGAAGCGACCGTCACCTTGGTGGTAAGGACGAAGTACAACATTTCGAGTCATCTGTTCCACCGGGATTCAATCCAGGTTGCTCTATGTCGTACCCTTCACTGCAATGGCTGCGTCCGCAACATTGGCTCCTCGGGTGGAGGTCTATACGATGCTCGCATGCAAAATCCACAGACCGCATGATTATCTTTCTTTGGCAGGGAGCATGGCGAGTTGGTGGCATGGCATTTCAACACGTGGCTCAGGGTCTGACTTCTGTTCGTCCGACCCTGTCGTTCAAGCCGCTGTTGCAAAACTGATAGCTGGTAAGCGACGATTGGGTCGAAACGGGACGAAATTGCTTGCACTTGGCTCACGGAGATGTAGCCATCGCAGTGTCTGGTGGCATTTTAAGTTCTCTCACAGGTGCCTGGTGGGGTGCTGTAAGCCAAGAGATTTACTGAATCCGTGCAGGCTATGATGGAGACATAGTTTTCTGACAGGCATGGCCGAACACGTGTCTTGGGGATCGCTACTATTGGGATTATCATCGCGGACCTGAATTTCATTTTTGTTGCCCTTTTCCCGGATAGATTCCCTGGTGGCTATTGGTTTCTGATTATGGGGCCTGTTGTAGAGGGTTTACTCGGCGGTAGGGTGATTAGCATTCTCGCCCTAGCAAGTCTGATTTCAGTGATAGGTTTGACCAGTGGTGCTGCCGCAACTCAGGCTTACATGGCGGATACTGTATCGTCAGATGCTCGGTAAACGACGAGCCTGCCATCATATAATCACCTCACATTCGAATCCCAGGTCACGAATTTTCTCCTTGAGTTATGGCCTCCTGTTTTCCGGATTCGTAATTGGTCCGACCATTGGAAGCCTGCTCATAAGATTCACAGGTCGGGTTCTCTCTGTCTTCTTCTTGGCTGCATCTATGCATATACTATACGCATTCTTCATCTGTTTTATCGTACCGGAGTCTTTGTCAAAAATGCAAATGCAAACATCAAGAGACAAACATGAAGAGCGCATTCGTGAATCGCACCACAACCATCCTATCAAACATGTCGCTGTCAGCATTAAAAGGATGTTTCGATTCTTGAGTCCTTTGGCCATTTTTATACCGTCGGTCCACCCAAATTCGACAAGGGGTAACAAAGACTGGAAAATGACGTTCATGGCTCTCTCATATGGACTCTTATATTTATCACTGGTATGCTGCTTGGCTCGAATGTTTAGAAAATTAACATATATTTCCAGGGACGCACCAAATATTCGCTACAATACGTTACCTCGACGTTTGGTTGGAATTCAGAAATTGTAAGATCAAATAATTGCACATCCTGCATTTTCCGTAAATCCCAGGTCAGATAGGCTATTACATCAGCCTGATGGGAATTGTCCGAGCAGTGCATTTGATGTTGGTAATCCCAGGTAGATATTAACCGACACCGACCACTTTGACCTGATATTGACGACCTTACCATAGCATTGACGAAGTATACCAAGCCAAAGTCACCCACAAAACATGCTACATCACTTCCTGAAGAACGACCACTCATTTCCGGCCAAGATCACAACTCAAGGGACACCAGTGCTATGGACCAAGAACCACGCTGGCCGTCCTTTGACTTGAATCTTGCACGGGCCTCGATGGTCATTCAAATTATTGGCTATGTCAGTATGGGTTTATCCAAGAGCGGACTCGCGTTTGTGCTGTCCAGTGTACTGTTGTGGTTAGGAAGTGCCGTCAATCCTGCCCTTCAAAGCGCTGCTTTGGCCATATACATAAGACGTGGCGAAACAGAGTCTGGACGATTGTTCGGCGCGCTTAGTGTGATACAAGCGGTTTGGTAAGTTTATTTGCTTCTTGGCACGGAAGATCAAAACTGTTGCGCAGCTCCCACATTGTTGGGCCGTCTCTATTCGGCTTCGTGTATGCGACGATTGTCGCGTGGTTTCCTCAAGGCATTTTCTTCATTTCGATGATTATTCTTTCCATTTCGTTCCTTCTATTATGTATTGTGAAGCTCCCGAGCACCGAGCCGCTTGAAGAAGACAGAGTTACTGACGTTGAGGATGTTGGGGACTTGAGCACGGTATATAGAGAAGATGAAGGCATGATGGAACCTAGTCTACGACCCTTGTAGGGTTATCTACAGAGATAAGATAAGATTGCTACGAAGAGCCTTATCAGCAGTTCGGATGGACGAAATTCTACTAGACACCGCCACAATTAATCGTCCTTCCCACCACTGTTGTCTCCAAGCAAAATGTCTGTCGCTAGAGAACAAGAGACATCACAATTACCCGTGGATAATTATGCCGATCATCCTTGGTGGAAGAAACCGTCGCCTTGGTGGTGAGATAAAGCATGCTGATTTTTTTGGCCGCGTTGCTCAGATTTCGCACAAAACGCAGGATGCTATTCATTATGCCCTTCGGTGCAATTGCGCATTCCGCAACTATAGCTCCTCGAGTAGACATTTATACCTTGCTCGCTTGCAAGGTTCACATGCCGGACATGTTCAATCGAGGTCTTCCTGCTCTGCTAGGCTCGGATGTCATAACGTAACCGCTCGTGTTTTAGGTGACACCTACACCCTTTGGGCACTCTTGTCGAAGGATGGCAACGAGTCAATCATACACCAACGCTGTGCATCTGACCCCGTAGTTCAAGCTGTAGTTGCCAAATTAATAGCCGGTTAGTATCAACCAAGTACTCGAGGCACAGTACTCGTCGCGCTCGGCATCAGTGATTTCCGCGACTGACGATATGACCTTAGCCGTTACGGTATCCATGGGCATACTGAGCTGCCTTACAGGCGCCTGGTGGGGTACCGTGAGTCGAATAATGCTAAAGATGCCCTTGCAGGCCATGATAGCTGCCATAGCTCTCGGATAGGTATGGTCGAACAGTGGTCCTAGGCATCACGGTTATGGGCGCCATAGCGACGGACCTCAATTTTATCCTTGTCGCGCTCTTCCTCGATAAGGTTCCTGGTGGCTACTGGTTTCTGATCGCAGGTCCTTTGTTGGAGGGCCTGCTTGGTGGTAGAGTGTCCAATGTTGCCGTTTCCTGATTAGTATGTTTGAACTTGGTGTTAGGTTTGGTTAGTGGTGTCGCGGCGAACCATGCCTACTTGGCAGATACCACAACAGAAGTGACTAGGTAAGCTACATCGCCGCGGCCATTTTTTTATTTTATGTTATCACTCAGGTCGCGTTTTTTTTCTTTAAACATTGGTATACTCTACATCGGGTTCGCGGTTGGTCCAGCGCTCGGAAGTTTGCTCATCAGGTTCACGGGTCAAGTGCTTTCGGTCTTCCTCTTGGCTGCTGCCATGTATGCTACATATATGCTGTTGGTCTGGTTCGTCGTGCCGGAGTCTGTGACAAGAAGTCGGATGCAAGCTTCTAGAGAGAAGCACCAAGAACGTATCCGTGGATTGCATAGCGACCATTCTTTCAAGGCCTACATTCAGAGGATGTTTCAATTTTTGAGCCCACTTGTGATATTCATACCGCGGAAGACAAACTCGTCAAGACGGAAAGACTGGAGTTTAACTCTTATAGCACTCTCCTATGGGCTTATTTACCTTTTTCAAGTATGCTAATCACCGCGTATGTCCCACTAATGACATATTTTCTTCCTAGAACCTCAACCATTACACAATACAATATGTCGCCTCTACTTTCCACTGGAATACAATAACTGTGAGCTCATGTGTTTCTGATATCACGAGTACGACTATATCCCAAGTTAGGCGGGCTACTATATGAGCCTTACGGGAATGATCCGAGCTATTCATTTAATGGCAGTGATCCCAGGCATGGACCAACACCCTACATTTCAAGTAGATCTTAACATTTTTCCCCCCTCAGCATTAACAGTTTATTTCAACTCGAAAACGCGGACTGAACTTGTGGTGCCACTCCCTGAGGAAGAGCCGCTGCTTTCAGGACCCGATGCCAATGTAGCGCGCAAACGATCACATTCGCCATCATTTGATGTGAATCTTGCACGGATATCCATTGTCATCGAGGTTGTTGCCTACTGTGCTATGGGTTTATCGACCAGCGGGCTACAGTTTGTCCTGTCCAGTATATTGTTATGGACGGGAAGCGGTATGAGTCCTGCTATCCAAAGCGTGGTTTTGGCAATATACACAAGGAATGGTGAAACAGAAGCTGGACGACTATTCGGTGCGCTTAGCGTAGTACAAGCGCTGAGGTTAGCGCCATTTGCTCGTCTTAAATTTGCGGGAAGGTTTGAACAAACGTTTCATAGCGCCCAAATCATTGGACCAGCTATGCTTGGTTTCGTCTACGCGAACACTGTTACATGGATCAAGCAAGGGATTTTCATCCTCGCTGCAATCATCCTTTCTATTTCGTTCCTGTCGATGTGTATTATACGTCTGCCAAAGTGAGAGGACGTTGGGAATCTAGAAATATAGCCGGGTTGTGTTACATAAGCTACCTCGCCAACTGAACAAAATACAAAACTCTGTTTGTGGGCATCAAACAAGGGCATAGTATATTGTCCCCTTCGGGGTGACATACGAAAAAATTGGAACGATACAGAGAAGATTAGCATGGCCCCTGCACAAGGATGACACGCTTTTCCGGAGTGGTAGACCTACGGGTCTCAATATTTATTTTATTTTATATTTTATCCGAACCTGAAGTCGTCGGAGCGGCTATCCCGGGTGACTCGGTCCGAGTTTGAAAGGGCGGATTCACATGTCGTAAGTATTTACGAGGACCTGATCGTTTGACGGACGGCACTTGCCTTCTTCTGTTCAACACAAACATGCCTGTGGTGGGTTGCAGCTTTGCATTCCACCTTTTAGCTCTAACAACTTTTATCATCTCAGTCGGGAACCGTAGACATGCCCCAGTCCCTCAAAACTGCCATCCGTGACTTCCGTCTGTCCAAGCGTTCAGACATCACCTCTGCTCTCGTGGTCAAAATCGATAGAGCCAAATTGCTCATGCAACTGGAGAATGCATATAATAACATCACCATCGAAGACCTTGCGCTGGGTTAAAACTTCATATATCTTCTCTCATTACTGATTACTGATTCGCTAAATGTCCACCGTAGAACTACCCGAGAATGCCCCGCGATTTGTTCTACTTTCCCGGCCTGTGGTCCATGCCGATGGCAGGAAGTCGTATCCTTTGGTCTTGCTCAATTGGGTGCCTCCTACATGCGAAATCGGCATGATGACGCTGCATGCCAGCGCCCTCTTAGGATTCCAAAATGCGGTAAGCTTTTTTCAACTTTGGCGCCGACTTTGCAACTCAACGGTTCCAGGCGGACGTCATGAGGGTTATTAAACTTCGCGACGGCCCAGAGTCACTAACATCAAAGGAAATCGATGAAATTCTTTTGTCGTTTCACTAGAGTCCATTTTTCAATTTTGGGGCTATCAAGGGTAGGTTTATACCAGATGACTCTTGCTGTCTGATGTACGAATTTGGTCCTTTTTGTTCTCATAATCGTGGGTTTGCGAATTCGACAATGTGCCTCCCAGAGTAAACACGCTCCTAATAAAGTACATCCTTGTACTAGCTGGACATATTACGACTACGAGTAAGAATAACAGACTTGTAGACTACGTTTTTGTTGTTGAGTACGTTGAGTTGAGCTACCCAAGTTTGCCACACACGGACCGAAGTTCCGATCAGGAAATCCCACGTTCCACGGTAAATTTTGGGGATCAAAGCCGTCGTGGAATAAGCGGCCAACGTAAATGAGGGTCCAAGCTCCTCCGCGAAAGAGGCAGAGACAGGATGCTCAGCCGCAACCCAGACTATTCGTTCCTTTCCGTGTTCTGGGACTGATAACAAACCATGTCCCATGCGTGCTACAGACGCGATCTTACAAGGGCGCCACAGATGGTCCGCGAGTTCATATCTTGACTTGTCTGGGGAGCTCATGGGCATTATGGGAAGGGGGAAATTTGACTTTACTATTTGTTGGTAAGTAGCTTGGAATGTCGAGATGCGAATGTCAACGCCTTGTCAACAAAGCTTCATAGGTCCAGATGCTCCAGAACCCATATCTTGCCTTGCAATGGACGGAGATTTTGTGTGGGCCACTGCCGGTCCTCACGCGATAAAATACATCAGGGGAAAGGAGGTCCTACGCATCACAAACCCACTCCAAAAGATATTATCTTTTATGGTCATCTTTGGTGCCCAAATCCTTGCCTTGGCCGAGGACGGCAGTCGCATGTTTGCGTGGAATACGACTACAGCAGGTACATCATACGCTTTAAAAAGCACATATTGTTCACTTGTTGATTGGAATGAATGTAGTTTTGGATTCCACAATAGAGTTTGATCCAGGTTTTACTGCGATATCCATTCTACATCCAGCAACGTATGTCAACAAAGTTCTTGTTGCCAGCAGCCAAGGAGATCTACAGCTATGGAATATTCGTTCTCAGTGAGTCAAGGGATTTGGTGGTTCCTCGTTTGTTCTAACCGGAATCGTCAGAACTTGTGTATATAAATTTCAGGCGCCAAAGCTGCTTGCGCTGCCTTCCGCTCGTGGTTCTAATGATATCAGCTCTGCTATAACGGCTCTGACTCAGTCGCCTGCCATTGATGTTGTGGGCCTTGGCTTTACTTGCGGAAATATCGTTATTTACGATGTGCGAGCCGACGAGAGATTGATGCGAATGTTCATGGAAGGTGGTAGCGTTCGTGCCCTCGGCTTCAGGACCGGTGGGTTTAACTCTACCTGTTCAGGAACTGAAAGCCTTATTCTCTTGCCTTTTTTCTGCGCAGACGGACAGCCCATATTGGCATCCGCCTCTTCCTCTGGCCACATTGCAATATGGGATCTAAATGGGGGTGGCCGCCTTCTTCACATGATTCGTGGAGCGCATGATGGGGGGATAAGCTTCATTGAATGGATTCCAGGACAGCCAGTTCTCGTCAGCTCAGCAGATGACAACAGTGTTAAGGTTCGATGCCCGGAACCCTTTAACTTGATAACCTGACTTGAACAATCAATAGCAATGGTTTTTCGAATCTCCGACAGCTGCGCCGAGGTTACTCAAGTATCGCTCAGGCCATCACGCCCCTCCCCATCTTATACGTTACTACGGAGAAGATGGGAAGCAGCTGTTGACAGCTTCTAGGGACCGTAGTCTACGTTGCATGTCTGTGGTAAGGGATTCGCGGTCGACTGAGCTTTCGCAAGGTATCTATCCTTCGATTTCAGGGAAGATAATCTCTAATGCTGCTCTTAAGGCTCTCTAGCGAGAAAAGCAACATCATTAGCTATACCAGTAGCATCCCTCAAATTCCCTCCAGTCACAGCTATCTCATATTCACTAACAAGAGCGAAAGATTGGGATGACATTCTATCTGCGCACGCCGATGAAACCTTTACGCGGACGTGGTCAATGCTAAACAAATGCCTCGGGAAACACACCTTTGGCTTCGTGGATGGCATCAAAGGTAAAGGTAAGGAACGTCTTCCGCTCGGTTCTGCCAAGGTCAGAAAGCCAGTATCTTCTACGTGTCTAGCAATTGAATGGGTGTCATACAGTCGGTCTGTGTTACAGCCTGTGGCAATTTTGGTATCGCCGGTTCTTCAACAGGCTCTATATATATGTGGAATATGCAATCTGGGCTACTACGGAAGAGCTATGACGTGGGCCCTTGTCCACCTGATGCAGTGAATGGCGCGTTCAGTTCTGGGAGCAAAAGACGGGAACGATGTATCACGGGTCTCGCAACAGACGCATTAAACAGAATCTTAATTGCTAGTACTCTTGATGGCACCGTTAATGTACGTGGTTTTTTCCTCCGTTCTTGACGGGGTCTAACGATAAACAATCAGTTCTTTGACTTTCAGACAACTGCGTTGGAACAGACACTTGTGTTGCCATCTGCGGCTGTATCTTTAACTCTTCACCGTGACAACGGCCTTCTGGCCGTTGTATGCGACGACATGATTGTCAGGATCATTGACATTGAAACCAGAAGGATTGTTAGAGAATTTGGTGGGATCTACAGCCGCATTCTGGACATTGTAAGCATAACGTTTCACAGGTCAAGCTTGCTAAACTGACGTAACCTCATCAGACGTTTTCTTCAAACTCGCGATGGTTGATAACATCGTCTCTCGATTCAGTAATTAGGACGTTCGATATCCCAACAGGTCGCTTGATAGACGCATTTCGAACAACAAGCGTTGCCACAAGTATCTCGTTCTCTCCAACTGGTGATTTTCTGGCTACTGCGCACATTGACAGTGTTGGAGTGTATCTATGGTGAGCGCAAGTGCAATTCATCAACCAATCCATCTGAACAATGTCATAGGGCAAATCGTGCACAGTTTGCTGAAGTTGCATTCCATACCGTTACCGATGAAGATATCCAGGAGGTTTCCTTACCAACGATGCAAAGCATTACTGATGAAGACAGTGAGCATTTGCGCAATCCGTTGGTGGCGGTTGTTTAACCTTTCGGTAGTCGTAGCAGGCCTTTCTGCACTCACCACACAAAGCGCTCCTGTCGATGTCTTCTCTACACCTCCACAATTAGATGGCGAACTTGTGACACTTACTCTTTTACCTCGTTCTCGATGGCAGACACTACTGAATCTCGAAGTAATACAAGTGAGTGATAAGCACACATGGATAGTGGCATGAATCTAAACGTGCTGCTGCAGCAACGCAACAAACCGAAAGAACCTCCAAAAGCTCCGGAAAAGGCGCCTTTCTTTTTACCTACGCTTCCAGGTGTTGAAGCGCGGTTTGCTGTGCAGCCCCGTGAAGCACAAGAAGGGCAGAAAAAAGAGACACGCAGGCTAGAAAAGGCTACTGCCCATGTTGATAGTGTATTTTCCAAAACGCTTCTCGCAGAGAAGGTTGATGGCGACTGTGCGTTGACCGTCTAATTACACGGATTATCACTGACTTTTCTAATAGACGAAGACTTTTATCGCTACGTCAAAGCGCTTTCACCAGCTGCACTTGATCTCGAATTGCGTTCCCTGGTCTCCCTGGAATGCGTAAATGCATTCATCAATGCCTTGACACAGCGACTCTTGTCGCATCGAGACTTCGAGGCGGTCCAAGCTTTGCAAAACGTATTTTTGCGGATGCATGGAGATGTTCTGATCGAAAGTGCAGAGTCGGGGGAGAGGTTGGAGAGGCTAGCTGACGTGCAACGCGAAGAAAGTCAGCGGGTGCTGGACCTGGTCGCATCATCTCTAGGCACACTTGGATTCGTGAGGGATGTACAATAGTCGCTGTTACTGATTTCTTGCTCTTTATCCTGATGGTCGACACAGGGCCTTGTACAGCTGGATATAACGCTCCCGTCGCCACGCTCTCCGTCAAATCGGAAGCTTTCGTCAACTCTCTGCAGGCCTGTTTCCGGGAACACGTGACTAGTACACGGACGGCATGACAGAGAGAACCACGAGTATTCGCTCCTCAAAACGCTCAAAACATCTTCTGCAGTCTCTTCGCTCGCATTCGGACATGCGACGCAGCTGTTTGTCGGCACACGTAACTAGGCTGGGTATTTGAACCAGAGAAGCCGCGTGCTCATGCCTCTCCATAGATGACGGAATCTTACGCGTCTACGACCTTTCGACTCTCAAAGTCGTAAAAGCCGTAAGGAACCTTGGATCTGAGGTCTCCTCAATAATCTGCTTAAAGAGACCTGGTTCGGACCTTCGTGATGCGTGGATCGCGGCTGGGACAAAGGTACGATGCGATATCGTACCACACCCCTCAAAATGACCCGGCGACTACCAGATTATGAAATTCCAATTGGACAATCCTAATATGATTCAGGATGCACAAGATGCTTTGGACGTGATCGAGATTGTCACGACGCAAGACAAGTTGGTGAATGAAGTGCGGTTTGGACAGTTTTCACTGCTATTGTGCTGAAGTTGCATAGTAAGATCGGGTTGAATGGGAATAAAACGCATATTGCATTCAGCACTGACGCGGGCGTTGTCGGGGTTGTCGACCTGTCCAACAAGGAGGTGTTGAAAATGAAAACGGAACATACCAGTGTTGGTTCTTTGATTTTGTAATCCACTGCATTTACGACAAACTTGCAGGTTTGCGGATGTGTCAAGTTTATCCTCAGCAAGCCAAAGGAATTGGTTAGCGGTGGCTATGATCAAAAGCTTCTCCATTTTGATTATACCAATGGAAATCTACTGTCGGAAAGGGAAATGGGTAAGAACACTACCCACTTAGTTCGGCCCAAGTCTGATGATAGATATTAGCTTCTTATGCTCCGGTAGGAGGAATGTCACTTTCACCACCATTTGTTACGTCCATGGCATTATCGTCAACCGGTGTCCTTGCAGCGGGCACGGCGGACGGGCGATTATTGATAAACTTTGCTGGGGAAATATCAAAAGCGGATGATAATGCAAAGAGCAAAAAGACAGTGAAACATTGGAATGGGCTTGACGAAAGCCAAGAACATGTTGTCAAAATTGCTGAAGGACCAATAGTTGCCATGTTCTGTGTTCCAAACCTTGCGTGATTTTTTGGGCTGACATTATTGCAGGGCATTTGTCAACGCACGAATGTTGGTGGTATCGAGTCTCATGGGCGTGATAACGCATTATCGACTTGTGTTTGAGGAGAAACCACTTGTGTTGGAAAAGCTGTGGGAGAGAGCGGATCCACAGGGAATCAGGATGAATGCGATTGTCGCCGACGAGAAAAGAATCATCAGTGGCGGGTTGCAGATGGATGGTTTGGGCATCGTTGAAATCTGGCAGAAGCAGCAGACGTACGCGTAATTGTCTGAAGAGTACATTGTCATTCTTAGCGCTTACTAGGATTCTTTCATTCATTCATTCAAGAACACGCTCACTACATTTGCCAGCCTATCATGCGTCCATCGCTATGCTTCTTCATTCTTTCATTAGCCGCCTACACCCTCGCCACCCTGCCATTCAACCCCCAAGCCGCGGCAGAGACCAGGTCGCCACTTTCTGAGCTCTCTCAGTACGATGACAGACTCTTGACGAACGCCATTCGGCTCTCAATGGGCTATCCACTCAAGCGGCCCTACCGCAGGTCAAACATACGTGAGCGAGCAACGCGTCATACGACGTCGTCAGACGCGTCAAATTCTACGTTAAGTCATTTATAGCACTTTGAGGGGAGGACGCGTTTCCTCATTTCAGGTATACGAATAGCGCCAGCGGGTATCTCGAGGTTCTCGATTTTGGCCATAGACTACTAGGCCATATCAGCAACAAATACAACGAGTACGGCGAATACGGCGTGTTGACCAACGGTTCAGCCGATCGCCTCGTTGTCTCTCTGCAGATGGATCATGCATCGTCCGAACATCACGCTGCTGTCATTTCTACAATCGTGCGTGCATTGTTTTGCTGTGCGACCGTCCCTGCCAACCATTAGCCAGAACGGAGCACTCGCAGCATACCCATTTTTCGGAGCGATCAGTGGATTCGACTCGACGTCAGGCGATCTCAAAGAGGGCCATGACGAGTGAGATTGGAACCCTTTTTTTTTTCTGCAAAAACCCCGTGATCTGTTGCTGATTTTTTTGTTCTGCTAGCTATGCAGTGTTTGGTGGAACTGTTCATCGGCCTGCGAATGTTTCACCTACCTATGGGAAAAACTCTTTTACCCATTTTACTGGAATACGCAAGTCGATAGAAACTGCCATTGTGAGAGCGATAATCTTGCGTGCGACGTTATCAACTATATGTTGAGTTTTTCACCCTAGTTCTCATATCACCCACCGTCAAATGAGGTTACGTGTCATTGGATTAACAATGATGGCAGCAGACCAAAAACGTACATTGGCTTCAATGACCAGGAAGGTCTGTGAACGGTTCAGTACATCTCTATCGCGCTGCGATGATAATAATTTTACGTAGCCACATTGTTCATTACGGGCGACAAAGATGCGTTCAGTCACAAGTATGGCTTGAACTCGATTCATTGGGTCGTGAGTATCACATAATCGTGCTGGCGGATGTGAACGTGACAAAGTATACGATTCAATAGACTCTAAAATTGATCCCTGTACATTAATTTCGCCTTGGGATTGTATTAAACAAATTGTATTCCAGTCATTCATTTTGTCCATTGTGGGCACCACTGTCTTTGCGCTCAGCTTCTAGCTGCACTTCGAGTTGTGCTATTCGTCGGAGGTGATGATCACGAGTCTTTTTCATCTGTTCCAAGTATTTATCGTCTGCCATCTTCCGAACACCTATTATGTTGAGCATCTGTTGCGCTAGCGTTGGTGGTGGTTCATGATCCAATAATCCATGGCGCAAAGATGGCTCTGCGGGTGGTGACGCGTGATGACGCGAGGCGTATCTCAGCCTGGCAATCCCCGCTTCGTTGAACGCGTATTGCAACAGGACGCAAATGGCGGCGGCTGTGGCTGCTCCTGGGAGGACAGCAGCTGGGCCAGCTGGCAAGGAGACCTATCAGAAACCGGGTCACTTGGAGATGGTGGTGGTGGAGACGTACTTTTCCATCCTCTCAAAATTCCGCCTGTGACAGCACCGCTGAGCCCGCTGTCGAGCAGATGACGTGTGCGCCTGTCTGTCCAGGACAAGGCAGGGGTTTGGGTTTTAGTGCCGGACAATCCAAGTTCTCGTCCCCGTCGTGCGTGTATGAGGGTTGGGCTAATGACGTATTCGCGGAGGCCTGGATATACATAATTGTTATCATGGCATGAAGGTGTGGGAGGAGCTCGATACGCACCAAAGAAGGTGGCGGCGGTGATGCCGCTGTTGAGAGCAGATGCGCCTGCGAAGAGAGCATAGTTTGGGTTGCGGCGGGCGATGGCGTAGAGGCCTGTGGCGAATGCGCTTAGGGCGGCTGGGGAGTGCGGGTTGGGTGAGCATGTTTTGTGGAGGCGAGGGTAGAAGGACGGACTTGCATGTTATGAGCGTGCCTTGGGCGATGGTGGACGGCGCAGAGTTGTTCATCGAGGAGTCGCGTCGGAGTCGAAAGGGCGCGCCGCTCAGATTGACATGGCACCAACGTGTTGTCTTTTTCTCTTCCGTCTCTCCAGAGTGCTTGCTGACGACGTGTTTGACCTAGCCGTGACAAGTTCACGATCCATTCTAGAGCAGTCGTCTGCCAAGATGTCGAGCTGCGAGGGGACATCACCATCGGTGCAGGTACGTGCTTTCTCTTTGGCTCAGGCGCAATCGCAATGAATTCGAAGCATTGCACAAGGAACTATCGTTCATCCTAAAGCTACGATTTACGCCATCGTTGGCCCAATTGTGATAGGGTCAAACTGTATCATCGAGGAGAGTGTAACTATCGTAAACAGGTGCGGTTCTACGCGCTCCTCTATTCTCGACGAGGGTGCTGAAAGCGTCGGTGTAGAAGAAAAGAAGTCATGCGAGTAGGCGATGATAATTTGTTTGAGATTGGATGTCGTGAGTGTGGTTTGAGACTTGCCGAGTGTCAGAACTTCTGACGCTGACGGGGCCAGGCGTCGATTCGCCAACCGTCGGAAACTTTAACACCATCTCAACGCGTGCGCGCGTCCACCACACGGTGCGGATATCGTCTTTCTGCGTCATCGGTGCTGCGTGTCTCCTCGCGCCGACAGAGGACGAAGTGCTGGAGGATTATACGGTCGTGTTCGGGCCCTCTGCGGAGAGACGGAAATGGAGCGGAAGAGGCCGTGTGCAAGAGGCAGACCTCCGACGTAAACACGTCGAGTATCTGCGAGAAATGTTGCCCAAGTTCAATCGGGTAAGACGGGGTGATGGTACATAATTTACAGGTTACGGGTCGTACTACGAGTAAGTTTTTTGTCGGTCAAAATACATCACAATTGATCCCGGAGTGTTTGTTAATGCTACACACGTACGAAGGGTATCAAAACATTGCAAGACAGTAGGTTTTTCAAAAGGTGATCCGAAATGGTTGCCACTCGTCAGTGGACCACTGTTGGGAGCCATATGCCGTCTCCACAGTGATGCCTCGTTTGTTGCAAGCGGTGAACCATGACGACCATATGGAGTGCCAATTGCGGCTGGCGATTGAATCATGGGATATTTTCTCGACAGAAAGTGGCAACACCAGCTGAACACTTTGCAGGCTGGGAAATGTCTCTGCAGATGCAAATGAAAGAAGATTCTTGCGGAGACACTCGCTATGTCTAGCGGGTCGTGCGGTGAACCACCACGAAAGGTCAACGTCACTGTGCCCCTCTATTACCAAGCGTCGAACCTTTGACAAAATCAGGTCTTTGAAAAGAAACGCAAAGTTTCTGAATGTGACTTCGTGGAAGTTGATGGCAAGCGTCAACAGATTTTGGCAAATGTGCAACAAAGGCAGAGTCATGGCTATATCGGACAGTGACAGATATTGCAGATGGCGACCGCCTTTATTAATCATGGACGTTCGATCGCACGAGTCACCGACGACCAGAGTGTCAAGCGACGGAAGCTCCAAATGGTCAGAAACACGGCCAAATTGAAAATTGGACACAAAGGTATGAAGATTGGGAAAATGACAAGTCCATGGGTTAGGATCCTCAGAGGCAGCGCGAGAAGGAAGGAGCCAGAGCATTTCGAGAGACTGGGAGAGGGGAGATGCGAATGCTTTTAGAGCGGGAAGGTCAGTTCTGAGCTCCATGCGTTTCACGGTGGACTCTGCAAGGGCAGCAACGACAGGCAAACTGTGGAGGAGTGCCGGATCTCCGGCGCAGAAGGCGGTGGAAAAGCAGACAAGATTGGGACAGTGATTGATGATGTAAGCAAGAGCCAGCCCATGCTCCGTTGTCCACGCATGCGCGTCGTCTAGGGCAACTTCAAGGCGGGTGGTCCACCGACCTGGGTGGCTGCGACCGGCTGACGGACGGGCAGCAAACGCGTCGACGATGCGCAAAGTTTGTGGGCCGCTCTTGATGAGGACGTACTCGAACATATGGCGCATGATGAGGGAATTCCAGGTGGAACAGACGAGGCTGAGGGCGAGCTTTGTGGCCATGACGGCCTTGAAGCGCGACTGGGCACATATACCGTGTGGATCGCGGGTGAAAGCGACAAAAGCGTCGACGTCTGAGTGTGAGTAGGCGCCTGGGAGACGGATGGCATAGCGGAAAATTTTCTGCCAAAGCTCCGGAGGCAGTACAGAACGCATCGTTGGCGGCCATAAGCAGCCCACAGACGCTGGCTTTTGACATTCGACAGCAGAGTACACACCTGTAAACAAATTACGTCATGATTGACGCCACACATTTGCAAATAGTAATACTTCACGCCACACCACGCTTATGTCATCCAATATGTCGCCCGATATCTCCTCCCTGCAGCGTCTGCTCTCGGCAGATACCAAAGTCAAGGTCGCCGGTATCGATGGTACGCTCGCCCGTGTCCACCATCTAGGTCTGAATTCTGACCCATTTGCAGCCGATGGTGTGCTGCGCGGCAAATACATGGTACTCCTCTTGCTTGTCCTATCACACACCTCGTCATCCATCACCTCTTAGTCAAAGGACAAGTTTCTCGCCGCAGCTGCTTCTGATGGTTTCGGCTTTTGCAGCATCATCTTGTAAGCTCTTCGCCTTGCCCGCAACCATGTGTGACAAACATCTCTCCACAGTGGATGGGATATCCACGATACCATCTATACCAAAGAACTGCTCATCTCCAACAGAACTAACGGCTTTCGGGATGTCATCGCTTCCATAGACCTCTCCACATTCCGTCGCATACCATGGGAAGACAATGTTCCCTTCTTTCTCGTTTCCTTCCTAGACCCCGATACCAAGCAGCCGCTCGGCGTTGATCCCCGAGGAATTCTCCAGATGGTTGTCGAACGCGCTGCTGTTCTTGACCTGCATTGCTACGCGGGCGTCGAATACGAGGTTTGTCCTATCATTTACAAAGAACGACTCATGTCTTATGCCGACGAAAGTACTTCAATTTTAATGGTGCGTGGAGGAACAACCTCAAGAGCTGTATTATTTATATCATTATTAGAAACACCCCAGACATTGGCCGCAAAGAACTTCCATGACTTACAGCCACTCACGCCTGGAAGTAAGGCACTCTATACCACGAGCGTATGCTCAGATTAACGCTCGAAAGTGCATGGATACTCTTCATTAAGACCGCAATTGAATAAACAATACTTTCAAGAAATATTCGACGAGAGCGTCAAGTTTGGCATCCCCATCGAAGGACACCGTACGTCCCTGTAAAATATAAAACGCATCTCCTTACCCCAATCGCATCCTGCCACCAGACACAGAAACAGGGCCAGGCGTGTTCGAGACGGCCTTGGCTTATACCACGGCTCTGCGGATGGCCGATAATGCTACTCTCTTCAAGTTTACAGCCAAATGCCTAGGAATGAAACACGGCGTTCTACCAACCTTCATGGCAAAGCCGTGGGAGAACGTAAAGTACACCATCTAACTAGACTATTGGTACTCAACATCATGTCCCCAGTTACCAGGTTGCAGCGGGTGAGTAATTTTTCGCAACGGTTGTTCTTCTTTTACCTTTTTCCAAGTCACGTTCACGTCTCATTGAGAGACACCTCTGGAAAGAATTTATTCGCCGTCTCAGAATCAGAGCTCGCGGATGATGGCAGAGCTGGTGCTGCCTATGACGACACAAAGTTTATCAGCCAAGAAGCAGAATGGTTCCTTGCCGGTATTATGGACGGACTTGCAGATGGTACGCTCCGTTGACAGCATCTGCGCAATTTCTAATGCCCTCATACAGTTATGCCAATGGTAATTCGCTTTGTTTCTGTTCTCCTTGTTATCCCTGTTCAAAAGTTTTACGCAGCTCGTTCCGACAATCAACGGTTACAAGAGGCTCGTGGGCGGCGAGGCGTTTTGGGCCCCCAATGCTATCAAGTACGGATACGACTCCCGCGCTGCCTCTGTCCGTATCATATCACCCCCCTCCGTGCCTCTATCCGCAACGCGTTTCGAGGTACGTGTGCCCGGCGCAGATATGAACCCACACTTTGCTCTGGGCGCCATCTTCTCCTTGGGCATACGCGGTATCGAGAAAAAATTGTCCCTGCCTGGACCTCCGATTAGCCAACTGAGTCCGCAGGGAAAGGTGGGCTTTCCATTGATAATCAGCGGGGTGGCTTTATGGAAAGCGTCATATCATAGGTTAAAATGCTTCCTGTTTCCCTCCAGACCGCAACGGAACAAATGATGAAACCGAATAGCATTGCCCGAGAAGTTTTTGGGAACAAATTTGTGGACCATTATGGAGGAACAAGGGAGCACGAAGTCGCCGTTTGGAACAAAGCTATCACGGACTGGGAAAGTAAGTTTGACCCAACATTGTCTTGCCACGTCCTTGACGGAACTTTAACAGTCGCACGCTACTTTGAGCTCGCGTAATTTCATCTCTGATCTGTAATGTTTCATGCCGATGAATGTACTAATTATACCAAGTCATCTATCGTACAACTTGTACATCATCCCACCGACCCTTGTTCAATTTGACTATCATGCTCTCAGGAATACAGCAGCATCTGAGCCCCAAGATCCGCAGACCTGCCCACCGACCCCAATCTACGCTACCTAAAAGTTTAGGTGCATCCTGAGCACTCTGCGCCAACCAGACGTTGTAAGAGAGATCCAAAATCTCCAACAACGGGCAAACGCTGGGTAATCGATACAGCTGTATCGAGGTGGGTAAATGTATGAGCGCCAAATTGGTGATCGTTGGCGGGAAGCGCAGCAGCGTGGACGGAATCAATGGAGTGGACATCAGAACGAGTGTGTGCAAAAGCTCGAGCGTGTCATTTGTATCCCAGTCGCCCAGCTGACCCAGATCCTTTTCGTCGCCGTCGTTGGGGGCGTTTCTTTGGAAGTAACCCTCCGGCAGTGATGCAGCCGGTCCGACGACGATCAGCTCGCCGGCAATGTGTCCCTCTGGGCCACACAGCGCGAAGAGCGATGAGTCCTGGAGCGGCGAGCGTACGGCGGTGTCTCTGACGAGCAGACGACGCAGATGGGGCGGCAAATAGGGCACGGCGTACTGCACAAATTCGGACGGGGACGTTTGGGAGAGTAGATGCCGCAAGCACAGAAGAGTGAGCGACGGTAGCAGTAATGCTGGGTTCATATTGCGTGCGCGGCCGCGATCATCGCGATCGTTAGTAATAGTATGGGCGTGCTTCGGAGGGTACGGCGTATTAGGATTAGTATTAGTATTAGTATTAGGATCATGGGAAAGGGAAAGGGAAAAGATCAGAGACAGAGCCTCCGCCCGCCATTCGGGAGTGTCAGTAGAGCGCGCGTCGTACTGGTTCGGCGGGCGTATCCAGCTCTTGGGCGCCACGGGTCCGGGGTATTGTTCAGTCGTCCCAGACGAGCGAGGACGGCGACTCGGCGGTCCCAGCCTCAGCGATGCGAAAGCCTCCGTTGGGTCGATGTCGTAATCTACTCTAGAGAGGCCCTTGGGAAGAGACGAGCCTAAAGGGCCTCTGGTGCTCCCAGACACCGGCAATGAAGCCAAATTGAGGTGGCTTTTGGACCCTTTGGCGTTCTGTGACCGCCGAAACTGTTCGCCCCTGTATAAAGGTGAGGGTCAGGCGGCGGCCGGTCAAATCGAATTGGAGATATCGGACCTAAGTGCATGGAGGAGGTCGTTCACCTGTTTGCTGGAGGACGATGACATAAGGTGGCCATGCGATGGACTGAGTACTAGGTTACCGTTGGTTAATTT
Source organism: Amanita pallidorosea (assembly GCA_023014475.1). Lineage (NCBI taxonomy): Eukaryota > Fungi > Basidiomycota > Agaricomycetes > Agaricales > Amanitaceae > Amanita > Amanita pallidorosea. The sequence continues at coordinate 505,228 of JAEBUS010000003.1, read as the reverse complement.
TCTTTGTTGGTTCGCCGTACAAGGTACGATTTTAGTGGTCTGTCTACCGGTGGTCTACAATAAGGACCACGAGGGTAATCATATTGTTGACATAGGTTATGCGTTATGGAAGTTCCGCAGATGATACAATAACACGTTTTCAGGTTCAACAAAGATGAAAAATTTGCATCATGTCGCAATAATAGGCTACTTATGGAGCCATTTCAAGAAATAAGGAACGTCCTAAATCACGTCGTAAATTCTAGTGAATGTGAAAGGACAAAAGTGTTACCTTGGCTATGGCGTTCGGCATCATCATGTCCGCGACAAAGGCAGGGATAAAACCACCCGTGTCGCCCGACATGGCCATCCGCCATTCGGTCTTGCCATCTTCCAGTTCTGCGAGACTCTCGACGCTCACATAACGAGCCCTGACTGCATTCGCTTCCAGTTTGGATAAATCATCCTGACCTGAAAGATCAACAGGGATGGAGACGATCAAACTGTGCAGGCCAGTTATCCTGTAAGTAATATAACAGAATATAGGCCAAGCATTCTACGTACCCTGAACGTGGGGATTTTTCATTATTTAGGTGGGTCACCTGTAACACCGTGAAAACGCGAGGCGACATGGGTGGGCTAAACTTGTAATCCAAGGTCCAGATCTCGGCGTTTTCTGACAGGGCTATTACTTTGGTAGCCTTCTCAAGTTCTGGAATATATCTACGATAACGTACTTTTAATTTGACATTCGACACCACAATCACGGTACACGTACTGCTGTTCAATAACCGCCTTATTGCGGCCCAACCCGTCCCAGAACTGATCAAATGTCGCTTCGTCTGGGCCCATGTACGCTAACACGACAGTGCCAAGGGGCACCATCACCAGGCTGTTTGGACCTACCGTAGGTCACGACATTCTTGCAGTATGTCTTACCCTGTTTCCAGGAGGTTGTGGACTCGATGAGTTCTTGCGCCTCTGCTATGATGATCTGTTCTGCTGGGATGTCTGGGGCATATCTTAGAGATGCGGCTTCAAGTTACAGCAATATCATACCAGGATATTTCAGGGGCGTGATGGTGAGAAGTGGCATTGAGATGGTGGTACCTCAACAAGAGGAATATTCACTCTCAATTTGCACTACGACGTTCGTAATTCTCAGCTGAGCTACCTATACGATCTACCGGTGTTGTCTTGGAGCCCAGGGTTTACCGAATGCTTCCGACGGTGTACTAAATAGGAAGATGACTTGGGAACAAGGTCGCTGGACATTAATTTGTCGTGAACAAGTCAGAAGCATTCAAATCCACGAGGCCGAAATAACGGCTTCGTCCATAAGCCTTATCGTCACGAGGCAGCACCTCGCCACGTTCCAACACAACGCCGGCGAATCTCCTCTGGCCGCGCATCCACTTTTCTTTGTAGAATCGAACATAGCCCGGTGCAGTCGCGTAAATTGTGTGGTCACGGCCCATTTTCACCTACCAGTATATGAGACAGAGCGACAGCCAAGGATATTAACGACAAACATGTTGGCCTGGATGGAAAAGAGTGCCGCGCTGGCGAACGACAATGTTTCCAGGAATCACATACTGATCTGCGAAACATCACCACCGCCTTGTTGCTCCAATGATCTAGGCGCCTACCTGAAAACTTTTTGAGACCCAGCCGCTTGCCAGGTGAGCCACCATGGTTGTGGACGGTGCCTCCTGCGCGCTTTGTGGCAGTCCGTATGGAACCGAAACCTAGTAACACTGTCAGGGTGCAATTGTTATATTAGAGAGAGAGATGGGTACCGAGAAGATAAAAGGGATTTGTGGTGGACAAGAAAGTCATTGGACAATTGACTGCAATTGACCTCCGTCGGCTATTGCCGGTCTCTACATATATAACCTTCAACTTCCCTTTCAGCATCACATCCCCTGTCCTCTACCATCATCGCCGAAATGGTCATCCTTCTTACTTCGGACAATGAGCAGTTTACCGCAGACAGAGAAGTCGTCGAGCGCAGCGTCCTTATCAAGAACATGCTCGAAGGTCCGTATCAGCCTCTAGCACAGCACACACCGGCTGATCACCTCCTGAAGATGTCGGCGAGTCAGACCAGCCGATTCCCCTGCCTAACGTAGCTTCCAGTGTAATGAAGAAGGTAATCAACCAACCAACCAACCAGATGTCCCGCATCGTATGACACCATATCCAGGTTCTCGAGTACTGCGAGCACCACCGTGGCGAGCCGTTGCCGTCAGCAGACGCCGACCAGTGTCAAGATGACACACGCAAGCGCTCGACAGAGATCAGTGAATGGGACCAGAAATTCATCACAGTCGATCAGGAAATGCTCTTTGAAATTATCCTAGCCGCCAACTATCTCGACATCAAGCCATTACTGTAGGTCTCAGTGGTATGACCAACTGTCAGATCCTCTAATTTCGTTTCAGTGATGTTGGTTGCAAAACTGTCGCCAATATGATCAAGGGCAAGACTCCCGAGGAGATTCGTAAGCTCTTTAACATTGTAAACGATTTTACTCCAGAAGAAGAGGTGAGTGGCAGTGCGAGCCATCACGAAAACCACTTATACTTGGTTACAGGCTCAAATCAAAAAAGAGAATGTCAGTCAAAGCCGTCGTCTGAAACATGTGTATACTGATGCTTTTTTTCAGGAATGGGCGGAAGATAGATAGTGGTTGTCGTGTAACCAGATTGCTAGCATCGAGATAATCATATGGTGTAGAATTTTTCGTGTCACTGGCATGTAGCATTACGTAATGAAGTCAGGTCAGCGAACGACATATTCATGTCTTCCATCCCAGAACTTCCTGGCACTCTTTTGCCACAACAGTCGGACCAAGAGCAGTGGCTCAAAACGCATGTCGCCCGCCTTTGTCAGTTGGATCACGAGAGGTATCTCCATGTGGCGTAACAAAAGGAGAGTACTCAGCTATTCTCTAGATTCGCTGGTAGCCAACCGGTCAGTTTCACCACTAATGACCTTGCAAAGCTTGAAACACAAGAGTATGTCTTGTCAAGCGCCCCTTACATACTTCATGACCTCACTTCCATAGTTACTGGGTCTGCGAAAAATCCGACGGCATTCGGGTGCTGCTTCTAGTCGCCACAGATTATTCGTCGAGAACACAGTCAGTCTACATTGTGAGCTCCTTGATGCCCTTTCGGCCCTGCCACGAACAATCACATTATGCTCAGATTGATCGCCATAATTCATATCGTGAACTTACAGGCTTGTTCTTTCCCCATCACGAGAATCCTTTGCGTTCGTTGGGCAATACCATTGTTGATGGAGAACTTGTATTGGATGTTGATCACAAAACGAAACAGGTACGCGTCACTTTGCGCTAGGGTTGGGGTGGTTTTTTTATGATCCGACCAGGAGATACCCCGGTTTCTTGCCTTCGACTGTCTCGTCGTTGATGATCAAAATGTCATGTCACGGCCTCTTGACAAGAGATACGGAGTCTGTTGATTACTATCTGTTTACGCATACAACCTGTTAACTCGCCTTTCTTCAGAGGCTCAAAGAATGGTTTTACAAACCATACGCCAGAATGATACGAGATCATCCTCACGTAGCAAGTAGTCACCCATTTGAGTGAGGATTGTTGTTGTTGTTCTTCTCCGTTCCACTTCTTGACGGTTTGCTAGCATCAAAGTCAAAGACATTACATTTTCATACCACGTTGACAAGGTGTTCGCAGTAGATATACCAGCGCTCCAACACGGTACAGATGGTCTGATATATACTTGCGTCAATACACCATACTCCCCAGGAACTGACCCGAACATGTATGTACTCGTTATTTTAATGCGTATGAGCAATGCATATTTACGGCCTTAGCTTGAAATGGAAACCCCCATCCGAGAATTCAATTGATTTCAAACTTATCCTTCGGTTTCCACCGCTGAAAGACAACACAACAAAGCCAGATTTTTGTGCAAAACCATTCTTCTTGCTCTACGTCTGGTGCGGAAATGATCGAGGCAAACCAAAATACGAAGAATATGATTCTTTGCATGTAGAAGACGAAGAATGGGAAAAGTACGTCCCCTGCCTACTCAACATGTCCCTGTGGTTGATGTTTGTGATTAGGATGAAATCGTCTCGGGAACAAATTGATAACAGGATTGTCGAAGTGCATTGGGATGCTGTCATGTTGCGATGGCGGATGATGCGGTTCAGAGATGACAAGCCTGCCGGGAACCACAAAAATATCGTAGAAAACATCATTTCAAGTATCGCAGATGGCGTTGAGAAAGACGCGGTGAGATCGATCTTCCTCGCTTAGTGCTGACGCTGACTTGGCTGTATGCACAGCTTTTGGCACGGTCAAATGCTATCAGAAAAGCATGGAAGGCACGTCTTGGCCAGTCACAAGCTCCGTCCCAGCAGCAACTCCCGTCAGGACAAACGGCGCAACCGCCACCAGCTCCGCAGCAGCTCCAACTAATGAAACAACGAATTAATGTAATACCACCACCACCACCACCACCACCACCGATCGAGTTCCGCTTTGGACCACTGGCATCTTCACCCTGAGGCAAAGTGTCCGGACCTCCTGTGATTGCAGGTATCAAGAGATGAGACGACAGATGCAGATGCCTCATCATTCCCTTGGTGCTGCCTTCACGTCATTATTTTTTCCCAAGCTCCGCAAGTGACCAGTTCTCGACAAACTCTCCTTTTTCGCTTTATGATCTATCAAAGCTCAGGCCTCAATGCTCCACTCCTCTATGATACTCCCGGCATCTCGCTTATCTCTTCCCACAACAGGACTACTCCCTCGCTGTCCGATCGCCATGCCGATCAACGCCTATGATACGTTGAGGATACTCGTCCTCATGTCAATCCTGCAAAGTTATCCTGCCCAAATGTCCGATTCGGGACGGCTTCGGTTCCTTTTATATCTTACCGCCCATGATGACAAACATCTATTGATGATCGGGTGAAACGGGTTGTCTGGGAAGTAGTGCCGCTCTTATTTTATCTACGTCCTCATGTACAGATTGTGACTGATGTTTATATGGTATGATACTCTGTATAGCGATCGCCTTCGGGTCGTGTATTGCTCCAACCCAACCGTACTTCTATGAAATAAACTACTTTTAAATATATCAAATGATTACCAAATGGTTTTGATGAAGGCGAGGAACATGGAAATGAGAGGGGAAACGATAATATAATTTCTCAAGTACAAAATCGCAACAAATGATGTAATTACAACGTTTTCCAACCCCCCGCAAAAAAAAAAAGATATAACAATTCGTAACCATGCATATCTTGACAACAAACAAGGGACAAGTGAACAAGTACAACAAAATGAACAACAAGGATCATCGCATCTGGTCATTATATGAACCAGGGGGGAATATGTACCTAATAACGAAACAAGTCGAGAACGGTCGTCAGAGAGATGAAGAAGGGGGGCATATTCATAGGTCATTCAGATGAAAGGTTGTCGTAAGGTGATTAAAGGAGAATGCAGAGAGAGAATTGCGATTGAAAAGTGCGCAGCGAGAGGAACAATAGGGACATACGTGTATAAGACAAAAAAAAAACAAGGCCGACAGAGTGGCCAGTCAGTCTATCTGGGAGAAAGCGTAAGCTAGACACAAGCCACTTATTATCGTGAGTCGTGTGGCTTTAATCGTAATAATAGATCGTGAAGCAGGAGCAACGCAATTGCTGTTGAGGGTAGGCAGGAATAGTCCGGGGGTAGTAGCGGTCGAGTCTTCGGCGCTGGATTAACTGACCTCGATGGGAAGAGGCGAGAGCAAGGATGGTTCGGCAAGAAACCCTTCTCCGTTTGTTGGGTGGGACAAGACTGTGCTGTGCGTTCGATTGATGGGTTGGTAAAGGGTAGTTGTGGTATCTGCTCAAAAAGGGCAGAAAACTAAGTGATGAATGGAGTATGCGACAAAGTAAAAAATGGTATTCGTAGATGGGGGAATAATGCGATGTGGTATGGATAATGGAAAATTGAATTAAAAATGCTATTGATGCCAACATGATTGCTTGAGGTGGTTTAGGGTTGCACAGTCCCGAAAGGGTGAACACGGAGAGAGTTTTGAGGGATGGAAGCTTCATTTGTGGGCAGGGTATTCCTCCTTCGGGATGGATATCCAGAAATGGTTAGGACGGCCGCATATCGATGGAATTGAGACTGGTGATGTCGGAGATGGTTAGGTCATTCAAGTACGCCGCCTCAGTTGAGCAGCAACGGGGATTGTGAAGAAAGAGGTGAAACCGCAAAGTCCGCAAAGTTGCCAAAGTCATTAAAGAAAAGATCATCGAATAATTTTGTCTTGGTGGGAAAAACGGGCATGGTCACGGATCGATTGCGTTTCTGTTTAGAGGACGGAACTCTACAGGTGTCGTAGCCGAACGTCAGGCCTTCTAAGGGCAAAAAGTCTGCCTCGGGTGTAGCCAAGACAGAGGAAGGAGCAGAATCGTCATCATCAGGAGCAGGTGTACGCGGCCTAATAGACAGTTCTGCAAACTGGTCCGTAGGCGGCATAAGCGGTTCCTGATCAATACCAAGCGTCAGAAAATAGCCAGATGGAAGAAATTTTGTCATGCCTCGGGCAAGGTTGTAATTAGCAGACTGTTCTCTGATGCCCACGATGAGGTTAAACTGTCCAACTCTAGAGCGAGTGTGGCAGCATTGCGTGGCTGCTCATGTATGGAGATCCGACCTTGGCGGTCGTCCCTATCTCCCTCGACCCGGTGGTCATTACCATGACCATGGTCGGCGTGCTGGCCATCAGCTACTTTCCACCATTCTATGTCTGCAAGGACTCTGCGGTGGTGCAAATCTGACCCGGAAGACCGTCTGTGTCCATGGCTCTGTGCGCGGGTGGCGTTGTACAGAGCGCTACTGGGACTAGAAGAAGGATAGGGAGAGGAACGGACGGTTGGGGACGAGAAAGTGCGACGCAGAGAAGGCATGGCTTTCGAAAGCAGCTGAGTGGCACAGTGCTGGGGAGGAAAGGGAGGGGAGGGGATGAGAGAGTGACTTTTATACATTTTTATCGCGTTATGATTTCGCGCCTTCAGGCTCTCAAGATCTCAAGTTTCAAATGGCCGCTTCTCACTCGATAGCCGAGAGTCAGAGGACGGTCGCCGGAAAGCCCGATCTTCCTGCTCAGAATTCTGGATCCACAGCCTGGAGATGAAAAGACGCGTAAAGACGCGTCAATGCTAGTGTCCTCAGCGCGTCTGGCGCGCTTTCTGGCTGTGCATCAGAAACGTACCCACATCACAGGTGACGTTAGTTCTCCGCAATATCTCCACTTCACACTCAAGTCGGGCCTTTGCTACTCGCCTCGGAATGACTGACCTTTGTCTCTGTCTGGCGTAAATGTCAACCACTTGTTCTGAACCCTGCCATCAGGACATACGCTATGTGATCTTGTTCCTGGTCGCCAACCAATTCTGAATGTTCACATCGCAGAAACAGGGCGCCGAATGGTCCGCTGAATCGTGTATGAACTTAAGCGTCTGTGATGGTGCGCTGCGCTGCAACAGTTGCACCGGACAGCTCTCGGTCACTGCCGGTCGGCCAGCGGTATAATTTTCCTTTTTCACCACTTCACGTGTGCTGACAATGTGTCAGTGCCTTTGTGGATCTTATCTTCGGCCATGACTGTCTCCGTCTTCTATGGAGCTGTGATAAACCCAGTCTCACTCACGGAATACAAAGTCTTCCCTAGATGTTTACTCGTCATCGGACCGAAAGGCACAATCATCTGTATGGTGAAGGATGTCGCCAGTCATCTCCTTCAGGATACCCTTGCCCAGGAGGGACTCCTAGACTTTGATATCGTAGCTCTCAGAGACGGAGAATTCATCATACCAGGATTCATCGATACTCACACCGTTGAGTCCAGTCCAAGCACCTGAATAGATTAGCATTTACACTATCTACCTACTGCAGCATGCACCGCAGTATCCCACCACCGCAAGGTAAGTTCCAGTCCTCTGCGAATACCTTCCACTCCACTACATGGTGTATAGAGGGCAGGAGTTTGAACTCCTTAAATGGCTTGAGGAAATCGTTTTTCCTATGGAGAAGAAATTCGTCAACTTAGACTTCGCGTCTCGGACGTACAAAATCGTAGTCAGGCGCTCCATCGACCTTGGAGTATGCTTCGTTTTTCTTGGTAATCTGGAGTATATCACTGATTGACCCCTAGACGACGACGAGCTGTTACTATGGTTCGTTACACTACGAAGCCACCAGAGAACTCGCAGATATCGTCCACGTCTATGGTAAGCCACTTTCAGTCCGCATATCTACCTTGCTCAATCAATCCAGGCCAACGGGCCTTTATCGGCGTATGTAGCACCCTTTGTTTCAAAGTTCTTCGGATTCAGCATCTTGGCAGAAATGTAACATGAACAGGGTTCCTCCAACCTTTGATGACGAAGGTCGGCCCATTGAGATGGAAACCGCAACATCCGATGACAGCTATATTGAACCCGACACAAAGCATTCGATAGAAACGACCGTGAAACTCATCAAGCATATCCGTTCTTTACCGCCTCATGCCACAGGGACCAGCTCTGAACCACTGGTCAAACCCATCCTCACACCCCGCTTTGCTCTTTCGTGCACGGATGACCTCCTCGCAGCCCTTGGGACACTCGCACTCAACGACCCCTCACTGAACATCCAAACCCACATATCTGAGAACCTCAAAGAAATTGAAGATACCCTAAAGGCTTTCCCATATCCAAATGTGCACAGTTACGCAGATGTGTACAACTTCTTTGGGCTTCTGCGACATAACACTATTCTGGCACATGGTGTCCATCTTACCGATGACGAACTGACACTGATCAAGGAAAAAGACGCAGGCATCAGTCATTGCCCCGTCAGCAATTACAATTTGAGAAGTGGGGTGGCCCAAATCGGCAAATATCTCGATCGTGGAATCAAGGTGAGCCGTTGGCAAGCGCAAAGTGGGTGGTGGTAGAGTAATTGATCGATGGCAGGTCGGTTTGGGATCGGACGTGTCGGGAGGATTCTCACCTTCCATGCTGACCGTGATTCAGCATGCCAGTACCGCATCCAAGGTACTAGCGTTTCGGTCCGTCCTGCCACCCGTGGGTAAAGCTAAATCGGAACCCACTACCCCTTCGACCACTGATGATGGATTCGCCGATCGCCTGTTACGGGTTGCTACGCTATTCTACCTAGCTACCATGGGTGGGGCGCGAGTCTGCGATATCGATAAACACGTTGGATCGTTTGCGGTGGGTAAGAGCTTTGACGCGTTATATGTCAGTGTCCGAAGCGATACCGGTAATCTGACCATCTGGAATGACGACATTGATCACCACAAGGACGAAAAAGAGAAGCCTGAGGATTTGCTCAGTCGCTGGCTGGAACGTTTCCTATTCGGAGGAGACGACAAGAATATATTGCGCGTTTACGTTCAAGGGAGGCTTATTGGTGGACAATTATTTCACCGCAAGTAAGGCGTAAACGTTGTCGTTACAAGTTGTCCGCAAAGGTGCATATGTTTCGTATGTAGAATTGTTGTAGGTCGTCATGGTCTCATAGATTAGTGTTGTCATGCAACAAAAGAGAGTGAGTACAATAAATATCAAAACTACAAAGTCACTGAAACAATGATCTGCTCTTGCAAGAAATTTACCAACACGTCAGTCAGATCAACACGTTGAGCCTTCCCACCGGATCCAACACGCCGCCCAATTTCTCAACGTCGATTTGGCTTTTCCTGTAAATCGGTTGCGATCTCTCCCATCATCCCTTCTAACCCGTTCTGCCAATGATACCAACAGTCTGGGATGCGAACGGTGCTACTTCAGAGCCATCAACTCCCCACTTGAAACAGAGAACTCAAAGTTCGGCTCCAATAACCACATCGTTAGCTGTGGCACAGCATACGTTAACATTGTTTCTGAGTACACCTTGCTATACATCTCAGTGGATCTCGGAGGAACCGTTCCGCGGGTGAAATACTTTGTCCAGCAGGGCGGTTCACTAGATCTCGAAGGACACCAACAGTACCCATTGATGCTGGCTCACCCAGCACGACTATGTAAATAAGGGTCAGAAAGTGTTTGTAGCTTCTGAGCGCTGAATCACTTACTGATACAACAACCGTTTCTTGTAGCAGCCAGTCGCCTTGAGGAGAAAGCAGCGCGGCAGACCTTCAACAGCGTTTCCAATAAGTTGCTTGACAGTTTAAACAGTCGATACATGAGCTGAAGGACAAGGGGTCAGCCGCCGTATGCGGCAGCACACCTGCCCCTTTTTGTGTCAGGAATGCCACTGGCACCGGAAGCTGCAAGGGCATGACTGGTATCCTGTGCGACGTTACTGATCCAGAGGGTGTCGACGGTGCAGGGAAGGCAGACAGATTGGCAGTGTGCGAAGAACACGAGCTGGTGACGCGAGCGTCGAGTTGCTCCACTTTGATCGCAACGCGGGCATGTCGTGAGTAGCATCTTGCTCCAGGGGATAAAGCCCCGCGTTGAAGTTGGATGTCGGTGTAGTCGGGAGAGAAGATGATGGCTCGGAGCGAATAGATGCAGATTCCAGCTGCTCTTCTATTTTTGTTCATCTGCGTCCGTGATAGTAATGACGGCCACTTTGTCGCCCCAGAGTTCCTCCAAACCGAATGCAAAATCCGCCTCGAGGTCGATAGGTAGGGAAAGAGGCGTGGGGAAGAGGACCCCTGGTTTTGCCCATGACGATGAAGACGACGATGACGAGTAGACGGCGAGCATATGTGTGTATAAAACCGTTTAAAACAGTAGTTGAAATTGGGTCACAAGGACCCGTGGTTTATAAACCGGTTGAAGACTCGGTAGGAGTTTTCAACCGGACCCTAGTGGGAGCGGGTTGGCTCGTACTTCGTCTGACTCTGAATCGAGCTCCACGTCGAGCTCAGCGGGAAGGCCATAAGAGTACAGAAGGCAAGTCTAGACGTATCGCAGCGCTACAAACAAAATACAGGTCAGAGATCATCTAGCGGCGGAGTAAAAAGGATGCTCACTGCGGAGTTTGCCTCGGACGATTGAGTTGGCAATTCAGGGCACGCCATTTCAATGATAGGCATGCCTATTTTCCGCAGCATAGGCCGGGTCAGTGTGGGGCAGGCGGGTGCGCAGAATGGTGAACGAAAAATTCGGGATGTGGTACCGGGTCCTCCTTCACGATCCCGCCAGCTGTTTCCAAATTCTCGAAGGTGCTTCAACGTCGTCTTGTGTCCCAACCCACTGTGGATGGAGGATGGCGTGCAGGTCGAGCGTTCTCGAGAGGGGATAACGGCGCATCCGAGATTCAAGACTTTATTTGATAATGTTAGATAACATGACAAGTAAATATATTGTAGACGAGTTTCCGCTGCTAAAAACCATGGAGCTCTGATACACCCAGGGAAGACTAAATGCTTACTCGCCGTCGGCTGCAGCATGCACCGCAGTTCCCCACCACCGCAAGGTAAGTTCCATACATCAAAAGTCCCCAAAAGTCCATCTATGACAGTCCTACAGTGCCGTGAACACCCGGCTCCGGAATTGCGCGTACACTCACCGTACAGAATGTCTCGGGTCTTGCCATAGGTACCTCTCTTCCCTCTTCCCATTCTACACTGTCATTCTCCAGCACCTTGTGAATAACATCCCTGATGATATGCCGACGAACATCCACCCTCCACCCGAGCTTCTCAACGGTGTCAAACACGATGCTCTTCCCAAGATGGCACTTGGTCTCTAATGCATATCCCGCCTGAGCGCAAGGTGACCCGAAGCCTGTACAGGTCCCTTGGGGTATAGGATCGGCCGTGTGGTATACGTGTGTTACTGCTACGGGATGCTGGGGTATCTCCGTTGCATTATCTGCGCTCGGGATAATGGAACGCAGTGGTGGAGGGAGGGGAAGATGAAGGCGATCTGCTGCTAAGCGTTCACCTGGAGATTCAAACGCGACTGCTGGGAGACCGTATGTTGCGCCAAGGAGACTGGCGAGTGCACCGCCTAGTGAATGTCCGACGAGCCAGATGTTAGAGGATGGATATATGCGCCGGAGGTTATCAACAAGTCTCTCGACGTACCCGATGAGGATTACTTTATGTGTTGAATGGCAGAAGGGAACTTACAACGCCGATGCTGTAGAACAGGCTGTCTTGTATGAGAGCGTCTGTTAGGCATTGCCTGTTACATCGCTGGTGACGGGCGAAGCAGTCGCATACGGTGCGGAATTTCCAGGTAATATCCACGCGAGCACAACAGCAAGAGAAGAGTCTGGGCTGGGTGAGCATGCTGCTGCTAATGAACGAGCGACGCGTACAGATTGTCGTTGAACTTGTCCTTCTTGGAAGTCGGGCCTTGGAGGGTGGTTCCTTTGATGGAGAGAACGACGGTCGAATTGTCGGAGGAGACGAAGACGTGTCCGCGGAATCCGTCAGAACCATCCCAGCCAAAAGGAAAACTCTGTGGCACACTAAGTGAGGTACTGGAGGGTGGCTAGGCAGACGTACGAACCCTGTTCCATGCTTCGTCAACGTCGTACCAGTTCCAATGCCCAGGCATGGCATACGCATTTCCTGCCATCCGGGCGAGCTGGACAAGGGTATCCCTATGCCCGACGTCCGGACAAAGAGTCTCAACGGCGTCCCACTCGACCGGTTCACTCTGCGCATGCTGCAGCGACCTCAGACGAGCGCTGTGAAGTGCTTCTATTGATCGCGGACGGTAGACGATTGTGGGCTTTGCTTGCATCGTTATCGGTTGCAACTGTGCTGCGACGTGAGCATCCTGTGGAAGCTGATGGTGAGCATCGAATGAGATTTGGTGGACGGACGCAGCAGTGGCGAGGACGGGTAGCAGCCAGAGCGAGATCATCCGCTGCGTGACGGTCGTCACATTTGCCCAATCTCCCTTTACTGGCCACCCTCGGTGTGCTGCCCATCCTGGCTTCGATCTAGCTGATTATGCTCAGACGCTCCGCGCGCGATGCGGACCTTTTGTCCATCCTCAAGACGCATACTCGGAATCCTTACGACTCTCCTCACCTGTCTCCCGCGGAAACACATTTTCAACGAATACATCCTCCTTTGCATCCAACCTCTGACCCATACACCGTCCATATTCTCTCCCTGGTACGACTCACCTTCAAAGCTTAAGATCCCCGACACAGTTATCTCATGCCTATGATAGTCCTCCCGAAACAGAGATTGACGTATCTCAATTCCCTGCATGGCCTCGTAACTGGCACGAAAGAACAGTCCATTTATATATGATCCTGACGCACCTCCGCCACCTCGTATATCTATCTTTGACCCGTTGTATGATATGTCCCCAACTCGCTCGGCTCAACACAGTTCACTTCGTGAATACTACCTCCCTTGGTCCTGTGATCCACTCGAAAATGGTAGAGCGATCAATGCTGAGACCAAGGAAGGGCACATCCGCATGCTAGAGCGGGAGTTTGGCCAACAAGTCAAACCCGTGCCGCGGGATGCATTCACAGACGAAAACGGGAATCCGCATGTCGGCACGGTAAATGCTGAAGGCAACCTTGTTACCGTCGGTCCGAAAAAGCGGGCTGCGGTTCGTATATTACAAGTCCTATTGGCACTCGCGGCAGCCGTTCCGTCCATATATGCTGCACTGTTCATGAAATCAACGAATGCTGCACCTCCACCAGCAGGCAAACTTGCTGCCTATGTGCTTTATGCACTCTCCATCATTACCGCGCTTACCATGCTTGGTCTCTACTTGGTTAGACCCTGTTGCTGCTGCAGGCGGAAAAGGGGGGAAGCTACATGGGGAAAACCCGCTTCTAAACGGTATGATGGTTTTGCCCGTGCAAAGCTTGCCTGGTGGAAAGGATGAGATGAAAAAGAAGAAGGGAAAGAAGGGTGACGGCAAGAACGCGGGAAATGACGTTCAAGTCAATCTCATTGTTGATCCAAATGCATTTGGAGTCAACGATAGGGATGATGATGATGCTGACGATGACAAAGAGCCATGGAATTCCGACAGGGATGCGCTTTCGAACAGGAGGAAGCAAATGCGTGCCAAGCGGCATAGTTGTGTTTGTAGGCCTGGCGATGGAGCAGGAAAGGAAACGTGCAAGGAAGAAGAACGACTCTTGTGGACGTTGTTTTCATGGTTTCATGGGGCGCCACGTTTATCCTCATTTTCATAGGTAAGCGATGTCCAAGTGGGGCATATGGTGGATGGCTTTGGAATTGGGGTTGGGGCGATAGCTCACTGACGTACCTTGTGATGTAGGTGCAACGCGTATAACATGTCTTCTGCTGCTGCTGCTTGTCTCCTATGTGTCACTTATAGTGTAAGCCTTTTTTTCGTCGTCAAGGCTTTTTACAATAGCAAGACGAACCCTCGGACAAGGAATGATTTTTCATGACCATTAACGCGATGACGACCCTCGTTCATTACGACATGTCACATAGTGTGTGTACTTTCAAAGCCATGTTGTATAATGCTAATCAAGTTATTACGACATATATAACGAATTTCTGTGCATGTGCTCATAAGGTCTTTGCATTTATCGTCCATTCAACACATGTTCAGTCATGGAATGTCTCTCTGACGATGTCCTTCTGTTATGCTTAGAATTTATGGATATTCGAGCAATCTTGATTTGCAGACAGGTCGGTAAAGCTCGTCTAGTCTAGGTAACTTGACGAACCGATTCGGCAGGTTTGTGCAAGGCTACAAATGCTCATCGATTCAAGTGGCCTACTGCGATACAGAATCCATTTGTATGCAAACAACATGATGGACTTTGTTCCGCGCATCGCATCTCTGGATATCTGCCTTGAACGTCTTCTGCAGCACAGGCAATGCTGGCATCGTCTAGAGTGGATAGCAAAAGAAGATATACCACATGCGCTGAAGCATGCTGAGGATCTGCCCGCTCTAGGGAACGTGATTAAAGTCCGTGGTAGCACCCTAGTCATGTTTTACTGCTCTACTAGGACCTTACACGTGGTTCAACTGCCTTCAAAAACACGAGGAGTGTCTCCTGTACGGTGGGAATGGAGTTTCCCTGGTCCTTTACGGTTGATCAACTTTGCTTTTGATTCGGCCCAAGACCTTCTTCTTTGCCTTGAAGTTTGTAACGGGTGAGTTGGAATTTCCGATCGTTCCAAACGAGAAAGATCGAGCAGTTTGAAACACGCAGGACTTCCAAGTTGCAGCTTCATGCATTCTCCCTGGAAAACGGTGAATTCACACCCGCGCGGAGGTCGTATGTTTCTTCATGAAGTTCCACCCCAATTCATCATGGCCTCGTTTATGACCGTAGAAGGTCAACATGTCGCGTTCTTTCGGCCCGATGAGCCGCGAACCCATCCCCACGCACGGATCATGGTGTGGGATTGGCAAAAAGGAGATAATATTCTTGTACGTTCAATGATCAAATGGAGCCAGTAGCTCATGATTTTATCAGGATATTAGCACGCCTGGCGGTCCTGGCGGTGAATGCGTTTTTCTGTCCAAACGACATATTCTAGTCGGAGAAGTGAGAAAAAATCCTCACAAAGCATTTCTGAATGTCATCGACATCCTCAACGCGACAAATCCCGTCATATGCAAGTTTCAGCTGCCCAGGTTGGCAAACTTTGAACAAAGCTACATCCATATTGCCTCAAGCCGACGAGCACCTGTCCCTCTACGTAGCCAGGGACTCTTCGTCGGAGATCCAACGGACAAGATTATATTCGTGAGTATCCTCGTGAAGGAGACCCTAAGTCTGTTCGTCCTGGCATCCAGGCTCATTGGACTGGTGGAAACAAGACCAGCAAGACCAGGAGAAGTTATCCGATGGGAAGAATGGGGCCCTGATAGTGCAAGATTTATGAACTTTAATAACGCAAACGTCGACCCGCACACTGGTGGTGTCCGTGTCGAGATTGTCGGAACGAGGGCATTCGTGATAGAGAGGAGCAGATTGACGTTGTACGACTTCAACCCAAAATCAATCACGCGGGATCTTGCCAAGGGTGAAGCATCAGATAACATGGTCCTTCAATCTACAGATTCTTCTGATTGGGCGTCGTTCGAGCAGGAAGTGACTACTTGTTTGCCCTACCGATTCATTCGAGCTGCTATGCCTCGCGAAGATGTCCGTAGGTGGATTGACATGTACGCCAGTGAGGACGGTATTCTGGTCGAGTCAGAGATGGTGAGCAGTATTTGCAGACGCGAATTGACGTTGTAACCCTGGCTTTGGTTTAATAGGAAGTTGATCATGGCACTCTAGAGTTCTACTCAATCTAGTACTCTTGACATAATAATACGGATGTCTATTACATGTACCATCATAGTCTGATGCCAACTTTACACCATGTTTACCATCACACGTACCTAATCCAGAGACATATATATTTCCATCTTCCAACGCTCAATCGTTCCTTCTCACAATCAACTACTCCCCAATGGTGCGTCGTAATCTCCGAGCGGGAAGCAGTTAACATTTCGCGGTAGAACGAAGACCTCGAGACGCTGGTTCTGTCCGGGAAACTCTTTGGCAACCAATCTCCTTCATCATCTCCACCACGGACACCATCACCCGACTCTGGTTGGCATGATGAGGAGTTGCAGCATCGACGAGTCACTCCGGAACATACCCCCACAAAATCAGCCAGTGGAAAGGATGACGATGGCGACTCAGATCAACGCGGATACGGAGCAGGTCTTCTGAAGGAGACAACAGCAAAGGACTATATTGGAATGGGCCCCGGTCGTACGGGCGTCAAAGGCGTCATCAGAGACCGGAACGAGGCTGTGAGTCGTGAACGGGAACGTCAAAGGCGAGACATGGAGGAGATGAATATTAAAATGGAGCAAAGTGCGTTGGGTGGGAAGACATATCTGGAAGAAGAACGGGAGAAGGCTTGGGATCCTAACTATCAAGGCAAAGTAGATGATTTGATTCTCAAGGAACTACGAGCGTCGAATAGGGAGAAGGGGGATGCTTTCGGGCAAAAAAGAAAAGGACGATTTGGTCACCTACGTGAAGTAGGTGTTGAAGGCTTCGTCGATAGTATTGATGAAGACATGGGTGTTTGGGTGTTGATCCACATTTATGACCAGGTAAGATGGGCTTCGATGGTCCTGAACCGTGTCTTATTCACCGTATCCAGTCTCTAGAACGATGCGACGACATCGATGATATCCTGGTACAACTCGCACGTCTACACTCCGACACAAAGTTCCTCCGTGCCTGTGCTTCCGCACTTGGCTTTGCGTGCAAACCGAGATCTTCTACTCGCCACTCGAAGCAGTATCTAAATAACATCGATGAGGATGTTACGGACGAAAAGAATCACTACGAGAACGAAGAAGTTGACGTCGATCTCGACATGTTACCTACTTTGCTCGCATATCGCGACGGAGAGCTAGTACACAACTGGGTAAGAGTCGATTGGGAAGCAGGCCCTCCCGGTCTCAAGGACCTCTTGGAACGGTATGTCCTCGATTTTCAACAATAAATACATCGTCTATATTTCCCGCAACAGGCATGGAGTACTTCCAATCAAAAGAACTTTTGATGCATTTCCTGCGGACGGTCTGAGCGATAACGGCGACGATCTACACTGGAGCGATTCTGATGGTCTATAAAGTTCCTTTCACATTCAACGAATCGCCACCATGATGCACGGAATTTTTCTGCATGTAAATTGGTGTCAGGATGCATGGATTTAAAGTAATACAGGATTTCATGATTATTGTAAAAGATTCGTCTATGGCAGAATTCTAAGAGTGCTATATAGTTAACATTTCTCATATAGATAAAGCGGTGATATTCTGGCTACTCTGAAAGTTAAGTCAGCCAGCGTCTAAATACCACGATCGAAAACCTCACATCATGTGGCACGCAGACGATGCTGTTTTCGCCCATATGAAGAACCGTCTCATCCAAGTCGGCGATATTAAGCCCAGCATTGGTGAATTTATATGGCAAGCGAGTCGTCACTGTTTCCACGAAGGTTTCTCGGCCAATGAGCTCTGTCGCTTCGGTGACAATATAATCAGGTTCTTCTCCGGGTCCATACCGTGACAGATCCCGCATGATGGATCTCTGATTGAAGTCATAAACCAGCTGCGAGTCCGCGTGAGTGACTATAGCCCTTGTCCCGTAGACACACGAGTTCTCGCCAGCCCCTTGAGTAATCTCGACAATCCTCGTGTTTTCAGGGCCCCACTGTTCCCATGGAATAGACGCTGGACTTTCATCGCCTTGATATTTTTCAGCTAATTTCTCCAGATTGGAAGCGAGAGTGAACAAGCCGAATGCCTCGTTCCGACAGACGGAAAAGGTTACCAGGACCAGCCGATATCCCGGATCCGTTGTGAAAATCTGGCAACTCTCAGGATGTGTATCGAGTGGCGATGAATGAGGACCAGACTGGACGTTAACATGGGACGTCATACGCATGCCGGGTCCTAATTTTGGCAGATGCAAGGAACAGACATATCGATTTTGGGGCCTGTGTACGTCCACGATCCATAAACAGAACTGTGCACTTAGTCTATCCAGCTCGACCAGTAGTGCGTATTGATTTGATATAAAGGTCATTGCTTCTATCCAGTGTTTCCAAAGGGTCTGAGGATTAGTCCGCACGGATTCAACTTCCGGATTGAAAATACGCACTAATAGATGCATACCGGCTTTCCAGTCGTATACGCTAAACCGGCATTCCAAGCTGAACTGAGCCCCCGTGAAAGCAGTAACGTAAGGACCGTATATTCTTATCTCTGTTGCTGCATGAGAACCGTAAGTCACAAGCGGCGTCGTGCTTGCCAAAGGATGCTGCAAGCCATCATTGAGGCGGCCAACTGACAGGCGTGTGGCATCCCTGGAATCATGGGTCAAATCATCTTTCGACATTAGAGGGGGAAGATATACCCATCGTCTGCTGGAATCTCGAGCAATATCAGTAAATCTTGGTGGACGTCGAAGTCTATGTCGATCATCTTGTTCAGTTGTGGAGGTCGGATATCCCATTCGAGATATTCTAAACCTTGAACGTGCGAGAGCCATTGAATGAACCGGAAATGGTTGTTTAAAAACAGAAATGCCGCGGATATCGTGCCTCGCGTTAGGATACCATCGTCGTTTGATTCAACATCGTTATGTCCGAGCAAAATAGGAAACGGCAGAGACTTGATTGACGTCCATTCGCAATTTCGCCAACGCGCTTGATATTCGAGTAAACGATTGAGACGATTGCCCGTCGTATTCAAACTCGGAGGACCGTCAATCATACCGCTTGCATAAAGCTCGATTTTGTACCGCAGGTTAATATCTGTGCTGATCACCCCTAATAACGCAGAACAGACCTATTGTCAATGATGAGAAATAACTACTTCGCGATCTGGTGGCACCGACGTTTCTGCAGTTCAGTATATCTTCCACGTCCAATAAATTCAGGCAATGGGCCAGAATATTAGGAGGAAGCTTATCCATGCTCGATGGGTCGTGTTGGGAGGAATGGACCATGGTAGTTCTAGCCGTAAAAAGGTCTGTGAGATTACAAAAAGGGAGTGGCGGGGCGCTAAGGTTTAGAGCCTCCAAATATAATTGGAACCGACAAATATATTCGAGCACCAGCGTGCCAATGACCTCATCATCCTTCCGCTAGTTACAGGTTTAAAGTTCAAATGCGCGTGTTTGATGACAGGTGTCCTGCTCTGATAGTGAGGCCAGGGTGGGGGTTTTTGTTTCATATGCGAAACAAAAATTGAAGACCATCCCGTCTCCATCATTTAAGTGGTAGGCTGTGATATACAACGCCTTGCGGTGAAGGAGTTTCACCAACGTGGCAAATACCGCTGGTCCATCAGCGCAATCACGAAAAATCAGATCGTGGCAATTGAATACATGTGGATTCAAAGGAAAGACCATATTAGCGCTTGAACGTAGCGGCCCAGAGCATCAGATATGAGATGCATCGGATCCTGTAGAGATATAAATAGCACACGAGCTCGTTGCAACCTCGGGTGAGTAATTGTCATACCATCGCTCTCTTTATTGTGTTTAACGGAGTGACACTTTTGCACTGTCTATACGAGCGCTTCAATTGGGGGGAAAGGGGCACATGTCGGACTTACTTGGAATGGTTTTCCGCCTCGTTGTTGAGAAATCTTTCAAAATTCCATATTCGCAGTCTGGCGATCTCCGGTCAGAAAACCAGTCCTCGACGGGTATATCAGGGACATTCCTTGATGCTTGTAACAGCGAGATTGAAGACAGCATGATCGGCCGGCAATATTTTTTTAGAAGCTCGGCATTTTTCATTACCTGTAAGTCTGGTTAGCTCTGCGTATTGCTCGCATCCATCCGCGATCCTAGATTTTGCAAGACTGCCTGCTCAGTGCTTCAGCCTCGGCAGCTGTAGCAAATTAAGGGTAACTTGCCTGTAAAATTTGTGTGCTGATGATAACTCCACCGTAGCATAAAAAGGAACTTGCGTGTTCTTCCCACTCTATAAATACCATCATCCTCCGCGACCCTTTCATAGATGACTACCTTTTGATTCTAGAAAAGAATATGCTTTAAGCTCACCCTTGCACATTTTGGGACGCCTCAGATGAAGGTAGTACCCAGCGATGTTCTTTCGCGGTGTTGGCTCATTCGTGCTACAAGCTGCAAGTAGGTCACTGGTAGTCCAGGTTTCAATCATGCCAGCTCACAAGGTTCCATTAATGTCTTACTAGGCCTGTTCACGTCTTTCCAACCTTATCCGTGACTACCATGGTCAGTGGTCCTCCGACATCAATCTAAGAACATGCATGACTCGACCGCTTATTGGAGTACTAACTGCACCTCCCTCTAGCGGCTTGGTTACTATGCTGTCTAGAGAAACGTACTTACATCGGCGACGGTGCATGTCAATCACTTCTCCCCGTTCGCGCAGCTACATGGAGAACACGAAAGTATATCTTCATTTCGATTGGAAGGTGAGTCTATTTGT
Organism: Amanita pallidorosea; assembly: GCA_023014475.1. Taxonomy (NCBI): domain Eukaryota; kingdom Fungi; phylum Basidiomycota; class Agaricomycetes; order Agaricales; family Amanitaceae; genus Amanita; species Amanita pallidorosea. The sequence continues at coordinate 484,241 of JAEBUS010000003.1, read as the reverse complement.
TTCGACATGCTCTCTCAGCGCGCAGAAGTAAATTCGGAGAAACCAAGATGTTCAAGGATTTGAGTTTTTCACTGGTCAATTACTGTTACTGGTTGGAAGAATGGACTAGAGAGGTTTGCTCATTTTTCAAATCACCGACATGCTTACTTCTGAGGTTCTGCTCGGATCAGATCAAGCCGATGAACTGTTGTCATTCATACCCAGTTTGGCCGCTGAAAACAAGGCGGTTTCGTCATCTTGCTCACTTCATATCTCTTAAGGTTGACCCAAGAAGTGCAGCAAAGTGACCGTCCGGCAGCATGGGAAGATTCGGGCCCTAACATTACAAGACTGATAGAGATCAACCACAAGTCGAGTACCTGACGTCCGTTCATGTACGATGGCACTTGCGCCGAATTTTTTATTTATGAAGAGTGAACTTGCAAGATCCGCAGTTGTCTACTCTCCATCGACGAAGAGATGTACCGAGTCCATAGTGATTCGAAATGACCAGATATTCGTGCCAGTGGTTATGACTCTGAAGTTTACTAAGGTTGCCTTCGAGGGGTCGACCCTGACGAGATCTACCCGCTTGTACGGAGATACCGTCGTGTTCCTGCCAGGTTTTCCAGTCTTGTGACGATTTGAAGTGGTTAACTTTTTTATAGACGGATCGTACTATCTTCACTTTTGCAAACATATTCTAGACGTTTAATACAAATTTGTCGGTCATTGGACACCAAAAGCTAATCCAGATTAGATTAACTATTCCCGAAATCTCATTCAACAGATGAAGAACTTTCATTGGTCTATGTGCTGGGCCTGCTACTTCACAATATCTAGGCTTTGATCGGAGGAAATCTGGTCTGGATCAAACTATCACCCGCACGGTGCGACACTTTCGGCGAAATTATTGATCGGTGTTCACAGATGTCGATACTTGTCAGTCCACTCAAGTATTTACCGTCAAGAAGGTATCGAGACTACCATTTGAGTATGTGTTACCATCTGACACTTCATGCTGAGGAAGGCACGGAGAAAAATGTGGACGTCGGCTCATTTGCGTTTCAGTGTTGCCACTTGTACACGTGGAAGCAAGGCCTTGGATTCCCAGTCCAATGACGATTCTCCAAGCGAGACCATGCCACTCCATCATCACCATCCGCATGTCGTCCGACCCATCATCAAACCTGTGGTTTCAAATACGCCCGTTCGGTTCGCATACCTTTATGTCCGGAAGGGTGACTCCATTCTTGTGGCGTTCGACCGCGTGTTCAATTCATCATGTTCCTTGTCGCGTCTGAATGGGTCAAATTCTAAAAAGTGACTCGCAGAGTTTTAGTGCGAGCGCATGTTCGCCTGCTTTTGGATCCAAATCTCTCTCGATTCCGCGCTTCGTAAGATGGTATCCATCTTACCAGGGACGGCATGTGTCCGAATAATCTTCCTCCCCCTGAATGGACCAGGCCATGGGTGCGACTGCTTGCGGTCAAGAGCTAGGCACACAACAGTGTGCGCTCGGTCCCACATTACGCATAACCTGACCTGGCGACGTTGGGTATCTGCCTTTTTAGTGCATACTTCTCCCGCATCCATGTGCAACCATCTGAAACGCTCAGCGCATATCTGAATCTTTTTGGTAAGTCTCAACTGCACAATCTAATTCTGTGAATACTGCCACGGGCTGTGTTCAACGGTATCAACGAGGCTACTGTGAGAAAACACAACGGTCTGCATTAAAGGCACGTCTTCAAGATTCCTCGATACGAACGAGGACTTTTCGGCCGCCAGACTCCTGGGGGTCAAGATATCTTATCTGCTGTTTGGCTGTATTGTCGATCCAAACAAGAATTGCCCTTGTACTCGCTTTCAACCGCAGTGCAATCTTCGTGGAAGGTAAGTACTAGTTCCACTCCTACGTCAGCTTAGAGTGTCATGAAAGTTCTCTAGACTACCACCTTGATGATGATAACATCTTCTCACTCAACGAGCCCTTCATAGATCACTAACCTTTTGATTCTAGGAAGTGTGCTTTAGACTCGGTCTTTCTACGAAGCTTCAACTGATGATACAACACGCAACATTTGATGATGATGTTCTTACACTTTGACGGTGCTTGAGTTTCCTTCGCGTTGAAGTTTTATTGAAATACGAACAGGTCGGTCCAGATTTCAATCATGTCAGTTCATGAGGTTCCATTAATAGGTATGTGCACGCTTTTCCAACCTCATCGATCTGGAGGTAGCTCTAAACTGCCTATTTGAATTGTTCGCAACTAACACGGTTGATGGTCCACCGAGTGCCATGGCACGGCTCAACTGTCTATTTGAGTATCAAGAACGATTGCGACGGTAGAAATTAGCTCCGTACCGCACCGAAGCCCAAGGATCCGATGCTATACTGCTCAAGGGTAGCGTCTTTGTCACATGGAGGGCATTCTGGGAGTTTACACGCTTCACAGTTCCTTTCATGCAACCTTAGCATCCATGAAAAATATTCAACTTGCAACTGATAGATGCAAGGATCTGCTAATAATTGTCGAGAAAATGTAATGGAACATTTGTTTGAAGCAGAGACCCAAGTCCCGGTAAACAATATGCATCTGTTAGACGCCTGTCAACAGGCACCATTCTCCCCCTTTAGCGGTTAGCTTACTGTGCTGTCCAGAGGGCCTTTTCGCGCCGCGGCGTGGAGAACCTCAAAAGCATATCTTTATAAAGAGAGACCTTTTGGATGCCCATTGTCAACGTGTATGTTGCTTAACATGGTCCACAAGTATACTAGCGGCAATATCCAAGACTTCGAACTGATCAGTTCCTGTTACTATTCAAAAGAACGGACGAGAATGGTCCGCTCGTTCTTCAAATCTATGGCGTAGTTCATTTAAGGATCCAATCGCGTGCACTCTTAACTGCGGGGCCTAACACAAGTCATCCTCAATTTGCGAGTCAAAATTTCCAGACTAGATGAAATACCTTATTGCAAGGTGGTATGTCAGATACACCGTCGCCATTCATGCCCAGCTTGGCCCCTGAAACAAGACGATTCCTATCATCCAAATGTTATGTTTGTTCTTGCTTCCGATGATCTGAGGTTGGCCTACGACAGGCGCCAAGGTGGCTTACCGATAGCATGGGAAGATTGGGGCGACTGAATGGAGGCTGACCACAAGTTCAGCTATCTGACGTCCACGATGGCACTCCCCTTGCTTTATGCGACTTCAATCAAAGAACCAACAAGAGAGATTTTGCAAGATCCACGGGTGAAGACAGCATCGACTAACATGTGGACTGAATCAAGTATTCGAATCGGTGGTTGCAGGGTCGACCGATTCACCCATTTGTGTGGAGATACCGTCGCATTTTTACTAAATTCGGTAAGTTCTCGAGTTGTGGGCTTATAGACGGATAGACATGTGTTCACTTTGATAATGAACCCACTTTATTCTTTGACGTCACCATTTCCGAGCAGCAGGGATGAGAACCCCCATACCTACTAGTATGTCCTGGGTGTGGTACTTCACAATGGTTTCAAGCTTTGATCGGAGGCTAATACGTTCTGGATCAAATCGTCGCCCACAATCATTTAAATCCCTGCCAATATGAAAGAAGTCTCGATCTCGAGAACTGCGGGACGACAACCAGCACGGTGATGACAGACGGTTTTTGGCGAAATTACCGAACGGATGTCGTCAGCCTTGATGAAGGGTACCAAGACTACCGTATTAGTCCATGGTGACCATCGGGTCCATGCTTTCTTTACTTTGTTCTCCGAGCGAGACCATCCCATCACGCCCTATCCGCATGGTCGTCTAGGTACGGGAAGAACGAATCATCCATTCTTGTGGCGCTTGATGGCGTGTCCAATTCGTCGTGCTCCTTGTTGTTTCTGAATGGGTTTATATTTCTTATAGGGTAACTGATAGTGCGAGAGGCCACAGATACCATCATAATGTACGACATTGCGGTCACTTGCTCCCTTTCGGGGAATCGAGTCTCCTTTGATTCCCGGGTCGTACAAAGATGGTATGCGGACGAGGCGAGAGCCAGGCTCAACTTGATCTAGTCTCTGCGCTTGGTGTCATGCATGCCTCTTCCACATGCGACGCGCCCATGTACAACATGAATCACACGATTCGAGTCCTATCCGACCGGCAGATCGAGCGATGCCGCAGCTCAACTACACGCCTCCGTGCGTCATGTCTGGTGTAACCACTGACATCAAGTGTACCCACATCGCTCATCATATCCGAGTCAATTAATTTAAATTTTTTCGCTAGTGAGAGTCGTCAACGAGTATGTGTGGGTAGTAAGATAAGAGTAGTAATGGATATAATTTATTCTGCGTAGAAAATGTGGTATACGTATCATATGTATGTACATGCAAAGGAGAGGCTGCGATCCGAATAGGGTATAACCTTGTCCGTTAGGCCTCGTGTCCCGCATATCGCAGGAGAAGTGGCAGTCGAGGGGGTGACCCAGAAGAGAAGACAAACCAAGGAATAGATGTCATAATTTAAAAGAGAAAAAAAGGAGAGAAAAGAAAAAACCGGCCGTCAACCTACATCAGATCACTTCCTTCCACACCGCCGTTGGTCAGGTCAACGAACCGCGTGATTCGCTTCTTGACTTTCAAATGCTTGGTTACATAATAGTCGTCGCCGTCGTCGTCCCAATCGTACCCACTTCGGTGGTCACCAGGCGCGGCGTGCAGCTCGCACAGCATCCGTCCATCAACTTCCCAGTACTCGACCAGCCGCTCTCTGCATCTGGGATAGCCGGGGTACTCGCATGTCATATGCTCGGGATGGTACCGGTCTCCTGTGTGTGAGAGGGCGCAGGGGCCTTCGATGGGCTGCCCGCAGTGCACGGCGGAGCAGAGAGAGTTATTGGCTTCGTGGTAGTGGTATGCGCAGAGCGGCTTGCCGTCAAAGACGTAGAACGACCGGTCGGGGAAAGGTTTCTGCAGCGGACAATGGACATCAGCGTCGATGCTGTCCACAAGAGGACGTACTTACGTGGCAAACGTGACAGTTAAAACATTCTCGATGATACTTGCCCTTGAGCTGGCCGTCGGAAGACGAGACGGCCTGTTTCTCGATCGGCATGTTGCACCTCCGACACTGTCATCGCGATCCAAGTTGAGCACACACACATATTCTCTCTCTGAAGAACACGGCTCACCCTTGGGAGGTACAAGCTCTTCCAGCACAAATCGCACAAGACCGAGCCGCCATCACATTGCACCCACCGCCCGTCATCAACCGTCTTGCTGCACTTGATGCAAACCCTGGGCTTTTTAACTCGCTCTTTTCTCTCTCTGCTCTTCTCTGCCGCTTTTCGGTCTCTATCGCTCGATTCGCCATCAAGCGGGGTGCCTCGGTCGTGCGGCGACGTCCGTGACCGAACAGGGAGCTTTGGCGCCCGCGACTCTGGGGAGGAATGAACGGTCTGGACTGTGTTACTTCTGTGCGCCTTGGCACCCGGACTGGGGGGAGGAGGACCACTGCTAGATCTATCTCTTTCCCTTTCCCTCTCGTCGACTCTCTGATGTCCTGTCGACTTGCTCTTTGCCAGAGCGACCCCGCTCTCTTCGCTTTGCAAAAACTTGTTCTTCCTCCGTTCACGCGCGACGCTTCCAGAGCTTCTGCTACTGGTGACACTTGGACTGCGCCCGAGTCGTCCGCCAAATCCTGTCACGCCCGGGCCTCCCAACTTGCCATAATCCCTGGGTGGAGTGCCAGATAACCCGAGGGCTTGGGCGATCAGAGAAGAGTTGGACCTTTCACGCCCGCCCGCACTGGACGTTGAAGAGGAAGAGTCATTCCTGTTCCTCTGTATGGTCTTGGGTGTCGAAGGGGGCGCACCAGCATGTTGGGAGCGTACGGTGGATGTGGTATCGACGGACGGGAAGCGGATGCGCGCCGAGCTTGTGGCGGACCCCGATCTAAGAATGGATATGGGGGCCAGAGTATTTTGCTTCACGGTGATCTTGGGATACGAGCTATAATCGCTATCGTTTCCATCCGAATCGGCGTAGGCCAGTCCACCTTCCGAACTAGAGCTTGGACTCGCTGAGCGATCCATGTCGCCACGGAGGGTGCGGGAGGTGGTTGAGCTTGGACTAATGGTGCGTGGTGGTGGACTTGGAGCATAACGGGAGACCGAGTCGACTTCTGAGGGGGATGGTGGGCGGTGATTGGGAGAGCGGTATAAAGGGACGGCGGTACTGGGGGTCTCAGGCAAGGGATGATTGGGAGTACTATTGGGAATGTTTTTGAACTTTTCAAAGAAAGGCATGCGAGACAAATGAGAGTGAATGGTCGGTGTTATCGGAGAGTCCTGCACATCCGAAAAAGAGTTTGAGGCTGGGGAGTGGAGGATGGGCATGTTGGAAGGAAATGGGTCTGGAGTAAGTGGGGTTTGAGGAAAGGGAGAAGCACGACCAGCGGAATGAGAAGAACCTGCAGAGAGAGGAGGAGGTTCAGTTGCTGCTGCGGAATCAATCAGTCAATCACTGCCTCAATCGGCCGAACTGGCAAAAGCTTACCTCGCATTGCCGCATCAATATCAAGGAGCCTCGGCGCTTCCGGTCGTCGTTGGGCGAACATGGCTGCTCGTGCCACCGCTGCAAACCCGCGTCTGCCGACACCTGCCATGCCAGCCTCACCGCCTGTGCTGGTGTCGATGTTGACCTCGGAGTAGTATGGCATTGAAGGGGACGGGATGGGAGAGGGTGGAGGACATTGTGGAGAAGCGACGCGGAAGTTTTGAACTGGAGAACAAACGTGGCTAGCGAGAGCAGGAATGGGGACAGGAGAAGAACATGAAGAACAAGTCAGGAGTTGCATGTAGCCTGGTTACGAGCAAGCCAGGACAATACCATCTGAACTAACCTGATCTCAACCACCCAACCACAACATTCGCTTCACCCCGTATTCCATCTTCGCGTATACGCTCGTCATCTTCTCCGCCTCCACAACACCAACCACATCCTCTTCAACCACTTCTACTTCTCCTCCATCCTCAAAGCATGCACTCGCAATGCTTTCAACCATCAACTCAACCGTCTCCCGACACGTTCCTGCCTGCTTCCGCCTGCAGCACCTTGAACGCCCCAAACGTCTGCTCTCCGTGGTTGTACACCACTCGTGATCGTCCCACTCGCGACATGCTCCGTGCCAGTACTGCAAACGGAGACACCGCGTTCTCCACAGAATAGCTGTTGATCCTAGACTCCTGCCCAGATGTCAGCCATGTCACGACAAACCCCGCATTCTCCTCCGGGTCGCGACTGGCCGCCTCTAACGGGGATAAAATATACGCTCCTGCCATCAACACCCCGCATCAGAGATCAAACGCCTCTGTTGTTTCACCTCACCTTTGCTTATTCTAATTATATCCACCAACGGTACGCGCGTGTACATCTTGACCTCTTCCAGTGTATAATCATAGCTCTATTTTGGTCAGAAAACACGCCCCGAAATACAAGGACACCCACAATAATATACAATGCCGTAGCAGACTACAAACCTTGAGCCACGCTGGTCCTCGATCAAAGTTTCAACAGCCCTTACCAGTAACAACACTTTTTCCTCCAATTTCATTCCCACCTTCATATTAAGATCTTCGGGAGCGAATAGCGTCCATCCAGAAAGCAGTCTCTCGCCCTCTGGCAACACCCGTGAAACAGACGTCGCAATCGCCTCTGCTCGTATCTTAGACAGCCGTACCAAATCGCTCGGATCCGTCGACTGCAGCTTGAGCAAAAACTCTGAAAAAACAGTGATCGTCCGATTGCCGAGCATGTAATCAATGACCGCTTGACAGAACCAATCACTGAACGTCGAGCTGTACATTCTATTCCAGGCACAAATGAAAACTCGGCCGCCGCTTGATCACTGCAACACAACTCACCTCGCCAGCGAGTTGACGCCATCATTCAGCATGCCACCCAGATCACGCTTCCCTGTGCTAGATCAATTCAATACATGCGCGCGGCACAATGTCCATTTATCATGTCATACCGTGTAAAATCTCCCTGTCACCATAAATTTTGTCTCTTTATGGCTTAATTCGAGAATGTAAACTGCACACCTTCAACGCTGACGTTCCCGCACTTTGGTTCAATCGGTGTCAGACGTCGTCAATCACACTCTATGAAACTCACTATGCACGGCTGATGGCATCACCATTGTTCGCCCACACTAATCATCGCCACAAGGTTCAAAACACACCACATACACTACTTCCGTGAGAGACCACATACCATTATTGAACACGACATCAATCTCTGTCTTTTTGTCCGTCGATGGCATCACGATCGCCAACGCACTTAGCTGCTTGTCCAACATGTACCGTGCAAACGCTGACTATCAAAAACCACACATGTGTCCGCAACGTAACTTGGCTAGATGATTCATGCCTCTCACCTGGACCACATTCGTCCGGTCAAGGCAATCAATGCAGTTCACACGGTACACGGCCTTTTGCTTCGAAAAGATGAGCCCGTCGGATATCCACAGATACCTATCACCCAGCCTGTCAGTCAAACCAACATCAATCACCTGTACATTGACACACCCTTGTGAATCAAATGTCCTTTCCATCGCATCCGTCAGTTTACTTATTTTTTCATATTTCATGCCCCGTGTCTCTGCGTGAAAATCGTACTCGTGGTACCTGCACCCACGTCAAACCTCCAAGTCCATTATAAAAAAAGTTGGTTTTTGTTTTTCCGGACTTACGTCACATCTTTAGAGTTCAATTCTTGCACGTACTCTTTGTATTCCTTGGTAATCACACCCTCCTTTCCGGTTTGTTCGGCAAGGTTAACAATCATCTGGGTCAATTTAGCGCCGCTGTCACCATTATACTTATGGGTATGATGCATACATGAGGCCCATACATAGCCACCATTCTCCGAAAGTGTCGTCTCAAAGCGTCCATGTTCTGCCCATGCGTCCGGTCCGCAGAGAGCACGGGAGGCGGCTTTAATCCGTACCCATGCTGAGTCCAATATAACGGGACTAGCCATACGAGTGAACAATAACAGGGGGACTAGAAATACAGAGCCACTTACTGGATCCGCGGATCTCGACATAACTGAACACATTCTCCCTTCCTTCTCGCTGTCATTTTTATCACCCGTGAGTCACACAACAAAAATATTAAGACAGCCAGTACACCAACCTCGAGGTGCATGATCGTCTCCGTCTCCACAAAATTCGCGACCCGCGCTTCGTCGTCAATCCCCCTCCGTTGATACCGCAACCCAGCCCTGTCTTTTGACCTCCTCGATATAATCGTATACTCGACCACATTCTCTGCTTCTGGCCGCACCGCCGCCGGACTGCTACCACCTATTGGCGAGGGAAGCGGCAGATCAGGGGGTATACGGAATGTCGCCGTCTGGTAATAACCCTGCATAATAGGCAATACGTAGCCATGTAGCTGAGGGGAAAAGGCCCATCAGTACGTCAACCGCGTAGGCAAGAAAGACAGTCGCCACCGTACCCCGGCGTCTATCAATGGCTTTGAAAGCCGTTGGTTCCACCAGAATCGTTTATCCACCCGCCGCCAAAGAGGGAGCGTAGGATAAGGCTCGCTCGATGCGCTGACCCTGTCGAATTTTTGAGTGATGGATTGTGAGCTGTCGGGAGGCTCTGCGCTAGGCAAGGCGTCCAACTCGGCCAGCAGCGAGTATTCTTTGCGCGATTTAGATAGTCGCTCTTGCTTGTGCTGCAGCGAGCGCGTGATATCTGGGGAGATGTCATATACGTTAATCGTGTCATGCTATGGATGATAGATAGCATTCCGCATACCAAAGCTGTAAGAAAAATACATTTCACCCTTGGCAAACTGTCGAATGCACTCGCGCACGATCTTTGCCTCTAATTCTGCGTGACGCTCCTCTGCCGTTGCCGGCTGCAACGTAAATGCAGCGAGCACGCTTTTCAGCACCTCAGATGGCTCTGCTTTCTTCTCGTGGATGGCTCTTTCCAACTCTTCAGGCACATGTCCCAATTCTTCGCCCAACAAAGGAGCAGAAGAGTCTGAGGAAGTAGACGGATCCGCTTTTCGCTTTTCTTGGTCCTTCCTCTTTGCATACAAAGGCAATAATGTCTGTGAAAGCGATTGCGCAGGTTGCGTGACCTTATTCCAAAAAGACAGCCTTGGCACGATGGCCTGTATCACGGGAGAGGCAGGTGAAGTCGGAGGTTCATCAAGCGAGCGGGTCGATAGGTCAGAAGTCGATGATTGAGGAGAAAACGAGACGCGATCGTGGCCCTCTTCTTTCTCAGCATCCTGCAGTTGCGTGAAGCGCACCTTTGGACCCGACTTGGCTTGTGCATCTAATTTTGACCGTGTTTCACTCCCTCTACGACGTGGACTGTCCTCTATAGGGGTGCGCAAGTCAAGTGACAATGCCCTGGGAAGCAGAGATGCCCTCTGCGAAGCTACGTTCTGAAGCTTGATGGCATTCAAGGCTGCCTTTGCTCGTTCTTCCACCAACGGAATGGCAGCGACATTTTTGATGGCATAGATGGTATGAGACGGGTCAAGCACTGTTCAGAGCAACAATCAACTCCTTGATAATCTGCAGAAACACTTCCCAGCACCCACCGTGCCCGACATTCGTTCTCGATGTGATGACTAACAGATAGGAACCTGTCCACCCAAGTCAAGATTATCGAGAGAAAGAAGGATCGGGCAAGACGCGCACATGAAAATAACTCCAAAACACCAACGATACCATATACGACTACGCCGTCGCTCGTCCAGCTGACATTCTCCGTAGACGGATCTACTTGTTCGATAACAATCTCTTTCCCCCACCTCATTCTCACAAGGGGTGCGGACGTAGTAGCACACCCTGGCTGTCCAGGCACCTGCGGCCGTATGAACAGCCCCTCCTTACTCGGCATCAACATCATATGGTCATGTGGACACGGATGAGACATGGAGGCGACGATTGGCTTGTGCTGTGCGATGCCACCTGGGTCGGTTGGCATGACGGCGTGCAGATGAGGCGGCGGGGAGGAGTCGCTATCGTCAGGCTGCTGCTCTTCGCGCGGACGGCGGCTCGCATCAGCCAGGCTCTGACTTGGGCTCAGGTGGCCAAGACTGTTGGATCGCGATGCCGTCGCGAGGAAACGCTTCATGTGGGAGTCACGTTTGCAGAATCAATCAGTGACGATTCGCGCTCCGCCCGCAATGGTGAAACTGACAAAAAACTACCCATCCAGCCCGTTTTGACATCTCCATCAACCCTTCGTCGCGCGACGCTGTTGCACAGCTACAAAAACACGTCATCTTCTACAAGATCGTAAGGGTTTCCTGAGTCCGAGGACTTGCAATTTTACGTGCTGTCAGTTATGACGTTTGATAGTTATGTTTCCGGAACATAAACGGTCCAAGTTTAAAGACCGTGATTGCGTCTTTCATGGTCATAATGGCATGTTTGCAAAGAACATCGCTACTTCCTCCGAAAAAAAAAAAAACTGCCATCTGACCCTAGCTAAGAAAAGAAGGAGGAGGCGTCGTTCTGGTGATGTACCAGTCTCCTGGTACCCGAAATCGGATTTTTCGCCCGAAGGGACAATCTTAATGCTCTGATAAACATCGGTTCTGATCTGTGACTTTCCCTTGTAGGAGAAATCAAGCCCAGAGTACGGAGAAAGCGAAATAAATAAAACTGATTACATCTTACATCTAATACACAAACATTACAGACGGAAATTAATGCAGTCTGATGCGCGATTTACGTCATTAAGATCCTCGTCGCTATAGTACCAACCAGTACCCAACATACATAAAAAATATTATTGAGGACGCTATTGCCTGGGTGGCTGCTGCTGAGGATACATCAAATTGGTCATAGCTCTTGTGTTTTCCCCGCCATTCATGCCAGCATTGCTGAACCGAGAAAAGAATGTATCCCATTGGCCTAAATCAACCCCGATTGTATCATATGTCATTCACATAGATTTGGGTAGAGCTTACCCCAGTCAAACATGCTGCCTGGTATGCCTTCCAGAAATCCATTGTCAACCATGGCAAAATCCGCCAAAGTGCCACCCATTGGATGCCCATCTAGGACGTTCATTACCTGTACTTGATTGGAACCGGTCGACCCGCGTGTGTTCATAGCCGGGTTCACGTTCGCCGACGACGGACCGCGCTGAGTCACTCCGCTCGCACCGGTACCTGCTGCACCCGACAAGGGCGTGAAATTTACCATCGTAGCCGCGCCGAAATTGCGTGTCTCACCAGATTGCGTCTGCAGCGCATTGCGCACTGCAGACTGTAGCAAACCTGATCCCCGCGCGTCGTTCGGAGCGTTGGCCGGTGTACTACCAACGTCGGTCAATGGTGGAGCGAATGGCGATGGCGACATCAATGAAGCCCTTCTGCGTTCGTTCCTTCCACGCTCATCTGAAATGGGAGGAGCAGACGAGATACCTTGTTCTTCACCCGTATCCAATTCATCATCAGACGTTCCCCTTATCACGACTCCGGCAGGCACATCCTTGAGATCCTCCTCCCTTCTCTTTGCGTCCCCATGTGCGATAAATACACCGCCTCCGGGTCGAGTGGGGTCCTTCTTATACTCTAGCCCTATGGGCTGTTTCACTGTTACACCACCTGTTGGATTGAGGGCGGGCGTCTCAAATGGCATGTGCGGACCTTGCGTTGCCTCATACAATAGAGCGATGATCTCTGCCGTCTGTTCTCATGAAATTCATTAACATTGGCAAAATAGTGAACCAAATTTACACCAGCCTTGCGTCTCGCAGACCTGTGATCAGGAGATATGGATGCCTCCCATCTCCTAACGCAATCGCGTAATTTCCGCAGTTTCGCAGCGGCCTCATTATCCTTTCGGCGTGCCCAGGTATGATACTTGAGACGAGTCAATCACAATTATTTGTTATCTGTCACGAATGAAACCTTACCTGAACGAGGGCACAGGATGTGGCTGCGTAAGCTACCAGCAGCCAAACGTCGTATATTCTTTCGTTAGCGTCCAGCCAATCGATGGACTGACCAGTCAACTCGACCAGCTCTGTCCATTTTTCAACGGTCATCCCAAATTTAAGATGTGCAGGACAAGAATAGCTGATGCGCATAAACACGCGCCAGAACATTAAACAAACGCAAGAATACAATAAATGCAATAAGCCTACTCATTCATTCAGCATTGCATCGGATAACTTTCGATCCTACGAACCTGCGCTGCGGGATGAAGATGTTCCTTTGAATTGAAGTTGTTCGGGAAGCCCGGCTTTCCAAGCATCCAAATCCGTCATAAGCTGATACAATTGTTCATTGGTAGTGAAAGTTAAACCGGATGGGCTACGTCAGAGCAATTGAATCTTATTCCGGGACCAAATAGCAATTGGAGTTTACTCACCTGTAAATGGTCTTCAAGACACGACCGAGAATTACACTCAGTCGCACAAGTTCGTCCATGTACAAATCGTTGCTATCTCCTGATGACGGTAAACGCGCGTCACAGTCTTGCACGTCAATCATGAATGGATGGCCATAAGTCAGACTCGTCCTGACGGGTATGAGCACATGAGCATCTTCTGAACCGAGTAAATAATTCGCACCATCTGTCACAGATTAGACATGCACCCCACAATCGCCTACGCAGCTCAACGTCTTGCTTGACGGATTCGCATCGATGAATACCCAGGTCTTGCGCCTATACAAAGGTGAGCATTCACTTCGCAAATTCGCATATGATATCTTGTACCATTCTTATTGCTACCCCAAGCCTAATCCATAGAGCCGAAAGTGCAGACGACACAAATTGAGAGTGGCAATCACCAGTCATGCTTAAAATTAGCAACGCCTGCACGTTCGCCGTGGACGAAGTCGATAGAACGTCCTCTGCCTTGATAATCGTGTTAACAGCATGACGAATTGTATCAAATATGGTCTGTGGCATGTCCCGCCGCGCAGCGGCTACAAGGCACATAGAATAGAGCAATATTGGAGGAGGGTTGGGGTTGGCGAGAAATTCGCTCCGTGTCACGATGGGTAATATTGGGGCAATATCCGTAAAATATGCATTTAACAGTTGCTCGATGGTTTCGGGTTCGATGTGTAAATCAACTGGTTTTGGGTGTGCAACTTGTTTGTCTTCGTTGTCCGGTCTTTGGACCTGTATAAGGCCGTCCTTTTGGCTTACCTCGAACTTGTGGTGCCACCGAAGATCATAGTTTTCATAAATGCGCGCAGATATGCTAGCCTGAGAATGTAACAAATGTGGCGCAGACGTTGGACCTGAAACGGGCGTGAGACTGGGGGGTCCTAAATGTATGGTAGATTTGGTTACCTAAAACTCCAATTTCCTGTCGATTTTGTGTTTCCGTTTGAGCTGACGTTGTCGCACGTGTTGCCTCGACAGCCCTTTCTTTTTCCGTCTCCTCCTCCAGTTTTTTCTTCTTGAAACGCGTTTCGGTAATAGGCAGGAAAAATGTACATTCAAATCCATATTGTTTACAATGCTGGCATCGAGGAGGATCCTACGGAGCAAAAAGTCAGCGTATCACATACGCACGCCGGGTACACTTACCGAGTCCGGTAAAATATCGCATCTGATCTTGCGACTGCGACAAGAATCACAAGCGCGTTGCTATGAAAAAATTATGATAAACATTATTCCTGTTCACGAATCCATAACTAAAAATTGGTTACCGTTTTTGTCCGTTTCTTAACATCAATCATAGACGGCGGTGGCGGCTGTGATTGCTGCTGAGGTCGGCTATCACCTCCGGAAGTAGTAAGTTCATCGTCGGAAGCCTTGTCTCCAGGCTTAACGCGCACTCCATCTGGTCTACGCTTTCGCTTTTGACCCGGGGCGGAAGGCGACGGGAGCGAAGGAGACGGAAGAGACTGCGGCGTGTCGGGCGGAGCGCTTGTTCGCGGTGTTGTGTACATCATCATGGGCTGATGATATTGCGGATAGTGAGAATATGGGTGTGGCGGCGGGTAAGCCGATGGATGGACGGGATATGCAGCATACTGCGGCGCATGAGAAACATGCGGAGGAGCGCTAGCCGGATTAACGGGCGGAGAAGACTGGGACGGGTAGGAGGGATGGTGGTGATGTTGGGTAAACGGACTCGGTGCACCATTGATCGGATATGAGGGATTCATGATTTGATACGGCGATGGGGGATACGGCTGAAGGACGGCAGCGCGAGAAGAGGGGTAGACAGGAACGGCTGCGAAAAACAAAAGCGTCAGCGGGGGACATTGGTACGATTGCAACGGCGATGAAAGACAACCTGGAGAAGCAGCGGGTGACGTCTGCGCGGCTTGCCTGCGCTGCCGTGTTTTTTTACTGCCAGGAGAGGACGGCTTCGCCTTGGTCGGCTGCGGCTGGTGCGGCAGCGGCTGAGGGGCACTGGTGGCAGGAGAACCAGGTTCGCCGGAAGGAGGACTGGCCATTATATCAACTGGAGTTTTCCGTTATAAGTTTTTGAAATCTCTCCAACCAACAGCGGTCGTAAGTCTGCTTAGGTAAAGTCAGCCGACAGTGTCTCTCGCGTTCCTCTCAAGATCCCACCTCTGCAGCATCCACTGGCACACAAGCACCAGAACACCGAAGGTTACCAGTCGCAAATGTCGATGGGAACGTCGGTGCCAATGCCTCTGGCCAGTCTTCGATGCCGAACCCCGATTCTATCTCCGCTCCAACTTTGCATCAAATGTCTCGGTTGACAACTCTGAGTCAGCATCACACGTCACAGGAACTACCGGCGGCTGATGGTTCTTGCAATGTACCTTGAACCTTGCTCCGCAGCTTGTTCGCCTCCGATCCGCAGTCCCCGTGTCCTCCTGATAACCGGACCTACCCTTTCCTTGCTACCATCAATCAAATAATTACAGCATTTTACAGCAATTTGCCATCTCGCACGCGTCTGATCGCGTGTACATGTGGAGTACATCATTCCCACAAGCAAACTTAGATATAGAAAAACTGTACTTCCTCGATCACTCGCATACGGGTATCCGTGCTGAATATTATGGTACCAACTCCAATGATAGGTCTATTAGACCTGAAAGCAAAAAACAGAGCAAGCAAAGCAATTGGACATCTGCAGATTAAGCTTACGACGCCACATCGTCATAAACCCCATCATGGTTGCGTATGAGTTTGCGCAATCCCTATCCCAGATCCGCCATCCCACAGGTTATCGAACATTCCTGGATTGATTTGCCGTTTGTCCTCCGTCATTATGCCTGATGCATTCATCCAAGAGAAACCTCGTGGTCTGCACAGCATCTCTGCCAGGTTCCGAAGGCAGGTTCCGTGTGTAAAAGGGTTGGGCGGAGCTGCACCAGGCATGACTGTCTTGTGGGCCTGATTTCTGATCTGTTGATGAAAGAAATCCAAAACGGCAAATGATCGTGGCGTAAGTTTATCGAAAACAGAGATTGACGAATGACACGAGATATTTTAGTTCAGGGCTCATATGTGAACGAAAACAGTAACTCGCCTGTTCGATGGTGGTTATATTAAGGACAAGGAGCTGTTTCGCCGCATGGGACCGGTGCAGGGACGAAGAATGGAAGTGAAGGATCAGAATGAATGGTCAGATCAAATTTGTCTTACACAACAACGGAAACATACCCGAACATGATATGTCAGTAATGCTGCCACAGGCCATATAATGCATATAGACATGCCAAAAGCCACGCCACTGCCCGGTGCCTTGCTCAGGGCATGTCGAAAACTGGTATGGTCTTTCACAGTTAAAAGATAAAGATGCAAAGCAGATGTACAAATGACGAGAATCAACGTCAGTGTCTAAAGTAGATGGTGGGTCAACTTTCCTGACTAAAAACATGAGAAATGGAAACACTTACCGCGGTGAGTAATAAGACAAAAAATGACGTGTAATTCCGTCGCCCAACGCAATTGTTAACCCATTGACAGTGATGGTCACATCCGTCGACGCAATTATCACACTGGTCAAATCAATGTCGTTGTCTATCAGGGGAACAAAACTGTGTTTCACCATTTTGCAATGACTTGCACGCGGCGGCCGGTACGTCTTGCATGTTGTACAATATTTAACACGGACGCTAGAACGTTGACTGGTGACGGCTAGCGATTAAGGAGTTACTTACGTATCGTTGCGCACACGCAGATCCCGAGGCACAGGAGTACCGTTTTCCCCATCTGCATTGTATGGTGGATTCAGGTCCAAGTCTCGGGGCAGGATTCCCGGATCGGTGAAAGCCTGTTAAACTATCAGTATGAATTTCGCTTACAATGGGCTCAAATTACCGTCGTTAGCATGCTGGAAATGACAATTAGTGCCATGTATGCGCCAACAATCGCTACTGCTGGACTTTCATTGTGCCACCACCAGACGCAGGTTGTCGCGAACCACACCCCAGACAAGCCTAAGACAATGCTTAAGCATATAACGAATGCCCATGGGGAATCACCACCAGTCAGCAAATGACCCCGTAGAAAGAATCGATTTCGAGATGGATGTCGTTCGTACCGACGTACAACGCGGCCCGTTTTGGGATCCTTCATGGGTACGCTGTTCAGATGGGGTAAACTGTCTGGTGGTTGTGAGACAAACGACGGATCTGGTGAAGGCGATATTGGCGTATGGCGTGAAACGCTCAAACTATGTGAATGTCGCTTTGCTACGCCTGGAAAATGGCCAGAAGTGTGCTTGTATCGCGATCTTGACGGAGATGTAGATGTCCGATGAACATGAGCAATGTGAACCGTGCCGTTCAAGGGAGTGCGTCTTCCTTCTATCTCCTTGGTGGCCACTTCGTCGCCCCCGATCGACCGACGTATTGATTCAAGGCTGAGTCCTCTGCCAAGACTGAAAACCCTGTCGATGCCACTCTTCATCAGACTACCGCCGCTGAGGCGATTCCCTCTATCCTGCACACCATCCGGAACAGAGACACCAAGTCCCATTAATGTTTGGTCTCTCCTTGATAAACTTCCCCTGGTACCAAGCCCGCCTGGCCGCCCGCTTATGGGCAGCAGAGGTTCTTTGCTCTGCTTCGTTTTCCCAATTGACCGACCAAACTCCACTCCTCTCTGCACATTCTCCTCATGCAGCGTTTCATCCTGATCATCCACTTGCACCGATCCAATATGCTCTTCGGCCAAAACGCCTCCTTCATTTTCCCTAGGTTGCTGTGTGTGTCCTTGTCGGAGAAGCAGCTGGGCTCAACCTCGAAAGTGGGTAAACGTCTGTCTCCAGTACATGTTCTGCTGTAATGTCATCCGATGAAGCAAAAGAGCTGGGACGAGAATAGTTTTCCTGGTAATCGGGTCGAGAAGGTCGGAAAAAGGGCGCAGAGGGTTGTATTCCACCGGCATGAGTAGACCTACTGAGTGGCGAAGGTGTTGCATTGGGCGAGGTTGGAGAAAAGTTGGCTCCCAAAGCGCGATTGGTCAGCACAGACATCCCTCGTGGGCGCTGTGGCGTGGTTGGTGTTGAAAGGTGGGGGGAGTTGGGCCTACTTGGGTTACCACTTGAGGCACTGGGGTGAAACTGCGACCGTGTAGGAGAGTGAGCGCTGAGCATCGATGGCAGAGGGAGTTGAGTAATTTGCGACAAATTTCGCCTTGGTTGAAAGGATGGACTGGGAAACGACGGCGCCGACATGGGGTGAGCAAATAATACACAGGAGGAAGAAAATATAATAATTAGGCAGAGAAACGAATGCGGTTGAACGTTCAGCCCTTGATAGGCTGACTCGAGGATGTGGAGGCAATAAAATCAGCGTAACCGTATCACCGCGCGTGAACATGAGGCGACATGCTTTTACTCTCTCACGCTTTCGCATCAGTCATCCCATTAGTCTACGACACACATAGCAATAGCAGAGCCATATCACTTGAAACTAAATGCTCCTTCCATATCCTTCACCTTTTTTGCGAAAACGGCGTAATGAATGGTTCGCGAAACTACCTGGCAGCGAATGGTGCCGTGCATCCCCTGCGGGCGTGACGTGTCTCGGAGCGTCGACCAGGATGGATGCCATGTCGTAAACCATAATAGATGATCGTCTGCTTCCTTGTTTAATTTCGAGAGTGAATCAAATGCCACTGTAGGCAGAGACTCTCCCGGTGTATCCACATTGTTTTGCATGAGTCTCCGTCGATACTTCCTCCCTGCTTGTGAACTTGCCACTTCCATATTCGCTGACACGTGACAAGGAGCGACATGCTTGGTTATGCAGGTGCCTGGTGAAATCTGCATTGGCAGAGCAGGGATATTATATGACGAAGGATGGAATGGTATCCATTGAGGAAGGAGAAGCTCTGAGCCTTGACCAGCAATTATTCTTCCATTTAATTCATCGTGATCTTTATTGAAATGATTAGGGAGTTGACCAAGGCGTAAAGGATGTGATGTACAAGCTATAGGGACTCGTTCAAGACTAAATCTTAGCCAAAGCCATTGACATACTCACTGGCAATGGGGCATGGAAGGACAACGGACAACACATGAGAAGTCTTAATATGCTCCTGAAGCAGAGGTAGAGAGCTGTGAACAGGTGCATTGCACCGTGGCAACTTGCATAACCAGTTTGAACCCTGTGCAGGTAGGTTGTCAGCATCTAACAACTGTCAGATGAAAAAGAAAAAAGAACTACTGGGAAGGCCTTTATTTTGGAATGATCCAGAAAATGCTAATGACGAATGAGAGCAGACAAGCAACAAAAATGCACATTAGCATACCTTTTCTGCAACATGCCATGAACCAAGAACTGCCTTACACTTTCCATCGCTTAGCTTCCATTCACATTCACAGGCAACAAGCATGTGCTTGGCAATATCAACCACAGTTTCACTAGACAATGTCACACGATCCATGACAAGAGCTAATCTCTAAGGACTTTGATCATGCGTGGCGGAAATTCCACTCGCGAAGATACGTAAGGCTGAGTGTGACACTTATGGGCGCGTGTGAGAGACTGTTTGAGCGTGTTGGCGCGTCTTGGACTCTCGCCGCAATGCCGTATCCTGCACCGACTGAGCAAGCTTTCCCAACATCTACAGAGAACAGCAGATCGTGCTCTCCTTCTGGCATCACTGTCGAACCTCACTTCGCCGCAGTATCTATTACCAGCCATCACCAGTGCCGTCGCGGCCACTCGCACCCGCCTTGTGGCAGTTATCTTCTCCCGGTTCTTCAATCGCGGACCCGGTCAAGATACTGATGCTGATGATCGAGTGGTTTTACCCGCATCGCGTGGCATCTCACATACAGAGCGGTGGGATGACATACAGCGTCTCTTGACGTTTGTCTATGTTCAAGCTTTCAAGATCGCCCAAGAGATGGGGAAGATCTTGATGGATATTGACATCTTACTTAGAGGCTTGGATGAGAACGTCCCAGACAACCTTGCAGAAGGTATAGATGTTGTGTTCAGGGTGACCGGTGGTGAGTATGACGTTTGTGTCGTCATATTCTGAACATGAGCGGTCTGTAAGATTCCATTGCTGTCCCTCTTCCATCAACAGTATCCGATATCCGTTATGTATACCTTCCAGTGGGCGACCGACCCAATGATATCAACCGCGATCTGGCGCCGGAGGCTGGATTTTCAGAGACAAATATGCTGCCGTTCTACCCCGTTGTTGCGCTTGGAGGAACCTTTGACCATCTTCATCCAGGACATAAGATTCTTCTGAGCATGGGTGCCTGGATTGCCAGCCGAAAACTCATTGTTGGTGTCACAGGTACGGTTGTATCCATATCAGTACGTTACGCGATTAAGCGAGTCCAGACGACGTAATGTTGCAGAAAAAGACTTATAGAGATGTGGTGGAGGGGCTTACTGTCAGGATGGATAAAGTTTTGGCATTTTTGAAATTCTTCAAGCCAGGTCTGGAGTATGAAATTGTGCCGATGATAGACATCTACGGACCAACTGGGTGGGATCCAGATATCCAAGCTCTTGTTGTGAGCAGAGGAAACACTCGAAGGAGCACAATCAAGTATGTGTCCATTATGGGAGTATCAGTGGAGTTATTTGATATGGTTACCGCAGTCGCTTCACATCGCACTTCCCATTCACTGCCAGCCCTACAAGTATTCGTCATTGACGTGATATCATCGACTTCATCTTGCTTAGACCATGCTAATGCAGAATGGCTCAAGAAGAACAAGCTCAGCAGCACGTTCATTCGGCAATGGATTGTAGAACAGCGGAATAACAATGTTTGACATATTACATAATATACACCAGAAATAGATCGTCTTTCATTCACGTTGCCTTTTCTTCTTGTCTCTTGCTGCTTCACTCCTTCAGCAGCATCACGTTCCCCACATAAACGGATACATGCCTCTACAGTCCCATTTCATTCTCTTCCTTACGTCGCTCTTTGCTGCGCAAACCGTCGCATACCAGTGGCCGGATACACAGTACGAACAGTTGGAGCAGTTCCTATTTGAGGGAAGCCGAGCAGATGGGTCGAATATCGCGTCCATTGTCCACCCATGCCGCAAACGGTCGGGTACTCTAACTTCCATTCCTGCAGAGTGGCTCCGCTTTGTGAGTTGCTACGGATTCCGAGCTATCGGTGATGGACAGACTTGACTTTAGGCTTTTCATGACATGTCGACCCATGATTCAACGACAGGCACCGGTGGACTGGATGCATCTCTCGCATTTGAATTGAACTTTCCAGGCGTACGAGTTACTCTCCCCTTGCTATCTCAGAATTAATTGTCTTTGCAGAACCTTGGTCTCGGATTCACCGACACTCAATCAGACTTTGAGAGTTTCCCTAATAAATATGTGTCAAGTTCGTCTCGCCCTCACATGGTTCGAAACCTTTCTGACGTCTGTCTAGGATCAGATATCATCGCGCTAGGAACAGTGTTTGCAGTATCGACATGCGGAGGACCCGTCCTGCCATATCGTGGTGGTCGTGTTGATGCATTGATTGCAGGTCCAGAAGGACCACCAGAGCCACAACAAGATCTACAAACCCACATTCAAATGTTCGCCCGGATGGGATTCAACACGTCCGAGATGATCCAGCTCGTTGCTTGTGGCCACACCATTGGTTCCGTGCGCTCCACCGATTTCCCCAAACTTGTTGCGCCCAATCCAAGCCAACCGGACATACCCGCCCTGGAACCATTTGATTCAACTACGATGCAATTCGACGACAAGGTGTAAGTGAAAAATATTTATCTTCGTCAGATGCTTACACGCCCGATAAGCGTCACTGAGTACCTGTCAGGCTCGACGCAAAATCCGCTGGTCATCACACCCAATGCCACGCAGCGGTCCGACCTGCGTATATATTCGAGCGATCAGAATGTTACCATGCAGAGGTATGTTACATCACGGGAAGAGTTTGCTCTCGAAGTTTATGCCTTACAGCATCTCGTCGCCTGGGGCATTTGCTTCGACATGTAGCAATATTTTGGAGAGGATGATCAACACAGTTCCACAGGGTGTTTCACTGACCAACGAGATACAAGTTATACCTGCGAAAGTCTCCAATGTGGGATTGGCAATCGAACAAAATCAGCTGCTGTTCAAAGCGTCTTTCCGAGTAAGCGGGTCTTCGTCCCATGTAGCGTTATCTGAAACCGTTTCAGATGATTCAACTTGTTAACGCCACAGTTAATAGTAATCGAGTTGTTACCATGTTCTGGTGTGATCGCTATGGCAGTCACGCTAACTGCAGCGGCGGCTCCAAGTCCTCTCTGGCAGCTCAAACTACACAAATGGATCCTAATCTGTCCCCCGTCACGTACAACATGGGCATAACTTTCATCCGATATGACTTTGTCGTTCCTATTGATTCAACAGTATCAATTTCCAACTTCTGGTTCCAAGTAGACGAGAAGAATGGCACCCAACCGGCAGTGTATAACAACAACGGTAACGGCTACCAGTTCCAGCAAGATCAGTTAATTTTTGCTCCGGCATTGGGCACAATAATTAGCAAGGCAAATCCCGTAAGTCGAGGTGGAGGGTTACCATCCAACGAAACCTTCACCAGGACTTATACAATTATTGCTGGCGTATGTATACTAGCCCGGTTTTCCCCGAAAGAAGTTAACAAGTATATAGGTCCGGCAAGAGCTCAATCCCTCCCAAATCTATCTGAACGCATTTGACAATGCTGTCCATCTTTATAAATCTATTCTCAACCAGACCGTCCAGTTGATGCCGTCCACCACCCTGTCACCTATCGCAGGTTACAAGTTCTACACTGGGTCAGTATCAGACATCGGCTTGCAACTAACGGTCGATATCTACGCTGAAGTCGATGGGACGCGACGGATGTTGGACTTCCAACAGACATCTACCGTGGGGAATGTGCCTTACGTTCCACCTACGAATGTGACCGATTCGCGGACCACTCTCGTATCAACATCTAATGGTGCCGCGGCAGGAGCACGGCTTGCTGTAAGCCGCACGGCAATGCTTTCACTCGGTGCGGCACTGGCCGTTTGTGCCACGTTAATAGTACACTAACGGATCACTACTTATCATTATCATATCATTCCAACGACTCTTTCCCATTACATCTGGAGGATCCTTTTTGATTGTTCCTTGCACGCTCTTTGTCCGGCTTTGGCGTCTCTCCTTACGAACGTGTTCTCGCTTATACTACTACGGACATGGACCGCAGCAGTACTGTTATCATCTACTAGCACGTGTTGAATCATTCCCACTCCAGCCTTTCGTTATGACAAATCTAGCTAGGTCCGAATGAATGGCGTCACATTTTTCGTCTAATACTGCCAAGGTCTTGTTTGTTAGACAGGACAGACTCTTTTTTGACGGCCGGGACCTGGGTACATATCCAAAGGACCAAAATGTCCGTTCAGAAAGACTTGCCAAAAGCATACGGAGAATCAATCAGGATATCAACGCGCATTAAGACCAACCGACACCTTTAGCGATGGATTTAACAAGATATGCCGTAAGATGTCGTACTAGTCGGGCCGTACTCACTACTTGCGAAGAGGATGGACCCTGCAGCAGGGTGCAATTGTACTTTTGGAGGAAAGTGGTACCAGTCGCACGCAAAGGTTATTAATTGCCAGTTACTTGATTGACTGGGCGGTTTTCATCATCGTAGGCCCGAAACAAGTTTTTTAAATTCTGGTGTTATAGGCTCCGCTATTATCTCAATTGTAGCCTCGCAACAACCTCGAACCTCAGGGATCCTTCGGCTCTGTAACCGGATACATGAGAGGGCCCGTGTTCGAAGGAATGGTGAGGTGAGCACGTCAGAGATTACA
Organism: Amanita pallidorosea; assembly: GCA_023014475.1. NCBI lineage: Eukaryota > Fungi > Basidiomycota > Agaricomycetes > Agaricales > Amanitaceae > Amanita > Amanita pallidorosea. The sequence continues at coordinate 459,970 of JAEBUS010000003.1, read as the reverse complement.
TTTGAAATCGGTGTCTAGTCGCTTCCCCGACCCACTAGTCTGGAAACCCCTCGTTTGATCAAATTTTTCACTTGTGCGCCCATGTGGCTCGGTCCATTTAACTGTAATTATAAGCTTGCACAGCGCCCATACTATCCCCAAGCATCGCAACCCAGCCTACCCGACCGGAGAGACACCTCAGAGCAAATCATGGATTCCCTTGATTTCGAGAAGAAGGACGAGAGTCAGACAGACATCTTCACTAGAGGTCAGGATGCTCTCAATAATACCCCCCAATGTCAGTAGGTCAGACAAGACACGTCGTAACCTGAAGGTCCGTAAAGTCTTGCTTGAGGAGTTTCGCATAACCAAAGTCTGCAGAATCGTCACATACAATTGATCGGGATCGGAGGTGGGTATCCAATACTCTTATATATATGGCTTTCCGACGTTGTCGATTCGACTAGGCAGCATTGGTACGGCGATATTCGTACAGATCGGATCTGCATTGGCGAAGGGTGGTCCTGGTGAGTGCTAGAGATAACTTTCAAATACAAGAAGTTCAATCTACGTCATGCAGCAAGTCTCTTCGTGGCCTTTGCCATCTGGTCAACGTTCATTTTAGCCCTCAACAATTGCCTATGTAAGAATTTAGTCAACTCTGGTGGGACGTACCAGAACACAGACCACAGCCGAGATGGTTACATGGATGCCAATAAGCGCAGCTTTTGTATGATCGCTTGATTCAGATAACTCTTAACATTGTTTCATCTAATTTTTTCAGGTCCGCTATGCTGACCATTTTATTGATCCTGCGCTCGGGTTCGCTTTAGGAATTAACTACTTCATACTGCAAGCTTTTCTGGTCCCTTTTGAGATCGTCGCTTTCGGTGTCATGCTGCGCTTTTGGACAGACAAGATACCAACAGTGGCCATCGTGTTCATGGTGCTTGGCCTTTATGCGTAAGGCAACATAAAGCTACCGATAGGCCCAGTTATGTATTTAATGCAAATTGTGTTGCAGGCTTATCAATCTGTTCGCGGTTCGCTACTATGGTGGTAAGACCATGCGGTTAATTCTTGGGTTAATGACAATATTGAAATTCTGCCTCGAGAATCCGAATATTGGTTGGCACTCGGCAAGGTCATTCTTGCGACAGGGCTGATTATATTCACTTTTGTGACAATGGTAGGGGGGAATCCCACACATGATGCCTATGGATTTAGATATTGGAATCGTGCGTTGCAAGAAATCAAGTTCTCATCGTATTTAACGTATATCTCCAGCCTCCAAAGTTCCCGGAACACCATTTGCAGAATATATCGAGACTGGTTCCCTTGGCCGCTTTCTTGGCTTCCTTGCTTGCCTCACCCAGGCGTCCTTTACGATGGCAGGTACCTACAAGTCTCTGTCGACTTTCGGAATATGGCTGATCTTTTGCAGGTCCTGACTTTGTTGCACTGACAGCTGGCGAAGCTGAAATGCCTCGATCGTCGCTACCTAGAGCTTTTCGCAGCGTGTTTTATCGCCTAACAGCCTTCTTCGTTATCGGAGCTCTCTGCATCGGCATTGTTATTCCATACTCTGACCCAGCCCTGCTGAATGCCCTCTCGAATGCCCAACCAAACGCTGGATCTTCTCCATATGTCATCGCCATGAAACGTCTGCAAATACCGGTATTGCCACACATCGTCAATGCGCTCATTCTGACGGCCGTCTTCTCGGCCGGAAACAGTTACGTCTATTGCGCCAGCCGCGCGTTGTATGGGCTCGCTTTGGAGGGGAAAATGCCTCGATTCTTGGTGATATGCAGTAGCAATGGTGTTCCGGTATTCTGCGTGCTCGTGACGCTCGGAATTTCGTGCATTTCATTTCTGCAGGTATCTCACAATTCAGCAATCGTGTTACAATGGTGCGTGATTGAACGCTGTTGCCTTGCCACAACCGTTGATCGAGGCAAAGGATCATCAACTTGGGGACAGCTGCTATGTTATTGTCTTACGCTCTGATATCCTTTACCTATTTGCGCTTCTACAACGTAAGGATCCAGTTCATTACACAACACACTCAGATAATGGCTCATCATCTTTATAGGCACTAAAAGCTCAAGGTATTAGTCGTGATTCATTGCCATACAAGACATTCTGGCAACCTTTCTGCGGGTATTATGCATTATCCGGAACATTGATAATGACATTCGTCAACGGATACACTGTGTTCCTTCCGGGACGATGGAACATCACAACTTTCTTCTTCTCGTATACCATGATCGGCCTCGTCCCGCTGCTATACATTCTGTGGAAAGTACTCCACAAAACCAAGGTAGGTTGAGGTCCGAGCCCACTGTTATACAAGATTTCTTATGATTTAAAGTTGCGACGACTTGAAGACGTCACGTTCTTTGATGCAGAAAGGCATATAGTGGACAACTACGAACAGGTGTCTGGGTCCCTCTGATTCTCGTTCGTGCCGCCGTATAGATGTTCCAATAGTCATACAATTTACGATATCGCGTAGTTACATTTCAGTTTTGCTAAGCTGCAGCAGCAGCTACTGCAGGGTTAGCAGAAGTGCGACCTTCTGTGCGAATATCATAGCCATATCCAGCACCAGGAACATTGCTCGGCCCGTCGTAATGTAGCTTGGAGAGGTCGTAGTTGCCTAAGGAAAGAGAGTTATTAACAATATGAGGACTAGATATCAACAAGACTTACCGATGAAACTCCAACCATCTTCTTTGACATGGTAAAGGTTACATGTGTTGCCCGAGAATGCATCACGATGGCCAGCAGCATATATGCTTCGTCTACCCAGTTCTAGGGCTTCTTCGACTGTCAGTTCCCAGCGGTACCCTTGATCCAGGACACCGTATGCGAATGTGCTTCCTGAACCGACTGAGAAAATATCGCCTTTGAGACGTGTGCCGTCCGAGTCGACGTAAAAGATTGCAGGACCCTGGATGGTTCAGATCTAATTAACGTGAAGCGTCGATTATCTCACTGTCTTGTCCCAGCCACAAATCATCGTGCCCTATGAAAGATGATAAGTACATCATGTCAATAAGAAATTGTGCGCGCACCATGCTCAAACCCATTCCCTTGTAGCCATATACGAGATTGCTGAGGTACTTGCTGGCCGCAGAAACGGAGATTCGTTCTCGGTTGCGGAGCTCGTGTAGTCGACAATGCATACCAAGATATGTCTCCCAGAATTGACAATCGGCTAATTCGAGAATGATCAGATAAGAGGTTAAACTAGAAATTGAACGCGTACCAGCACCACCGGCCATCGTGCCAAGGAAGATAAGGATTAATCTCGATGACTTTCTTTACAGTCCCACTAGCTGCTCATGCTTAGAAAAGTGGATGCTTTGGATGAGAAGAACGCACCAACGTAGCTACCCGCCGTAGCTCTGGAGTCGACAGCAACCACCACGCCACCTTGGAATCTGAACGCAAGCGTTGTTGTACCATGCTGGATTTTGATTCTGCAATTGGGATCAGTATGGTCATCTGTGTGCAATCTGAGGAAAAGCCGCTGGCTAATTAAACTTGATAAGCTAGAGGTGAATAGCGTGCCAATAGGACGTACGTCTGGGACATTGGGCACGGCGAATGACGGTGTGCCTTTCGCTAGACCGCCAAAGCCTGCTGTTGAACCCCACATAGTATCAGGGATATCTTCATCTTCTACAAATTGTGTAGCCTTTCTGAGCTTGCTCAATGCACTAGCCGTCGAGAATCGTTCAGCGAACGAGTTCATGGTGGACAGTGAGTTGGAGCGCGCTGACGCGTTCAGGTCTTTGGGTGTATTTGGCAATGGCATGTAAACATCACATTAGACTACCGTCTCTTCTTAGATGCTCCTCTACTCGCCAGGCAGCACCCCGAAATTCCACGAAGGGACCCAACCTCTGCACTCAGTACCTCCTCAACACCCTCACGACATGCCCAAACCGTCCAAGACAATCCCAACCAGCCTCGGATGATCGTCATCACATCCACAGGCCTCACCTAGTCTCCGTTGCTGACCTAATACACAGATGACAATCGAGCTGTTAGTATAGGCCTCACCCCTCTCCGCACCGATCACTCCCGCTCCTGATGCGCCTGCTGTAGTCATACACCTTCGAGGAGCTGCACAATGATCAACTTGGCGCAGAGCGGTTACCGTTCCACTGTATGGGACGCCATGGCCTGCTGATGCGCTGTGAGGGTCTACCTAAGTTTGGGATATCCTCATCATATGTCCTGCATTGTTGACAAACAGGGTATGGCAGATAAAAACCAAGCGAGTAGGAAGGTGGGTAGGAAGTCATATAGGGTGGGCGGAGATGGGCTGTCGAATATACAGTTTCGAGGAAGACATGGCGCATTTCGTTGTTGAGGATGCTTTGATGCAGTCGCTCCTTGATCTCTGACCACCACCTTCCCGGTTTGGTCCCTCCGGCTTTCGAGCTAGATTTCGCTCCCTGGTCCTCTCCCAACCATCTTTGGCCCTTCTCTGCTGCCCAGCTTAGTACCTTGGCACTGCCATGACTGTTACATGTTGTCAAGCCTATTGATGTACTTTGTTGTTCTCAACTTGAATGATGCACTGCACATGAGGTTCTCATGAACTTACCCCCCTGGACTTTGGGCTCCTCATACAGCCTGTATATTCATTGACAATGCTTCCAGCTTAACAGCTCAGTGCCCATGCTCTCTTCTTTGCTGGCCTCACTGCCAGCTTTGCACATGCCTCATGGCTTCCACCTGACTCACATGAGGGGTCCTCATGGCCCACAACTAGGGTTCCTGAAGTTCAGTTCAGTTCAGTTTGGTTCCAGTTTGAACCAACTAGAACCATGGGAAAATCTACATTTTAGGAAATTGAGCAAAACTGAAGTATTGGAACAAATCTGCATGCCCACACAATTATTAAAGCATATAGAGCTGTAAGAAGGCAGTAGTGCAGCACCAAGGCATTGTGAGCTGACTGAACTGTGGGAAAATCCATTTTTAGGAAATTCCTATTGTCAGGTACATCAGGAAAAAAGAAGCTTGCAATGTAGTGTAATACATGCTATATAGCAGGCATAGACCCATAGACTTCCCCCCCCTGTCTATAGTTCTGTGTAGACACAGTGGTGTTTCATATAGGCCAATAGGGTACTGTATAGTTCAGCCACATACTGTATAGTATATATTGTGAAATGTGCTATAGTGCATATATATACCTTTGAATAAAATATAGTCTATATTTCTGTGATGCCAATACTAGGCCAGATCCCCCTCTTCACCATCATCCTCTGTCTCAAACATCTCCTTGTATTCCTTGACAGCCACTTCAAAAGCCACTCCAAGAATTTCAGTTGGACTCCAGCATGAAGACTATTGTAGTTAGAGATCAGTAATTCAGTTGTGTATTAACATTGAATACTTACCAACCATAATTGAATAGCTTGCTGGCTATTTTGTCCATCAGACCATGTTCATGGCTTGGCCCATACTCTGCAAAAGACTTGAGTGATTGTAGGTGTTGGGATTATGTGAGCATCAGATATGTCTGAGCCACAGCGCATATTGGAACTGCTTTGCATATCAGATGTGGAGTGCTAATCGGAACATCCGTGCATCAGATATGATGCAGCAGAAGTGTGCATGAGTACAGAAGTATATACTGTATATAAGTAAAATAGGGTGCAAATAATATAAGCCTGCTGCCTGCACTTATGCTCACATGACAATTAGTTCTCATGCTCAACTACTGCTGTCTCACGCTTTGCACCCACTTACCAGCGCTCTGAGTCTCACATGTTGCTCATGCATCATGCTTGTGGACATAGCCACACTCAAACTATCCCCATTTTAAGAGGTTATGGGCCCCAGAGCCTCTCTTTAAGCAACCTCAGGCAAAAGCACATCTATTGAAGACTCTGAAACATTATTACATCATGTCTCACTTACCCCAACCATTCTGGAAGAAGAAAACTATACTACAAGCATGTGACAAACTACTCTCAGCCATCCAGAAGATGGAGAAGCTAAATTCGAAAAATTGGCTAGTGTGGAAGGAGTGGATGTTGTACATCCTGAACGCATGCCATCAAGCAACCCAATTCAAATACCAATCCCACTGGAGCATGGAGATGGAATGGACATGGATAATGTGATTTCAACACTGCTTGTTACCACCATTGGAGATGAGCAGATGATCCATGTACCAAAGCAAGATGTTGGCAGATTGGTCACTACTTCCATGGACATTTGGCATGCTTTGAAAGAAGTGAACCAAGTTCAAGGTGTTATCATCTATCTTCCTCACTCTTGGAGATTTCTGGGCAAAACATGCTACGGAGGAAGAAGATCTCATTACACATCTCAACTGGACGAAAGAGTACCAAGTTGAACTACAGATGGATGTTGGGAGATTGCAGATGACATCTTCAAGCTACACATCCTTTGCTCATTGCCCCGCTCGTATGTGGAATGGTCAATTTGACCATTGGATCAGTTATGGAACTCGGAAAATTCCGATGTCCATTGGTCAGCTCACCATGCACATTTGAATGAAGCTACATGATGGAAGGCTTTGTATACTCACAAAGCCAACAAGACCACTAATAAAGCACAGGAGCACTTCGTGGAAAGAAGCAGAAGTACAATACTTCTTCCACTTGTGCTATCTGTATGCACACCAATCATATGACGGAAAAATGCTGTTTCAAAGGCAAACCCAAATGTGGGTATTGTCATAAATTTGGTCACACAACAGAGGATTGTTGGACCAGAAAAGCAAAAAGTGGTAGCACTCCGAAAGGAAAAGAGAGAGTGCACATGATTATGGATGACATGGATGTAGATGATACATCTGGCATTACCAATGTCACAGAAGCAATAGAAAATGTAAATATTAGCAATGATAATATCACTGATTCCTACTATGTTTGGTATGCAGATTCAGCAACAACGTCACATATAACGCACCAAAAAGAAATCCTATTGGATTTCCACCCAAAAATTGAAGTCATTAATGGTGTGGACGCTGTAAAAATATATGTGCATGGTTGCAGAACTGTAATCCTTGAATCTCAGATAATGAATGGAACATGGAGGATCATCTTAACTGATGTCTTTTATGTTCCAACCGCTACAAGTAACCTCATATCAATTCTGCACCTTGATCAGAGTGGATATACATCATGGATGGGAAATTCCAACATCCAGATTTACAATAGCCAACACACTTTTGTTGCCATTGGAAAATTAACAAGCAGATTATACAAATTAATCGTTAAACCTAAAATTGTGGAACATACATATGTTTTGGAGGAATGCTTGCCTACATGGAATGTTAAACCTAAAATTGCGGAACATACATATGTTTTGGAGGAATGCTTGCCTACATGGAATGATTGGCATAAGTGCTATGGACATATAAATATTCCGTTGCTGCAATATTTGCAACAGCATGGAATGATTGACAATTTCCGGGTAAATCTGTCGTGGGAAATTATACCCTGCAATGCATGTCATGCCGGAAAATTATCCATTAAAAGTTTTAAACAAAGACATATTATCACAACTACCAAACCTGGTCAGCTGACACATACTGACCTATGGGGACCATCATCAACTACTTCAATTGGTGGTGCAAAATATTATCTCATATGTGTTGATGACTACAGTTGTTATGTCACCATCATGCACCTGAAAAGCAAAGACCAGGCAGCGCAGACCATCAAACAATATATGACATTCATAAAAAATTAATATGCTTTCCAACTGCACGCATTGCATATGGATAATGGAAAGGAATATGTAAATGCAGAGTTAATTGATTGGTGTTGGGACAATGGAATTTGTCTGGAATTAACTGCACCTTATTCTCCACAACAGAACAGAGTAATGCAATGTGCTAATAGGACCCTCATTGGGTTAATGTGGACCATGTTGTCCATGCAAAAATTACTGTTCCACTTATGGACAATGGCTATTAGCCATGCTGCGTATCTCCACAACCAAGCATATACAAAGGCTATTCTGAATGCTATGCCTTATGAGCGGTGGTTTGGAAAGAAGCTGAGTGTAAATCATCTAGTGGAATATGGCGCACCAGTATGGATATTGTGCCAACCCACAGTGCAATCAAAATTAGCACCAAAAGTGCTAAAACATAAATTTGTCAGATTTGAAGATAACATTTCCACAATCCACTATTGGGATCAGCACATGAACACAACTAAAACCTCACGGAATTACTCCTTTGCTCAATATGAGGGGGAGGACAACAGTGATGACATATTGAGATCGAAAAAAATACTGGAACATATGGATCCAATACTGGAAAACATAGTGGACCTGATAGCGGAACCTTCAGAAAACATACCAGAACATACAGATCCAATACCAGATACACCAGAAAACATAGCGGATCCAGAAAAATGTATTGCAGACAAGAATTCTAAAAAGAGAAAGACTACAGAATCTGTTCCACACTGGACAAAACGTCCACACATTGTACATGATTATAGCCAATTAAATGAACTGGTATTACCAGAAGAGTTAGCGGTGCTTGTACAGGAAGAAATATCCGAAGCATTATTTATGCAGGATGAATTAATACTCATAGCTAATGAAAGCAACATCCTGTCTGATAATCTGAAAACACTTGCGGAAGCAAGGAAAGCACCAGACTGGTTGGAATGGGAAAGTGCTATAAAAGCAGAACTAAAACAGTTACATGACATGGGAACATGGTGACTTGTGGTACTGCCATGCAATAGAAACTCATTGGAAACAAATGGGTTTTCATAAGAAATATAACAAAGAGGGTGTTCTCACCAAATACAAAGTGCGTTTGGTAGCCAAAGGATATTCACAGATTCCTGGAATGGATTATAATGAAACTTATGCTCCTGTTGTCCATCTAGAGATGCTCTGCTTGCTCATAGCCAAGTCACTCTGGAAGTGCTGGAAGATGTGACAAATGGACGTCAAAGGTGCATATTTGAACGGAAACTTGCATGAGTGGTTGTACATGGAACAACCAAGTGGATATGAAGATGGATCTGATAAGGCTTGTGAACTACTCAAAAGCCTATATGGTCTCAAGCAGGCAGGATGCAAATGGAATACTGAGTTCAACAGAAAGGTTGTAAATCAGTACTTCTGCCATTTTGTCTCAGATCTGTGTGTGTATATCTCTGCAATGATAAAGGCTGCATAGGTATCATCACTGTATGGGTGGATGATCTAATTCTATTTGCAAGTGATGATGAAATAATGGAGCACATGGTGAAAGACCTTAAAAGTTTATTTGAGATAACAGATCTCAGAGAACCAAGTAAAATTGTCAGGATAGAGATCCACATCAATTCCAAAACCAGAGAAATTAAGTTGACACAGATGCAGTACATTGTGCAACTACTCCACAAATACGGACTTGATAATGCACAGAGCATACAAATTCCTATGGATCCGGATCATAAATTTGACCCACTGACCTCATCAACAAATCCAAAAAACTGCAGTAATCTGTATGTGTTGCTCATTGGATTGTTGATGTATATCGCAGTTGCTACCTGGCCAGATATCACATATGCTGTTTTCCACTTGGCATCGTATAGCACAAAACTGGACATGGAGCATTGGTCAGCTGCAAAGAAAATTTTACATTACCTTTCCAGTACAAGATATGAGGGTATAACCTATAAAAGACCAGAAATGGACAACAACCCTTTTGTCAGATATTCGGATGCTAGCTTTGCTAGCAAGGATGATATGATATCCATATCCAGATACACATTCATTGCAGTGGACAGCACAATTACATGGGTGTTGAAAAAGCAGACATCAACTACTTTATCTTTGATGGAAGTGGAATATGTGTGCATGTCCAATGCAGCACACAAAGCAGTATGGCTGCAGAACTTACACTCTGAGTTAGGTTCAATGATTCTGGAACCAACTCTCATTTATGGAGACAGTATGCCCACACTCACAATTGCTCAGAACAAAGCATATCATAAGCAGACAAAGCACTTCAAAATAAAAAGTCATTATATCTGAGACTGGATAGGAGATGGCACAATTAGAATGGAACATCTACCTACTGCGGATATGACAGTGGTCATATTAACAAAGCCGCTGACAAGACAACAACATAAGCATGAGCTAGGAATATCCTAAGCTTGAGGGGGAGTGTTGGGATTATGTGAGCATTGGATATGTCCAAGCCACAGCACATATCGGAACCACTTTGCATGTTGGATGCAGAGGGCTAATTGGAACATCTGTGCATTGGATATGATGCAGAAGTGCACTGTCATGAACAATGAGCTCATATGTCCATGATGACAAGAGTATTGTATCACTGTCATAGACAGTGACCAGAGACCTCTCCAGGTCTTACTCTCATAGAGAAGAGATACTCACATGCTGGTAGGCAAGAAAGAGCAACTGGATGTATATTGAATATCTACTGGTCTTATATACACTTTTACTGTATGTACATGTTTGTGTATTTGCCTGCATTCTAATATATGTAAATAAAAGAAAAAGAAAAACCCTCTAAGGGTCAAACCAGTGATAGCCACATTGAGGGCTATACTTAGGGGTATTGGGGTGAAGGTTGTTCAACATTAACATTGCTTCAAGAAGATCAATCTTATAAATTCCATGGTCCCCAGCATCATCTATTGCACACTGATTCAATAGAGGGCTTTGAATGTCCAGATGATTCCTGCATCACAAGGCTGTACAAACAATGTCATGTTTGGCACAAAATATTCTAATTCTATATTTCTCAGCACATAGTCAATTGTGTGACTGGAAAAGTTGTCCATGAGAAGGATGATGTGCCAGTTTTCTGCATGCATCAAGGAATTGAGCTTGACAACCCACCTGTCAATTGATAGATAAATCATCAATTCAAGTTGAGAATGTTGAAGCAACAACCAACAGGAGCACAGCAGAATAGTAGAGCTAAGTAAGTAACACTTACTTGTAGCTGTAGTAGTCACTTAAGTCCACTGTAGAGCAATCACTTAGTAGAGCAGAGGATGTAGATTGATGTCTAACTACTGAGGTATTTATACAGTCTATCTACTGGTCTGATGTCAGCAATATTAGTAGCGCTGACTGATCATTTCTATTGTGCTTGATAATGCACAGTCATGCACATGGTGTGCTATTGTCTGAGTTTGACACATGTCAAACTCTATAATATCTGTCTAACTCTATAATTATGTCCACATGTACAAACATTGATTATATGACAGATTAGATAAGTTTGGATAGATCTGAGATGTTTCCCATGGTGCAGAACACATTGTGTGTGTAACAGATTACATCTGTTTCAACACTCCCCCTCATTGAGGATCTCAATGCCAATTTTATCTCTTAACTCTTTGAACTTTTGCCAAGTCAAATTTTTTGTTAAGATATCAGCTAATTGATTATTTGTGGGAACATATTGAATGTTGATATCTTTATCCTCAACATTTCTCTAACATAATGATAATGAATATCAATATGTTTTGTTCTATGTCTTGAGCTGGATTCTTTGCTAAGAATATTGATCCTCTATTATCAACATTAAGATCAACAGCTCCAACATTAAATCCGTTCTTTGAATAAGGATTAATCCACATGATTTGTCTAGAGCAATCTGACAAGCTCATGTATTCAGCTTCAGTGGATGACAAAGCAACTGTTTTTTGCTTTCTTGAAATCCAGCTAATGGAGCTCCTGCTAATAGAACAAGATTACCTGTTACTGATTTGCATGTGATTTGGTCACCAGCCCAATCAGCATCAGCATAAGCATTAAGTCCTTCTTTGTTAAAGCCATCATATGTTATTTTTCCATTTATAGTGGAATTAACATATTTAATGATATATAAAGCTTTAGCAATATGTTCTTTAGAAGGATTAACCATGAATTGTGACATCATGATTACTGCTTGAGTAATATCATATTTGTGCCAAGTGTAAGATATAATATGGATCCAATAATTGATTGATAATAACTCCTCTTCTTGAGGAGTTGCAGAACCTTCATTTGCTGCAGGTATATATCCTGCTGGTAATGGTGTGCAAACAGGTTTAAGAATCTTCTTGACCAAATCTTTTAACCGTTTTCTTTGCATAGTTAATTTGATCAAGAGTATCAATTTTCTCTTTCTATCTTGAACTATTTTCATTCCAAGATATTCAGAAATGGGTCCTAGATCTCTACATTCCCATTTAGTCATGAATTTGTGTTTTATTTCCATGAGTAATTTTCTATTATCACCCATGAATAACACATCATCAACATATAGTATTGCTACTATTATTGATTTTGTTGATAGCAAACATAGACTCCTGTGTCTGTAAGACATTGTTCAAAGCCTAATTCTTGTAGACTTTTGTTTGCTTTTTTATTCCAAGCTAAAGAAGCTTGTTTTAATCCATATAAGGCCTTTTTGGACTTATAGACTTTGTGCTCTTGTCCTTTGATGATAAATCCTTCTGGCTGTTCCATATATATGTTTTTTTTCTAAGTCTCCATATAGGAACACTGTCTTTACATCTAGTGCTTGAATTTCCCAATTTTCTAGTGCTGCTGTAGCCATGAGGAGTCTCACAGTTTCAAATTGTGCAACTGGTGAGAATGTATCATCATAATCAACTCCAGGTATTTGTGAAAATCCTTTAGCAACTAGTTGAGCATGTTTTTGACCATTGCTTTTACAAGCATAAACCCATCTACATTTCACAGGTTTCTGTTTTAGGACATGGTACTAATTCCCATACATCACAGTCTTGAAGGGCTTTGATCTCTTCTGTCATTGCATTATGCCATTCATCCCATTTTTGGGATTAGATGCTTTTAATTTATATGCATCTCTATATGTCCATTGATCCACATTTTGGAATAATTTGGACTTATGGCTTTTGATAGAAGGTAGTTAACAAATTATTTTCCTCCTTCTTTATGCAATTTATGTATAAATTGACCAGATTGTCACTTGGTGACTTAGATCTGAGATGTTTATTTATCTCATCTTCACTTGAATTGCCAAATGGATCTTCATCATCAGACTTTGTTGGTTTAAATCTGGAATAGATTCACCACCTGAAATTGGTCTGATTTCTTTTCTGATTCTTCTTTGTCAGATCCAGAGTTAGATGGAGTTTTAATAATTGTCTGTCTCTGATCCTGAACTAGAAGGTTCATCCATTTGTAAATCCATTTCTATTTGTTTTAATGGATTTCTAGTGCTTTTTGTGAAATTGAAGGACTGAGGATAGGTCTAAGCTTTCCTTTGCCTTTCCCAAAAACTCTTTTCTCCATTCTGCTTTAGATTCTTTTTCTGTTTGAATGGGATTTTCTCATCCATAAAAATTGTCAGACAAGAACTTTGGTTTTCTAATTTGGGAAGTCCTCCTGAGAGTTTCATCAAATCTCTCATCTCATCTAGACTTTCCTTTCTCTAATTATAATCCTCTTAGTCAGGAAGAACAGGCATAATTGGACAATTCCTAAAAGAAAACCTGGAATCGGATGTATTCACCAAGCAAGTCTCCATGGCATCCCTTTCTTTTTTGTTAAAAAAGGACAGAAAGTTGAGACCAGTTCAGGATTACCAGCAGCTCAATGAGATGACAATAAAAATTGATACTACCGCTCATTGGGGAACTGGTTGACAAACTGTCACAAGCAAAGGTCTTCTCATGGATATTCATTGGGTACAATAACATCCAAATTAAGGAAGGAGATGAATGGAAGCTGCTTTCCAGACAAACTGAGGACTGTTTGAACCATTGGTCATGTTTTTCAGGCTGACTAACTTGCCGGCAACATTCCA